>JANAVB010044419.1:0-375000 GCA_029216955.1 Iris pallida
ATATATATATATATATATATATAGATATATTTTTTTTTTTTTTTTATATATAATATATATATATATATATATATATATATATACAAGAATAATGTATACATATACATATAATAGTATAGATAATAATATATATACACAAGGAAATATATATATACATAAATATATATGTATACGTAATAATACAACATATATATATATATATATATATATATATATATCTATATATATAATATATATATATATATAAAACAACAAATATATATACATAAATATAGTATATATTAATACATATATATATATACAAATAGTATATACATATATATATAAATAGATATATATAACAGAAAAAGAAAAAGGAAAAAAGGAATAGAAAAAGAAAAGGAAAAGAAAGACAGCCGGGGACTCGAACCCAGGCCAGAGAAGCGCGGGGGCGGAGGGGGGGTTAGGCTAGGTCGGGCTGGCCAGGGGGTCAGCCGTGATCGTGTTAAGGGTTAGGGTTTTGTTTATTTAATTTTTTAGGGTAGATAATAAATAAAAAAAATAAACAACTGTACTGTGTCCTGACAGTTAAGGACACAGGTATCAACGTGTCCTCGCTTAGCACGACACGTACGAGCTCAGTCTCGTGTGTCCGAGCACAGCACTAAGCTCGTCGTGTCGGGCGAGTCTCGTGTGTGAAGACGAGACACGCACGATACGAATCGGATTCCGCTACTCACGTGTCGGCGATATGGAGGGTCTTCGAAGGAGCTCGACGGCGGAGAAGTGGTCGGGACGGTGGCGCTCCGATGGAACTGGGGTCGCCTCGTCACGCGCATCGACTGATGGTGGTGGGGGCAGTGGAAGTCGACGGTGGGGCTGGACGAAGCTCGTCGGAGTAGGGTTAGGGTTGTGGTTTCGTCGGGGAAGAAGGGGGTCGTCGGTGGCCGTGGGGAGAATTTAGGGTTAGGGTTTTGGTCTGGGGGTTAGAGGGGAGTTTATAGGGTGTTCGAGGCGGTCGGGGCAGCCGGGAATGGCAGGGGCAGGGCGGCGTGGCGGTCGGGGCAGCCGGGGGTCAACGGGAGTTGGTGAGGAGAGAGAGGGTGTGTTCGGGAGGGGGGGTTCGGGGTAGATTAGCAGTTAGGTCCCCTAGGTTTAGGATTTTACATAATAGATTTTTCCAGAACTAAATGTAATTTAGGATTTGCATTCCTTAACTAAAACAATTAATTTATTGCAAACTGACTATAAAATAATTCAGAAAATTACAAACAGATATTAAAATAATTTAGAAAAATTACAAATTGATATATTTTAATTTAAAAACCTATTTAAAAATCATTAAAAATTCTAGAAAAATTCCTAAAATTCCTAATAATTATTTTAAGGCTAAAATTAATATTTAAAATTATTAGCACTAATTAAAAATAAATTTGAAAAATAGGGGCTTACAAGTCTTCCCTCCTTGAAAAATTTTGTCCTCAAAATTCACAAGGATTGAAGACCCGACAATATTCTATCATAGCAAGTAATGCAACAAAATGACTAAGGCTGCGATCGAAACTAACCTCTAAGGTATCAAGCGGGAACGAGTGGTTCCCTCGCAGCGGTTGGATCGAACAAGTAAGGGTATCTCTCCCTCATATCCGACTCCCTCTCCCAAGTAGATTCATCTGGGGAGTGACGGCTCCAAGCTACTCGTACTAGGGGTATAACCTTGTTCCTCAGCCTCTTCTCTCTCCTGTCTAATATCTCCACTGGCTGCTCAGAAACTGTAAGGCTCGGTCCGACCTCCAACTCTGAATGATCTAGCATATGACTGGGGTCTGGAACATATCTCCTCAGCTGAGATACGTGAAAGACATCATGAACTCCTGCTAGGTTGGGTGGAAGTGCAACCCTGTAAGCTACCTCTCCGATCCTGCCAAGTACCTCGAACGGCCCGATGTATCTGGGGCTCAGCTTCCCTCCTCGTCCGAACCGGATCGTCCCTCTGGTAGGTGATATCTTCACTAGCACCATATCACCGTCTGCGAACTCCATCGGCCTGCGACTAGCATCAGCCCAGTGTTTCTGCCTATCCTGAGCTACTCTGAGCCTGTCTCTGATCATCCCGACTTTCTCTGCTGCATCTGTGATCATCTCTGGCCCAAGCATAACTCTGTCTCCGACATCATCCCAAAAGAGCGGTGTGCGGCATCGTCGTCCATATAGCGCCTCGAAAGGAGATATACCAATACTGGCCTGGTAGCTGTTGTTGTATGAAAACTCTACCAAGTGCAGATGGCTCTCCCATGATCCTCCGAAGTCTAGCACGTAGGTCCTCAGCATATCCTCCAGTATCTGTATCGTCCTCTCGGACTGCCCATCTGTCTGCGGGTGGTACACCGTACTGAACTTGAGCCTACTGCCCAACTCCTCCTGCAAGCTCCTCCAGTAGTGGAATGTGAATCTGCTGTCTCTGTCTGACACGATGCTCACCGGCACTCCGTGTAGGCGAACTATCTGTTGCATGTATAGCTCCACCAACTTCTCGGTAGAAAGCCCCACCTTGAAGGGTATGAAGTGCACACACTTCGTCAGCCTGTCTACGATGACCCAGATGGTATCCTTCCCTCCTTGGGAAATAGGAAGCCCTGAAACGAAGTCCATCGTAATATGTTCCCACTTCCACTCGGGAATAGGTAACGGCTGCAATAATCCAGCTGGCCTCTGGCGCTCCGCCTTGACCTGCTGGCAAACTAGGCATCTCGAAATGAAACGTGATACATCCCTCTTCATCCCGTGCCACCAAAGATGTTCCCGCAAGTCACGGTACATCTTGTTAGCACCAGGGTGAATAGAATATCTCGATCGGTGTGCCTCCTGCAAGACTGCCTCTACTAGATCTCCCTTCGGTACGCACAATCGGCTGCCATGCTTCAAGGATCCATCCTCTGCTATAGTAAAGTCATCCAGCAATCCAGCTAACGCCTGGGGTCAAAATCTGCGAAGGCTCTCATCTGTAGACTGTGCCTCCCGGATCTGCTCCATCAAACCTGACTGAATGTCAAGCACCATCATCTGTATCACTGATCCTGGCCGAACTAGCTCGATACCGAGCTTCTCCAGATCCTCCCGCAAATGCCGATCAATCATCAGATACCATGCCATCGGATGCCTGCTCAGCGCATCCGCCACCACATTTGTCTTCCCGGGGTGATACTGTAAATCGATGTCGAAGTCCTTCATCAACTCCAACCATCGTCTTTGCCTCATGTTCAGCTCTTTCTGCGTGAACACATACTTCAAGCTTTTATGGTCAGTAAAGATTTCTACACGCTCTCCGTATAAGTAATGTTTCCATAACTTGAGTGCAAAGATCACCGCAGCTAACTCTAGGTCATGGGTAGGATAATTCCTCTCATGAGTCCGTAATTGCCTAGATGCATAAGCAATCACTTTCCCATGCTGCTGTAGGACACATCCTAGCCCCTTCCCAGAAGCATCACTGTATATGGTGAAACCTCCAGAACCTGAAGGTAAAGTCAGAACTGGAGCGGTCGTCAGCCTCCTCTTCAGCTCCTCAAATGCTGTCTGGCAGTCCTCTGACCAAATGTACTCTGCGTCCTTCCGTGTCAGCTTCGTCATGGGTTCAGCTATCCTAGCAAAGTCCTGGTCGAACTTTCTATAATAGCCTGCTAAACCCAGAAAACTCCTGATCTCTGAAACTGACGTCGAAGCCTTCCACATCTCAACTGCAGCAATCTTCCTGGGATCCGCCGAGATTCCATCTCCAGTGACTACATGGCCGAGAAACTCCACTCGGTCTAAAAAGAACTCGTACTTCAACAATTTGGCAAACAATCTCTCCTGCCTCAGAATCCCCAAAACTATCCGTAAGTGCTCTGCATGCTCCTCTGGCGTCTTCGAGTATATCAGGATGTCGTCGATAAACACTACGACGAACTTATCCAGATACTGGTGAAATGTCTTATTCATCAAATTCATAAAGACAGCTGGCGCATTTGTGAGACCAAATGGCATCACCAGAAACTCGTACTGCCCGTACTTCGTGTTGAACGCCGTCTTCTGGATGTCTGCTGGCCTAACCTTCACCTGGTGGTACCCGGATCTCAAGTCTATCCTGAAAAACACCTTCGCCCCGCTCAACTGGTCGAACAAATCACATATCCTGGGCAGAAGATATTTGTTCTTGATAGTGATGGCATTCAAGGCCCGGTAGTCAATACACAACCGAACTGTACCATCCTTCTTAGGCACAAAGAGCACTAGCGCTCCCCATGGAGAAGCACTGGATCGAATGAAATCCTTTTTCAACAGGTCATCAATCTGCTCTTTCATCTCTATGGCCTCCTTGGGATTCACTCTATAGCAAGCCCGGGATACTGGTGATGAACCCGGCACTAAATCTATAGTGAACTCCACATCTCTGTCAGGCGAAAGTCCTGGAAGATCCTCTGGGAATACATCCATAAACTCCCTAATGATAGGGTGTGACGGTGCTGCATCCCCGACTGTAGCACAACAATTCGGCTCTAGGCTGATCTCCGGCCCTGTCCGCCTGACACTGAATGGTACTGTACCTGGGAGACTGAACAAAATACTACCCTCATGGCAATCTATAGATGCATGGGCATAGCTAAGCCACTCCATCCCCAATATGATATCATAACCGGGGAGTGGCATCACAAAGAATCGCCCCTCGAACTCTCTCTCGGCTATCATAATAGAGCATCTATAGCTAGCTCTAATAGGCACTGGTCCTCCTTCTGTCATTACTCTACTAATCTCCGCAGTAGGTGTAGATACTAAGTGATGTTCTTGCATAAACTCTAATGATAGGAAGCTATGAGATGCACCAGAATCAAACAAGCATAGAGCTAGAAAAGTATGCAAATAAACATGACCTGTAATGACGTCAGCTAAGTAATCGGGCTCTGAAACCTGCTCCGGCTCCGGTTCAAGGGCTAGACTATAGACATTCCCCTGAGGTCCCTTCTGCTGCTGCAGATGCTGCCCAAACCTCTGCTGCTGAGTCAGAAGCGGTCCTCTAGTCTTCGCTACTGGGCACTTCCGTATCATGTGGGTGGCAGACCCACAAACTAACTGCTTCAACCTCTTCCTGCAGATGGAGTAATCGTGCCCTGGTCTTCCACAGAAAGAACATATAGCTCCCTTCTGTTGCTGTCGGGGTCCCGGGGCTCTAACTGGCGGGGTCTGATGATGGGGTGTAGGGGGACGGTAAGTCTGCTGGGGTGGCATCGGTGCTCTCTGCTGGAAAGCCTGACGCTTGGACGGACCCTCATGATGTACAGAAGCCGGCCTCTTGCATGACAGAAGACGCTCCTCGATGCTCCGGGCCAACTCTAGGCTCTGATAGTAGTCAGTCGTACCGTTTGCCACTATAAGAATACCAATGTCTGGAACTAGACTATGGCAAAACCTACGGGTCATCTCCTCTGGATCAGCAACCAGACTAGGAGCGAAACGGCTCAGGTGACTAAACTCTGCCGCATACTCGTCAACAGAACGGTTCCCCTGCTGGATGTTCTAGAATCGTAGCCCCATGGCTACTCTAGCAGTGGTCGAGAAGTACTTCTTCTTGAACTGGGTCTTGAACTGGTCCTATGTGGCTCTCCCTCTCGCAAACAATGGCTCATTCCGGAACCAGACTCCTGCTAAGTCTATCAGCAGAAATCCCGCTACCTCGACCTGGAGGTCATCCGGCATCCTAACTCCCAGGTGCTTCCGCTCTACCGAATCTAGCCAGTCATCAGCTACTACTATGTCCTCAGTCCCTGAGAACTCCTTGGGATTCAGACCCATGAAGTCCTTGATCGTTCCCGCTCTCTGCCGTGGCTCTACATGTGGTGGGACCACGGGACGTCCCTCAGAACGCTCCATGCTCTAGCGGAGTAGGGTAGTCTGCTCCTGATGGATTGTTAGAAACCCCTGGATCAGTGTGAGCAGCTGGGTCCCGTCGAGTGTGACGGAAGCCTGGGTGGGTATAGTGATAGGGGGTGGTGGAAGTATCGGGTCCTGCCGGGCCTGTGATGTGGAAGGTGGTATCTAGGTCTATGGATCTGTGGAGTGGGGAAAAGTGGTAGGTGGAGGTGTATCAGTCAACTGGTCAGCTGACTGGATATGGAGGGCCCCATTCTCGGGGGTAACATACTGGGATGAACGAGTAAGCACCATCTAAATAAAATTAAAAGGACTTATAAGGGTTTGTTTAAAGTAAGTAATCATATGCAAGGAAATCTAATTATAATAGCAAACATGTGATGTATTTCCTATGTTGCATTCTTAGCATTCCTCTAAGTGTTCTAAGCGTCTTTCCTAATGTTGTCTAATTACCTTAAGTTCCTAATTGCAGGCATGCTTGGTACAATAACGTAACCAAACAGTTTAGTCAGGACCTGCATGGGCCACCACTAAAAACATGTCACGGCCCGCTATCCAAATTGTTAGGCCAGGCCGAGTCATGTCCAGCCTACGTTGAGATAAAACGTAGTAAGCTGTTCTAAAGACAACAGGATAAGAGTAAATGTGCTAACAGTTCTATAAGTGAAGAAGAATCATAAATGCTCCAAACACAAAAGTCATCGTATATAGTAAACGTCCAAGTACAAGTGAACTGAAATGTAAAACTGGATACATGTCCAGTTACAAAAAGATATAGTCTAATACATGTCTACTCTCAAAAGTCTAAGTAAACAAAAGACAACTAGGCGAGGTTTCCCGCAGGAACATCCTCGTAAAGCAGAGCTGGGTCCTCGGCAGTAACCCCATAATATGTGTCGCAGAGTAACTCCTCCTCAGTAAGGACACCTACAACGTTATCCTGTCAGGACGGGAGCAAGTACTAAATCTAGCAAACTAGCATATGAAACATGAAAATGAACATAAGAGGAATAACTGGAAAGCATGGCATCACATAGTCTATCATGGCAAGGACACATATGTCATAGAGACAGATGTGTATGTAATGTTTAAAACTGTAGCAGGTACGTGATCGGTCAATAGATGTACAATGTACTGAGGCACAATATAATTAAAATGTACATACGTATAAGTAAAACAAGCGATAGTTGTACATACGTACAAATACAGCTAGTGCGCCTACGACAAGGTATACATAAAATGTCAACCTTGCTCGGTACGTACGTACGAGTAAGGGGCATGATCACGTATGCTACTAACAGTTTCCCCATAACCCATATTCTAATCATGTGAGAGATACATCAAGACTGTTCTAAGCATGGTAGTAACTGAAAGTACAACATGTAGAGATCTAACTTGCTACCCCAAGGATCAGCATTTAACATGGTGGGGTTTTGCAGTTCATTAATGTGACAATATGTAAAGTTCGTAGAAAGTACTTGCCTCTAGCAAAGCAAAACAAAACAAGCTGCGATAACAATGCTAAGGATGTCCGGTAACTCGTCGCTGTAAAAGTAAATACAATAACTTAGTTTTTACACTAAGCTAAAACACTAGGACACTAATTGGTAAAATACGACTTGTGATTGGACACCTAGCCAAAATGATAATTTTTGGCATAGGAGACTAATGTGGGGTGACACACTATGTTAACTAACTTTCTAGGGTCTTTACACTAGTGAGGGACGAGGTTTAACACGGCTAAAACTCAAAATAACACAAAGAGCTACAAGTCGTAATTAATCAATAAATAATTCGAAAGACCATTGTGTTCTAACAATTTTAGAGATAGACAAAAAGCCTAGTTTTTCTTAAAATAAGGTACCAAAGTGATCCTTGTTAATCATAGAAATTTATTATAATTTTTCTGGAATTTATTAACCAGTACAAATATTTTATAAAAATCAGTTTTCCTAAGTATACAGAAAACGAGTTTTGGTTTCATATGCCAAACTAGTGGAAAAACAGTAAATTAAGTACTACAAAAATTATACTAAATTAGCTAACTTAACATAGTATCTAAAAACTATTTTTCTATAATTTTAGCAGTACTTTAAGTATTTTTAGAAAATCAAAAACAGCATTGCACACAATAATTAATTATCTGCGTATTTTGTCCATGTATATAATTTGAACCAAAGTTCAAATACAGGACCCAAGGCCATGAATCAAGTCCAATATGACTTGTACAGGTCTTGAATGTGTGAAAATACATTTGGGTCCAAATACCCATGCTAGGCTTGGACACCAAATGGTTGCAGTAATTTAAATATACAAAAAATACCAAGGGGTAGAAATGCAAAATAAATATTAATATTTTAATAAGGTAAAATTTTACATAGTAACTATAAAAGTATGAATATTATCTTATAAAGATAATTTACACTAAGCTAAGTAATATACATATATAAAATAATATATACATACATAAATATAGGGATATTTACATAATTGATATATATATATGTAAAAATTATATATATATATATATATATATATATATATATATATATATATATATAAATATAAGAAAATACTCAACTATATAATATATATATATATACAAGAATAATGTATACATATACATATAATAGTATATATATAATAATATATATACACAAGGAAATATATATATACATAAATATATATATATACATAATACATACATACATATATATATATATATATATATATATATATATATATATATATATATATATATATACATTCATAAAATAATGAAGTATATATATATATATATATATATATATATATCTATATATATATATATATATATATATATATATAACAACAAATATATATATACATAAATATAGTATATATATTAATACATATATATATATATATACAAGTATATGTATATACATATATATATATATATAAAAATAGATATATATATAACAGAAAAAGAAAAAGGAAAAAGGAAAGAAAAAAAAAAAGAAAAGGAAAAGGAAGACAGCCAGGGGACTCGAACCCAGGCCAGAGAAGCGCGGGGGGGGGGGGGGGGGGGGGGGGGGTTAGGCTAGGTCGGGCTGGCCAGGGGGTCAGCCCGCTGCTCGTGTTAAGGGTTAGGGTTTTGTTTATTTTATTTAGTTTAGGGTAGATTAATAAATAAAAAAATAAACAACTGTCCTGTGTCCTGACAGTTAAGGACACAGGTATCAACGTGTCCTCGCTTAGCACGACACGTACGAGCTCAGTCTCGTGTGTCCGAGCACAGCACTAAGCTCGTCGTGTCCTGGCGAGTCTCGTGTGTGAAGACGAGACACGCACGACACGAATCGGATCCCGCTACTCACGTGTCCGGCGATTGGAGGGTCTTCGAAGGAGCTCGACGGCGGAGAAGTGGTCGGGACGGTGGCGCTCCGGTGGCGCTGGGGTCGCCTCGTCACCGCACGTCGACTGATGGTGGTTGGGGGCGGTGGAAGTCGACGGTGGGGCTGGGCGAAGCTCGTCGGAGTAGGGTTAGGGTTTGTGGTTTCGTCGGGGAAGAAGGGGGTCATCGGTGGCCGTGGGGAGAATTTAGGGTTAGGGTTTTGGTCTGGGGGTTAGAGGGGAGTTTTATAGGGTGTTCGAGGCGGTCGGGGCAGCCGGGAATGGCGGGGGCAGGGCGGCGTGGCGGTCGGGGCAGCCGGGGGTCAACGGGAGTAGGTGAGGAGAGAGAGGGTGTGTTCGTGGAGGGGGGGTTCAGGTAGATTAGCAGTTAGGTCCCCTAGGTTTAGGATTTTACATAATAGGTTTTTCCAGAACTAAATGTAATTTAGGATTTGCATTCCTTAACTAAAACAATTAATTTATTGCAAACTGACTATAAAACAATTCAGAAAATTACAAACAGATATTAAAATAATTTAGAAAAATTGCAAATTGATATATTTTAATTTAAAAACCTATTTAAAAATCATTAAAAATTCTAGAAAAATTCCTAAAATTCCTAATAATTATTTTAAGGCTAAAATTAATATTTAAAATTAATTAGCACTAATTAAAAATAAATTTGAAAAATAGGGGCTTACACAATCCCAGCCCAAACAAACTTTCCCTGACCCCTTTGAGACCCGAGGCCGGCCCCACCGTTCGTATATCAACGAGAGAGGGAGAGAACTTTGATAAAACCCTAACCCCAAGCCGTGCCACCACCCCCAGAGTTCAGGTCGAGACTGGGCGACCCTCCTGGCCTCCGCGAGCCACCATCGGCCGGCCAGGCCCGCGAAAATAGCAGCCACGACAGGGACAACCGGCAGCAACAGCGGCCTGGCGACCCCCTTTGCAGGCGAGATTCTCCACCATCGTGCAGTCGTTTTACGATCTACCTGAACATGTTCGAGCACAACATAACCAACTCCTAGTCCTTTTAATTCGTTTGATTTTAGCCGTTCTAGGTTTCCCGAAAGATCGACTCCAAGTTGAAGAAAATCCTGTTCATAAACAGGGTATCGTGCTGTCCTCAAACCCCATTTTGGAAGGCCGATTACGGCCGAACCATGGACCAACATAAGAATCTAGTTTGATACAGTTGAAGACAATATATACACCTTCTAAATGCTGCTTGTGAATTTTAATTTCAGTTATTATACATCACTAAAAGCCTGTTTGAAATTAGTAAAAAAATAGGATTAAAACAGTTTAGAAAACCTTAGAAATCGTCGATACGACGTACGTCCCACCAAACCGGGCAACGTGGTCACGAACCGAAAGCATCGAAAGGTTCATATCGATTTCACGAACGTATGAGCTTTGACGGAATTCAAATTGGTTGCGTGTGTGTGACGAATTTTATGCGTATCCGTCAAAATTTACCGTATCGGTCTCTTTGCAAAATTTTCAATTAATTTGTGCACGTTCGTCAAATCGAGACAAAACTTATGCCAACAGGACCGTATCATTTTTCTGATCTTGTATGCCAAGTTTGGTCCGATTCTAAGATAGTTGATCGGATTGCCGTTTTGTGGGCCCTATGATCCTACTCCACAGACGATTTTGTGCACGGACCGTCGGAATCTAACTTTGGACATACAGTTGGATTCGTATCGAAAAAACCAAAATCGTGGACATGTAGTTTGATAACTTTAGAGACCATAGACTCTGGTATGCTTTTCGGTGCAAAGCGAGTCCAACGGTGGACATCATTTTTGTCCGAAATTACCGTTTTGCTTCTATGTCCAGAATTGGATTTATGGACAGACAATCTTAGCCAATTTGACTATTCTAAAAATGTTGGTAATGTCTGTTTCAGCATCCGGAGACTGTTGTACGAGTTTGACTGTTGTGACTCACTGAGTGGTATAGTATTATTGGTTTTACCAACTAAGGACCTCAGGCAAGTGCACTTTCTGATTGCTTTCGATTCATAATAGTCTTTCCATTTCATGTCTATACATATATTCTCTTGCTTGTTGACACATTGTTACACGGATTAGTGTCATGGATCTCTACATACTTTATTTCATAATTGTCGTATTTTCGTGTTTTGTGACTTGTTCGAGTCCATGAGTACTAGTCGGGAGAGAAATATCTTAGTAGACATATGGACTACCCAGAACTATCTCCCATGTCTTTCGTGGAGAATAGCAGCTATACACGACACGTGCAGGGTGCCTGATTTACCTTCTAGTCGTTCACATATCAAAACTGATATTTCAGAAAACATAGATAGTTGTCTTTTACTTGTTTTTCCTCGTATTCTTCACCACATGCCATGTCACCCTAGTTACATGTTTTTTCTAGGTGATACACCATGTTGTAGAGTTACATACTTTCTTTCTAGACATGCCATGATATCAGTTACTATCTAGTTTTATTTCATATATGTTATTTTCATTTCTTGAGAATTCTATTGTGTTTTCGTTTTATCGTCGATTTGTGTGCTTGTTCTATTTCTGACCGGAAACCAACATTTTTCAAGTTAGCCGTGGCTTCACTTAGCATTAGAAGATACGAGTGTACTTGTAGTCAGAAACCTAGAAATAAGATTGATGTGGTATCATTTTTATTAATTGTAAGAACCTTGTACTTTCTTTAAATATAAATGTTGTAATCAATTTAGAAATATGAATGAGCAATAAATATTATTTATGTGATTTGAGCATCATGGCCGTGAGACATCGTTCTACCGCCGACTCTGCGACGTAGGCTGGCTTGGACACGCACTCATATCCCGAAAAGCTGGTGCGGGTCGTGACAAGTTTGAAGAAGGATATAGGCAAATATATGATGATTTTGACTACCGATACATGGTCGAGTGTGCATAATATCAACTACGTTGTGTTGACGGCTAATTTTGTGGATGATAATTGGAAGATGCACAAAGAGGATTCTTAATTTCTATCCTTTTCTAAGTCATCAAGTCAATAAAAATTGGTAAGTTGTTTGAGCAGTGCTTCGATGAGTAAAAATTTGAGTAGATTATGTGTATCTCGGTTGACAATGCTTCGGCTAATAAGGTGGCAATAGAAAGACTTGTTGGAAAGTTGAAAAAAATGGATTAACTCACCCCTTATCTTGGAGGGAAAGTATGTTCATGTGAGGTGTTTAGATCAAATTAAACTTGATAGTGAAAGATGGTTTGAAGTGGTTGGATCAGAGTGTGGCAAGATACAGGCTAGCTATAAAGTTTGTGAGTTCAAGCCATCGAGCTTAGTATATTTCAAAAGATGCATTGAGGCCGAGAAGTGGGTCAAAAGGGTAGTGTTGTTATGGATGTCGCTACAACCCAGAATAGCACATATTTTATGTTGGAGTCCATTTTGAAGTATCAGAAGGCATTTTATAGAATGTGTAAAGATGAAAACAATGCTTGTTTGGGTTATTTCATCGAAATGGATGAAGTGTGTGTTAGTGAAGATGATGCAACACTGGAGTGTAATACTAAAGTTAGGGTTGGCTACTGACTAAAGGATTGGAAGACTGTATATGTGTTTTACAATTTTTTGAAGGTGTTCTACTTAGTGACAATAAAGGTGAGTGCCAACAAGTATCCCACAGATCACACGACAGTCCATGATCTCATTAATGTGGAATCTAAGATCTATAAATCTTTTCAAGCTGGAGGTCGAGGTGATGTGGAGGCAATGCTTACAAATATGGCAGTGAGCATGAGAGAAAAGTATCAAAAATATTTTGGTTCCATTTATTTATAGTAGCCCTTGTCCTAGATCCAAGAGTCAAGTACTTGAGATACACTATATGCACGTGTGTAAAAAGAAAATTGGATATACGGATGAAGAGGTTGAAGTAGAACATAATCGTGTGAAGGCACTGATGAAGGAATTGTATGACATTTAATGTAAACATTCGAGATGGTTCTCAGGGTTGTGGCAAGGGTATACAAGTATTATTATTTATTAATTTTTTACAACAATTCATGTGAAATATATGAGACCAAATATATTATTATAATATGTAGCCTGCTTCATCTGTCTTACCAAATTAAGTCATAGTCCTAACAATTCATAACCTCATATTAATTTGCATTCATCTATTTATACTTCAAGAATGAAGCAGACTTTGAAGTAAACATCTGATTCTTACTAAGTTACTATATTATTGTAATATGCATTCTGTAATTATGATATATATATATATATATATATATATATATAAATGGAGAGAGGCTTTTGGGCGTAGCTTCCTCTGGTCGGAGCCGGCCCGCTCCTCGAGAACCCCCCTCCAAATCCTGGGCGGTGGCCGGCGGCCGTCCGGCATCCCCCTGTAAGCCCCCTGAATTTCAGGGTTTATTTTTATTTTTCTGAATAAAATATTTTCTCACAGTATCGGTATTTATATACGGATACGTATTTTGTAGTGTATTTCGTATTTTTTTGATTTTCGTAATGCTTTAAAAATGTTTCCTAACTTATAGATTTTTTCTTGGCCGGCATACCGCCAGTATACCGGAGTATACCGACGGCATACCGTCCAGACAGATTTTCTACATTTTAGATATTTTTGATTTCAGATATTTTCATGAATAGTATTTCGGATATTTTTGTGAATAGTGTTTAGATATTTTTGTGAATAGTGTTTAAGATATTTTCATGAATAGTGTAGATGCACCCTATTACCCATTGGATATTTGGTTTTGTTTGAATGATTAGGATTGACTTAGATTTTCACATGGATCACGATCCAACGGCTAAGATTAATTCCCCCTTCTATATATACCCTTTCACTTTCTCTCTCCTCTCTCTTTTCATTCTCTTCACTCACTCTTCATTTCTTCTTCCTTCTCTCTTTCCTTGGAGCTTTCCAGGAGCTTGGCCTTGAGGTCTAGAGTGTGGTTTCGTACCCCTCTTGGCGGTGAAATAGAAGATTAGGCTTGGAGCTTAACCTAGGCAAGTACATCTTGCTCATAAGTGGCATGACCATACTTTATTTTTGTTTTTCATAGAAACTAATGTTTAATTGGCCTATAATTTGCTTCTTTAAATTGTTAACATGTTTAGTATATAGCACTTTTGGTTTTGATCGACAGTATTGCGTAGATCTGAGTTTCTAGATATGATTTTCAAGTATTTTAAGGTTTTGATCTATCAAATGTTTTGATTTGTGAAAACTAATACTTCCATGTTGTAGGAAATTCAATTCTATTCAATTTTGACTTTTGAAAGTCCGAATTTCGATTTAAAACGAAGTTTTTATGGCCGAAACAAGTTTTGAGTTCAAAAATCAACTTTTTGCGACGGTTCAGAAAATCCGTCGGAAATCCGCGGAAATCCGTCGGAAATCCGCAGAAATCCGTCGGAAAATCCGAATTTTCACCACAAAACTTGCTGTGACGGAACGAAAAATCCGCCGGTAATCCGCGGTAATCCGCCGGATAATCCGGTTAGGCTGTTTTGAATTTTGTTTACATATTTTAAGTGCTGTAAAAATTCTGGAAAAATTGTATTTAAATACTATGTTAATTTAGCTAATTTATTATAATTTTTTCAGCATTTAATAAGTACTTTTGGTATTTTATAAAAATAGGAAAACAGAGCTCATTTTCAGGATACCTATGTTTGTTGATTTTTAATAAATGTTTATGAAGGTTTATAAATTCCAAAAAAATTAGTATAAATTTCTATAATTAACAAGGATCATTTTGGTACTTTATTTCATGAAAAATTGAACTTTTTGTCTATCTCAAAAATTGTTGGAATACAATGTTCATTTGATTTATTTATTGAATAATTACGATTTGCAACTTTTTGTGTTGTTTTGAGTTATTGTAGTATTGGACCTCACCCCACACTAGTGTAAAGACCCTAGAAAGTTAGTTTGGATATAGTGTCACCCCACATTGGACTTGGAATTGACCAGAGTTGACAGTTGACCAAAGTCAACTACAAGTCAACCTCTGACCCAGTTTGTCTTAATTAGTTTGCCCTAGTTGACCTAGACATTATAGTATGTCTTTTCACCCTGATTAGCTATTGTATTATCTCATCTTTAGGACTGTGGCTTCACTCCGAGCCTTAATTCATATTGATAGCAGGATCCCAGGCAAGTACATCTACACACTCATTTACTGTCTTTTAATGCTAGAACATGTATTAACCCTGTTAAAATACTGCTTTCTGAATAACTGCAAGATAAATTTTCACATGTTACATAAATTTGGTCCCTACCATGCTTAGGACAGTTATCATATCTTCACATGCTTCTTACTGGTTCTCAGCACATGTTTCACTATGCTTTATACGGCTATGAGTATTCACATGTTTTGTACTGCTCCCATTACCTGCCATGCTTATACTGCTCCCAGTATTTCCTACATGTTTTTACTATTCTCGTATCTCTCACATGTTAGAATATGGGTTTTGGGAAAACTGATAGTTGAGTACGTGATCATAGCCCTAACTGCGACCTTGATGCCGTGTAAGGACGACATTATGCATGTAGACCTTGCCATAGGCCCAAAATCCCGCGAACTTGTACGTGTGTATATTTAGGCATGTACGGAAGTACATATTGTTCTTACTGGTGGCACTCCACCCTCAGCACCTCTTGACCGATCACGTACCTGCTCCAGTTTTAAACATTATATATACATCTGTCTATATGACATATGTATCCTTGCCATGATAGATTATGAGTTATACCATGATTCCAGATATGCCATGTTCCCTATGTTACTATAATACTGTGATCCCAGTTGTACCATGATACCATGTTTCCAGTATTTCCTGTTTTATAGACTTATCACACCATGATCCTTGTTGTACATCTCTTTTATTATATGTTTAGTATTTTAGTTGTAGAGGTTGTACTTGCTCCCGTCCTGACAGGATAACGTTGTAGGTATACTTTTTGAGGAGGAAATGCTATGCGTTACATATTATGGTACTGCATTGAGGACATGGCCTTAGATCCAGAAGAGGCCCAGCGGGGAACCTTGCTCAGTTATCTTTCTTGTGTTTTGAGACTTAGACTTTGGTCTGTACTTATATTTGGAAACTGGACTTTGTCTCCAGTTAGATACTTTCGGAGTGTATTATTAAATATGTGTTTGTTTACCTTCGCTTATAGATGCTGTGTTGTGATGAACCTTAAATGTGATTTTAGAACTGTTAGCTGCTTAGATCCTTTATTATTTATTCTAGAATAGCTTACTGCACTTTGACCAAGCGTAGGCTGGACATGGCTCGGCCCGGCCCAACAATTTGGATATCGGGTCGTGACATGTTTTTAGTGGTGCCCCCATGCAGGTCCTGGCTTAAGTTGTTTGGTTACGTTATTGTACCAAGCATGCCTGCAATTAGGATCTTAGGACAACTTGTTAACACTAGAAATAACATTTAGAACACCTAGAGGATTTTTAGGATTGTAACATAGGAGAACTCATCACAGCATAGGACCGTTATCTATAATTAACCTCTTGTTTGTATTTCAGTGGGTCAATTTAGACCAAGTTTGTACCTTTGGGATAACCCCTGAGGATCTCACTCTAATCTTACCTCGAATTCTATTTTCGCTTATTTCCATTTGCTCTTCCTTAAATTCGTTGTTGAATTTAATTTCTGATTTTCGTTGTTGACTTTGAATCTTGCATCGTGATAAATTTTGTGGATTGAATTGTGATATAGCCCGGTAAGGTAAACGTCTGCTTTGGTTATGGAGTTTAGAATTTATCGCAGCCATATTAGCTGGTATGACAAAAACATAGAGCCTGATTTTGGATATACTATCCTATTCATAGAATTTAGTATTTCTCACAGCCATACCGGTTGGCGTGGCGAGGATTCTAGATAACATGATTATATGGTGTATACCTTAGTTATGACTCTACCGTTTATTGCATCTAAGCTTACTGGTGTGGCAAAAATTCTGGCAACATGATTCTAGATAGATGTGTATGGTTATCAGAACATATCTTAAATTGATTCACTTCTTTTGACCTAATGAACAAGAATGATTCCTACTATTATTTTTTGTTTCGTCATTCTTTCTTTCCTTCTCATCGTATGATAATTTCCTCGCCTTACCATTATTTTCTTCGTCTTGATTAACTATGTCCCGATTTCACCAATCATCTATCTTGTACCTTTTCCTGTCAACTACACTGTTAAATCATTTAAATTCTTGTATCTCTTCACCTTGAAAAAGTTAAGGAAGTGTCGTAAATCATCTAGATCGGAAGGTATATTTTGTTATCAAGTGATATCTTCATAGGAATATGAGATTTTGGAAAAAAAAAAGAAAAAAAAGGGAGACTTTGTGGATAATTTTATTTAAGGTGGATAATATTTGAAAGTGTACGATGAAGAGAATATGAAAGCTGGTTTTATAATGGAGAATAAATTTTGTAAGGCCTAGTAGTATTAGATTCGATTTAGAGGAGCGTGATTTGAACAAGTCCAAGGATTTCATAAACTTGATTTAGAGGTTTCGGATCAATTTATGACAATGTGGAAAAATTTGGAATTAAAGATGATTTTAAAGATGATTAAGTAGATAGTTTTGAGTTATATGTTTTTGGAAATTAGCAATTAGGCCTATGGTAAACATGTTAATGTTCAATCTTTATGACAGAAGGGTACAGTTTTGGTAGTAGTCATAAAAATGTTGAATTTCACATTGGACTTGTGAGATAAAGGTATGAATGGCAATTAATGATCAGATAAATTCGATAGTATCAGAGAGATGATTAACTTGACTTCCTTATGAAACTTGACTTTAACTTTCCTATCATAAAAGAAATTTGACTTATTCCTTATCCTTGAATTGTTTCTCAAATTTCAATATCGTTAAGATTTTGATCCCCTCTGATTATGACCGAATGAGCAGAAATAAATTTTTGTTATCATTCCTCCCCGTCTTGATTAACTTTGTCATATCTACATCTACAACTAGGATTATAGGTTCTCTAGGACTCTCCAACATAATTGCTTTCATGTTATCTTTTTGGAAATAATTATTTTTGTTCCATTTTTTCCTATAACTTGACTAAACTCTTTTTCGTTAACCTCTTGGGTAATTCTTTCCGTTATGTATCCCGTTGTCTTCGTACCATTCTTGGAGTATTCCAATAAACTTTCCCGTCTTACTTGACCCTTTAACTTGTTTGGACACTGTTATGGATTGCTTGACCCAGTCTTAGGCCTTGTTACCTTCTACTTCATAGGCGACCGAAATAGCCAAACCTTGTTAACTGATTTTGTAGTATAACTATAAATGTATTGTGTGTTTGTGATAAATACTTTTCCTAGGGATTGGTTAGAATAAGCTTATAGGACAAGTATGGGTGACTGACAGTAGTAGACTTGGAAACCATTAAGAACGATTGTATTGATAGTATGACTTGATGATAGGGTATCCAAATGGAATAATGAGATATTATATTGTTATGACTATGGATTGAGGATTAGAATCTTGTGCTTAGCAGTTTGAGGATTTAACATTTATAGAATTTTGGTTGGTTATCTATAGCTAATTACATGTGATTAGAGGGTAAATCGATATATGGATTGATATAGAATAAATTAGAATGAGTTATCGTATTGCGTACGAGATCGGAAAGATATTAGTTAAAACGACAAAGAACGAGGCAAAGACATATGTACATTGGTAATTAATAAATCGGGAGTTTTGAAATCGAGGATTAATATTCGGAGGACTTGTTGAGTAAAAAGAAGATGGGTCTACGCCAAGAATAAGAATTGAACGTATGATTTCAAGGAGAAGCTGTAGGAAAGGATTGACGACAAATAATGCTAAGGGCCTGTGGATTTATAGAATATGGATACTTAGGATACGACAAGGAAATCAAGTAATTACAATTGAGGTTGGAAATATGATTGATGATTAAGCATTTTGGGCTTATATGCATACCCAGGGAATGACCTATAGTTTAGAGTATACATAAATGTTCCATGTTAGTATGGAAGATTTTAAAGGATATATGACGTAGTTTATGATAGAAGGACTTTGTTGAACCTGAACCAAAAAGATTGTAAAGAGAAACGTAAGAGATGATTACAAGGGTAGCAGATTGAGTATCGTAGCCAGAGCAGCTACATGTTATAGTTTGACCTATTGGGTAATTTTTAATTTCGAGGACGAAATTTTTGTAAGGTGGGTAGGATGTAAGCCCCCTGAATTTCAGAATTTATTTTTATTTTTCTGAATAAAATATTTTCTCACAGTATCTGTATTTATATACGGATACGTATTTTGTAGTGTATTTCGTATTTTCTTGATTTTCGTAATGCTTTAAAAATGTTTCCTAACTTATAGATTTTTCCTTGGCCGGCATATCGCCAGTATACCGGAGTATACCGACGGCATACCGTCCAGACAGATTTTCTACATTTTAGATATTTTCGATTTCAGATATTTTCATGAATAGTGTTTCGGATATTTTTGTGAATAGTGTTTAGATATTTTCGTGAATAGTGTTTAAGATATTTTTATGAATAGTATAGATGCACCCTATTACCCATTGGATATTTGGTTTTGTTTGAATGGTTAGGATTGACTTAGATTTTCACATGGATCACGATCCAACGGCTAAGATTAATTCCCCCTTCTATATATACCCTTTCACTTTCTCTCTCCTCTCTCTTTTCATTCTCTTCACTCTCTCTTCATTTCTTCTTCCTTCTCTCTTTCCTTGGAGCTTTCCAGGAGCTTGGCCTTGAGGTCTAGAGTGTGGTTTCGTACCCCTCTTGGCGGTGGAATAGAAGATTAGGCTTGGAGCTTAACCTAGGCAAGTACATCTTGCTCATAAGTGGCATGACCATACTTTATTTTTGTTTTCCATAGAAACTAAAGTTTTATTGGCCTATAATTTGCTTCTTTAAATTGTTAACATGTTTAGTATATAGCACTTTTGGTTTTGATCGACAGTATTGCGTAGATTTGAGTTTCTAGATATGATTTTCGAGTATTTTGAGGTTTGATCTATCAAATGTTTTGATTTGTGAAAACTAATACTTCCATGTTGTAGGAAATTCAATTCTATTCAATTTTGACTTTTGAAAGTCCGAATTTCGATTTAAAACGAAGTTTTTATGGCCGAAACAAGTTTTGAGTTCAAAAATCAATTTTTTGCGACGGTTCGGAAAATCCGTCGGAAATCCGCTGAAATCCGTCGGAAATCCGCGGAAATCCGTCGGAAAATCCGAATTTTCACCACAAAACTTGCTGTGACGGAACGGAAAATCCGCCGGTAATCCGCCGGATAATCCGGTTAGGCTGTTTTGAATTTTTTTTACATATTTTAAGTGTTGTAAAAATTCTAGAAAAATTGTATTTAAATACTATGTTAATTTAGCTAATTTATTATAATTTTTTTAGCATTTAATAAGTACTTTTGGTATTTTATAAAAATAGGAAAACAGAGCTCATTTTCAGGATACCTATGTTTGTTGATTTTTAATAAATGTTTATGAAGGTTTATAAATTCCAAAAAAATTAGTATAAATTTCTATAATTAACAAGAATCATTTTGGTACTTTATTTCATGAAAAATTGAACTTTTTGTCTATCTCAAAAATTGTTGGAATACAATATTCATTTGATTTATTTATTGAATAATTATGATTTGCAACTTTTTGTGTTGTTTTGAGTTATTGTAGTATTGGACCTCACCCCACACTAGTGTAAAGATCCTAGAAAGTTAGTTTGGATATAGTGTCACCCCACATTGGACTTGGAATTGACCGAAGTTGACAGTTGACCAAAGTCAACTACAAGTCAACCTCTGACCCAGTTTGTCTTAGTTTGCCCTAGTTGCCCTAGACATTATAGTATGTCTTTTCACCCTGATTAGCTATTGTATTATCTCATCTTTAGGACTGTGGCTTCACTCCGAGCCTTGATTCATATTGATAGCAGGATCCCAGGCAAGTACATCTACACACTCATTTACTGTCTTTTAATGCTAGAACATGTATTAACCCTGTTAAACTACTGCTTTCTGAATAACTGCAAGATAAATCTTCACATGTTACATAAATTTGGTCCCTACCATGCTTAGGACAGTTATCATATCTTCACATGCTTCTTACTGGTTCTCAGCACATGTTTCACTATGCTTTATACGGCTATGAGTATTCACATGTTTTGTACTGCTCCCATTACCTGCCATGCTTATACTGCTCCCAGTATTTCCCATATGTTTTTACTGTTCTCGTATCTCTCACATGTTAGAATATGGGTTTTGGAGAAACTGATAGTTGAGTACGTGATCATAGCCCTAACTGCGACCTTGATGCCGTGTAAGGACGACATTATGCATGTAGACCTTGCCATAGGCCCAAAATCCTGCGGACTTGTACGTGTGTACATTTAGGCATGTACGGAAGTACATATTGTTCTTACTGGTGGCACTCCACCCTCAGCACCTCTTGACCGATCACGTACCTGCTCCAGTTTTAAACATTATATATACATCTGTCTATATGACATATGTATCCTTGCCATGATAGATTATGAGTTATACCATGATTCCAGATATGCCATGTTCCCTATGTTACTATGATACTGTGATCCCAGTTGTACCATGATGCCATGTTTCCAGTATTTACTGTTTTATAGACTTATCACACCATGATCCTTGTTGTACATCTCTTTCATTATATGTTTAGTATTTTAGTTGTAGAGGTTGTACTTGCTCCCGTCCTGACAGGATAACGTTGTAGTTATACTTTTTGAGGAGGAAATGCTATGCGTTACATATTATGGTACTGCATTGAGGACATGGCCTTAGCTCCAGAAGAGGCCCAGCGGGGAACCTTGCTCAGTTATCTTTCTTATGTTTTGAGACTTAGACTTTGGTCTGTACTTATATTTGGAAACTGGACTTTGTCTCCAGTTAGATACTTTGGGAGTGTATTATTAAATATGTGTTTGTTTACCTTCGCTTATAGATGCTGTGTTGTGATGAACCTTAAATGTGATTTTAGAACTGTTAGCTGCTTAGATCCTTTATTATTTATTCTAGAATAGCTTACTGCGCTTTGACCAAGCGTAGGCTGGACATGGCTCGGCCCGGCCCAACAATTTGGATATCGGGTCGTGACACCCCCTTCTCGCCATGGGCCCTCTCTCCTCCCAGGCCACCCCGGTCCCGGTGGATGGCCGGGATTCCCCCGACCGCTCTTCCCATGGGGAGCCCATCCCACGTCGCAGCCGACCGGCGCATGCCCGTTGTGCGGTGGCCCCTCCCCTCTCCTCTCTCTTCCTCGGTGCTACCGACACACTCGGCGTCGCAGGCGCCGCCGGGCTCGGAGCCCTCGGCCAGCCCTGGAACCCTCCCTTCTCGGCCCAGGTCCTCTCCCCCAGTCGGCAGCCGTCTCCGCCGCTGCGCCGCTCTACCCCATGGCTGCAGCCCCACTATCTGCTTTCCTTTCCCCGAGGCCCCGCTTGGAGCCCCGAGCGGCGTCCGCCCCGGATCCCCCTTCCCCTCCCCCGGTGCTCGGCGTCCCCGCTGTCCCGGAGCCCACCTCTGCTACGTCAGGATCGCCCCCTCCCCTGGCCCAGGCGCCCTCCGCCCATGAAGCAGCCTACCCCTCCCCGCGCCTTCCCCCGCCTTAGCCCCCTCGCCGGCGCCTCCCCTCCCTCCGGAAGCGACCTTCCTCCCAGACATCCCTTCCGCCGCGCATCCTCCCGCCATGGTCACGGAGCCCCTTCCCACTCCCGTCGTTCAGCCCGCCGTCGCGTATCCCTCCTCCTCGGCGGCAGCGGGGGCCTACTACCAGGACCCCTCCACCCGACGGTGGTACTGGGTCTCCCTCCCAGCCCAGCCGGCCGCGTCTTATTGGCATGCCTCCGCCCTCGGAGGTGCTAGTCTCCCCTCTGCGTCGGCGTGGGGGGCACGCCACTACAACTAGCCACTTGCTCCGCCTGGGGCCCTCGGACGGCGCTCCCCGCCCTCCGACGCCGAAGGCCCTCCATCTTCCCCTCTCCGGCCTCGAGGCCCCGGTCAGCGCCCCCTAGTTCAGGCCCTTCAGCTCCTCCCAGCCGCGGCCCTCCCTCTCCTCCCCTCCGCCTGGGCTCGTTGATCACCGGAGTCGATCCCCCCAGCGTCGTGTAGCCCCCCCCGGAGCGGATTCCCCCAGTCGTCGAAGGTCGTCGTGGCTTCCCCGGCGTCGTGGACCTCCTCGGGTCGTGCGCCGCGCCTCTCCTTGGTCCGGGCGCCTCGATCCTCGAGATGCGCACCCTCCTCGCACAGTGCTCCCCTCGGGTTGCATGGCCCCTCGGGCCGCACACCCGACTCCCCCCCTTTTTGGGACACGTGCCCCCCTCTTTCGAAATTCGAATTTCGAATTTCCTTGTTTGTCGTTTGGACCGGTAGTTGCCCGCTTGTGGGCTCTGCTTCTGGTCCCGTTTTGGCTTGTATTGGACTGGTGCCCACTCGTGGGCCCAGTCGCCGTTTCCTATTTTTTCAATAAAATTCCCTTTATATATATATATATATATATATATATATATATATAGCTCGTATATATCTGGAACAATCAGGAGCACAAAACCCAAATTGAGAACAGACCCGTGCTCATCCTCAGACTAAAAGAAAAGTAACAGCTGAATAAACGCGGACTTTGGAAGCAAACAAAAAGGGAACTAGTCCTGACACTAAGGAAAAAGCACAGGGCAAGGATCTCCCGGATCTTTGAAACAACAGTTCACAAGAGCTTTACCTAGTTGATGATTGACTTCTTCGATCAGCTTCTTGGCCGGCCAACTACACCCCTCGTAAAGAGCTTTGTTCCTTTTCTTACATAAAATCTAGACGATCGTCGCAACCAAAACCTGCCGGACATGACGGAAGGGGTGGCCCCACCACCGGCACAACCTGCCTATGAACGATTCCCCGGGAGAGATGCCCAATCTCTCTTCGAAGTGCTGCCAGATTTGGGTGGCCACTGGCCAGAAGGCCGAGGGAGAACAAATGAGGAGCAGACTCCTCCTGAGGGCATCCAGAGCAAAAGGAGCATCTCGACGCGAGAGAGAAACTGATCTTCTGCACGCTGAGGTTTGTCGGAGGTTTGTCTTTGATGGCCCGCTACAAAATTACTGACCATTTCGAAGGAATGACAGCTGCCCAAATTTTTGAAGTCTACGCGTCCCTGAGCAAGCCATGTCTCCCGACCTGCCACGTCGAGGCAAGAAAGAAACGCCCGTCCGCCCCCGGACCCCAGGTGAACCGATCGGGGTCAGACGTAATGGACAAGCTAGAGGAGAGGAGGAGAAGGCCCGCCTCCTGCCCGATAACATCATAGGTCCACTCCACGTCCCAACCACCCGCCTGCCAGAGATCTTTGATCTTCGCCGGCCTCCGTGCTTCCAGCCGCCCCTCGCCCAACCATCTCTCGGCGTCTGTCGCCGTCTCTCCGTTCCCGGAACTCAGGCTAATGTAATGCTCGCCCAGGTCCCGCCCCTTGAGGAGCCTTCTCCGCTGATGGGAAGACTTTTGCCCGGTGATGAGAACATCTGGCCTATATTTCTTGATGTATTTGGCCCTTTGGTACTGGCACCAAAGCGAGTTTTGAGTTCGGAGCTTCCACCAGAGCTTGATGGAGAATGCATTGATCACTTCTTCCAATTCTTAGGGCCTCTACGGGAAGGAAACTACTTTTGAGTTCAGCCCCATTCCCCCTTCCTCCTTCAATCTGGACATAGTATCCCAAGAGCACCACTTGGGTTTATCCCTGAGGTCGTGTTGACCCCAAAAGAAGGCGAGGAAACTACTTTCCAGCTGGTCTAAGACATGTTTCGGCGGGCTGTTCGACGCAAGGATGTGCATCGGGATGGAAGAGAGGACGTGCCTAATGAGGATCAACTTCCCACACGAAGATAGGGTCTTGTTATGCCACCTATCTATCCGCTTCTTGATTTTAAGAATTAGAGGCCCGAAGGCCAGCGTCATCTGCCTCTCACACGAAAGCGGGCAACCCAATCCTCGATCTCTGCCTACGGTCCTCCAAAGTCGAATGGTGGACGAATGCAGTAGTCTTCCTTCGATTGATCGACTGATCCGAGCAGTTTTCATATTGGAGAAGAGTGTCACTCACCAGGGAGAGAGAGATCTTGTCCCCCGTGCTAAAGATAATGATGTCATTGGCATACGCAAGATGCATCTCAAGAGGGCAGCCCGAGGGAGTGTGATACCGTTCGAAGCTCCTGTTGAGCCCCCAGCTTAGGGCCTCTACGGCGATCACGCAGAGGCATGGGAAATGGGGTCGCCCTGCCGTACTCCCCGAAAAGATTGTAAGAATCCCTTCGCTTCGCCGTTGATGATGACGGAAAACTAGCAGTTACTTATCAGCCTCCAAATGATGTTGATCACACGTTCGTCGAAATCGAAAGGCCTCGTGACCCAAATGAGGAATTGCCAGTCAAGCTTGTCATATGCCTTCTCTATGTCTCTCCTAATGCGACGTTGCCTCCCCTATTCTTGTGGCCGATGGAGGAAATAATTTTCTGGGCAAGGAGAATGTTGTCTAAGATCTCTCTACCTTTCACGAAACCGCTTCGCTCTAAGGAGATGATACGGGGAAGCATAGTCGATAACCTGTTGGCCACAATCTTGGACAAAATCTTGTTGAAGAAATTGCAAAGACTAATAGGACGGTAACTGGCAAACTCATCGGGCTTATCCTTCATGGGGATGAGGACAAGATGAGTGTGGGTGACCGCCTTGGGGAGGGAGAGGCCCTGTATGAAAGCCGTCACCGTCGCAACAATATCGTTCCCGATAATCTCTCAACAATGTTGAAAAAACTTCCCCGAAAATCCGTTCAGACCGACACCGCTATTGCCATCCATTTTGTCAATGATATCTTTGATTTCCTTCCTCGATGGATCCGACGAAAGGGAGACATTTTTCACGTCGGAGATGATCGCAAGAATCATTTGGAGAAGCTCCTCATCCTTGTTCACTCTGGTTTTGGCGAAGAGGTTGCTGAAGAAGTCGACCGCCTCACCTTCTATCTCCTCGGGGTTGGAGGTGGTGGAGCCGTCCCCTTCTTGATACTCTGGATGGCCATTTTTTATGCCTGCTGGCCATGCAAGCATGAAAAAATTTAGAATTTTTGTCGCGAGCTCCTATTTTTTATTGGCTTTTTGCATCCAGAAGGCCTCCTCAAGGAGAAGCCTCTGCTTCAATTTGGCGTGGACGAGTTTCATGTAGCTCATGTTCTCCGAGCTGTTGTCCAGGTCGAAGGCCTCCTTGGCCGTAGCAGCTGCCTGCTCTGCTAACCTATCTTCCTAATAGATGTCCCCAAACTCCAGCCTGCTCCATCCCCCTAAGGCCCGCCTGGTCGCATTTAAACGGCGGGTGAGTTGAAGAATGGGATTACTGTGCGACGTCGAGACCCTTGACCGCCCAACAATTAAGTCAAAATCTTAGTGATTGACCCAGAAGTTCAAGAATTTAAATCTGGGCCCTCCCACCTGCCTTTGCTGCTTCATCTCCACAAGAAGGGGGAATGATCCGATTCAAGAATGCTGAGGTGCTCCACCGCCATCGTGGGTACTTGGTTAACCAACAGTCGATCAAGCCTGGATGATTGCCTTTGATGGCCTTCTCTTTTGTTGCACCAGTTGAAAGAGTTCCCCATAGACACCGGGGACGAGAGTGCCACAAGGGAGATGAAGTCAGAGAACTCCCGCATCGAGTTGGGGTCTGGAGGTCTCCCCCCTCTCTTCTCGCTCAAGGCGACTATCGTATTGAAGTCCCCCCAATCGCCCAGGGAGAGACGTGGTCCTCCTGGATTGAGAGCAAATGATCCAAAAGCATCCTTCTTCCAACTCTGGAGGTGCTGCCGTGGACCACCGTGAGAGTGGCCTCCTTCGAGTTAGGAAGCTCGAGGGCGAACGTAAGGACTTGGTCGAAAGAATGTTTCACACTCATATTTGCCTCTTCCTTCACCATGATCCAAATCCCTTTCTGGTTATGCGCCGCCGCCTGGAAGCCGAGTTTAATCCTGATCTTGTGTATCTGGTCGCAAGAAATTTTAGGTTCGATGATCCCGATGACGAAGATGTTGTGTAATCTACATAAGTTTTTGATCCGACTGATGGTGCACTGATTAGCGATGACCCAAACGTTCCAAATCAGCATCTTAGTCATTGATAGGAGCCTTGGAAGATTTTCAGATGGATTTGGACGAACCATGGTGAGCCGCACAAGGTTGATTCCTGGATTCTGCGATCCAGTGGCACCCGGCGCCTTGCAGTAGCCGCGTTTGTCTGATTGCCACCCATGAAGCTGAGGGACTCTCCGAACTCCAGTCCTATTCACAACCGACAGAGAGCCTTGGTCTTCCTCTATCTGCGACGGAAGGAACTATCCTTCCAAGTTCAACCGCGATGGTGAATGGAGCTGTCCTGGGTCGGGATCCGACATGCGAAGATCCGCCACCTGCTGTACTACCCCAGTAGCAGGAAGGGATTGGCTGGGAGTTTAGTACCTGCCATTGGTGCAGAGAGGCTCCGGACGAGCAGTCCCCTGGGCCGTCCCACGCGGTCCTCCCTAGGGGGAAGAATTTAACCCCGAAAGTTAAAATGGAGACACCCGAGGCCGACAGGCCGAGAAGAGGAGCTGGAGTGTTGTGGAGGGGGTTGGAGCTTGTGGGCGACTTTAGGGGATGAGAGTTGGGCTTGATAGGATTGACCTTGTCGATATGGGGTTGATTGGAAAGCATGGCTTGCTAGGGCTGGTCCTTTGGCTAGGTGCTTGGAATTAATTATACGGGGATAGATTGGGATTCGAAGGCCGTGGCTGGCTTATTGGTCTCCTGGGCGGGAGTATTGGAGCTAGAAGCGGTTTTGTACTTACTGGCTTCATGGCCAATATGTTTGCAGATTTTACAGTAGAGGGGGGTTTTCGAAGAGATATATATATATATATATATATATATATATATATATATATATATATATATATATATATATATATATATATATGTCACGACCCGCACCCTGTTTATGGGCACGAGCACATGGGTACGTCTAGCCTACGCCGCAGCATCGGAGGTGGAACGCTGTAAAGGTCATCTAAAATATACAGTATCTAAGACACAATAATGTAACATGTCATCTCCGTACGGAGGAATATAAACACAACTCAATCTCATAAATCTAAGGAAGATAAGCACGATGATAAAGATAAGGATAAAGATGAAGTAAATAGTCTGAAATTGTGCTGAGTCACAATCACAAGTTCAGAATTTAAAGACATAACACAAGATCCCAAATAAAAACTACAAGTCTCAAAGTATCAAGCTGGAATATAGTCCAGACAAAATCTAGCTAAACTATGTCACTACAGGCGGTGCGCCCTCTACGAGCACCGGATCCACAGGCTGGTCTTGGTCGTAGGCTCCATCTATGCCAAACCCGTAGTAGGTCAGACAATCTGCATCTAAATCCTCTAAAAAACAACGGGGGTTATGTTTGCCATTAAAATTGTATTATTGCAAATTTCAATAAAAACAGAACAGTGTTACAATATAGGACTTTAGACGTAGTCCTAGGAGTACACTTTTGTTTATCTGGGTCCCTTGTGCCGATGGAGTGAGTGGTAATGCGTTGACTCCGTTGACGAGCTGACGACGGTTATCGGTTCTCTAAAGGTTTGGATTGTACTGGGTGCTGGAGCTTGCTGAGAGGAGGAAGACGTTGAGTGTCTGTATCTGCCTCTCTGGTGGTGCAAAGTCTCTGTGTGTTCGTTGTATCTTCTGTGCGCCGGTGAGAAGGAAATGATCCCTCTATTTATAGTTTTGCAGGCTGGCTGCTCATGCGCACATGTAGGATACGCCTGTACGTGGGGACGCCACATGGAGATTGCTGATGTAGGCGCATGGACGATGCGCCCTGATCGAGGGGTTGACTTCTTCATGCTGCTGTTGTGAGCCGACACGTAGAAAAGGAGAAGATCTTTCTGTTGCTGAGATCTTGGATGAATCGAGTCAAAGGAAACGTGCTGTCGACTCATGGCTTGGAGATCTCGGATTTGATGGGGGGAATGATCTGGTAGGATGCGCCTAGGACTGGGCGCATGAGGAGACTTTGGCTCGTGACCTTTAGGAGTCACGAACTATTCTGGGCACGTGGCTTTTGAGGCGCATGCAGGCGACTTTCCTTCTATCTTTTGGGATCAGAGAGCAGTCTGGAACGCATGGCTTTTGAGGCGCATACAGAGCTTCAAATGGAGACTTTTCTTCTGTCTTTAGGGATCAGAGAGCAGTCTGGGACGCATGGCTTTTGAGGCGCATGCAGATTTGAGCGCATGGCTGCGGAGGCGCATACGAGTGGTTGGGTGGCCACGTGGCAGTAGTCGTCGGAGTAAAGGTAATGATGTTGCTGACGTTGCCGACGCTTCGTCTTCTGAAAAAGCTGTCAACTGTTCAGACTTTGGAAGGTGTGCTGCCAACTCTGTCAGTTCAGCATTTAATGTTGGTGACATTCGATGGACAGCTGAGTGGGCACGTCGATTGACGTTCCACTAAGCGTATGGGGACGCACGGGGGCGCATCCCCTATGAGGCGCTTGGTGTTTGAAAGGCGCGTCTGTGTGATGTGCTTGACGCTGAGGGGCGCGTCTGTATGATGCGCATGATGTCGGAGGGCGCGTTTGGGTGATGCGCTATCTGGCCGGCGCATCTGATACGTCTTTAATGATACGGCTGTTACGTTCTTCGAGTGCTTTAAATAGCCATTTGGCTGAATTCGAGGCGTCCGGTTCATCCATTTAATGCAAGTTCATTGCACGGAATTCGAAGAGCCATCCACTTGGCGTATGGGTTTGATTTGCCCGACCTATAAATAGTGGCATGGAGAGAGGGTTTGCTTCCCGTTCTCTCACGTTCTTCCGATATGAACTTGTGTATTCGAGTGCACTCTGTCGACGAAGTGTTCCCGAGGGTGAAGATGCGACACCGTGTCTTCGTTGATGCACTTGAAGGTGACTGTTACATCCAAAAGACGGAGTCGAGGGCTTCCGAGGCAGACGGAAGATGCCTGTTGCATCCAAAGATAGGGATGCTCGGGCCTCGTTTTTGTTATTCTGGAAGAGCCGTAGATCGGAATGGCGGTGCTAGGCTCTTTCTTCCTTCAAAGTGGGCGTTGCCCACTCTAGTTGTGTTGAAAGCTGCTCCTTTAGCCGCGGTTTCTATCACGGTCTTCCTTCGTCTTTGGAGGCTCTTTCGAAGCCTCCCCTGGCCACAGATTTGCGGTGCTCTTCTCTTCCTTGGTTCCAGCCAGAGGTTAAATGCTTCATTAGTCGAAGCATTTATCAGGTGAGCCTGGCTGGAAGAACGGCACATAACTGGGCTGCTGAAGGGATGCACATAACTGGGGATGCACATAACTGAGCTGCTGAAAGGATGCGCCCTGCTGAGTGCGCATGGCAGGATGCGCCTGGTTGAAGGCGCATGGTTGCTGCGCCTGACTGGAGGCGTATGGTGGTTGCTGCGCCTGACTGGAGGCACGTGGTGGTTGCTGGCTGTAGCCTTAGGGTCTTTTCTTTGTAGAAATTCTCCTTTGTACCACCTTTTCTAGACATGTAATAGACTTTTATATGTAATAAAAAGTCCTCTTTCAAATGTCTATATTTGTTGGTTTTGTTTGTGAAGTGTTTGTCCGAGCTCTGGCGCATGTAGTGTCTGGCGCATAGGATTTCTGGCTCTGAAATTCCATGCTTCTACAAGACCCCCTTCAAAGTTTTCAAAACTTTTAGATAAGTTTTGGAATACTTTGAATAAGAAGCATGGTGGTCAATGTCACGACCCGCACCCACTGTGAGGGTACGAGTACGTAACAGCACCCAGCCTACGCCGCAGTGTCGACGGTAGAACGCTGTTCTAAGTCTCTAACTAACCATCAACTCATGCAGTATATAATGTACTCATCAAGATCAACTCCGAACGGAGGACAAGTATAAGATATGGTGTAACTCAATCACAGGCTAAGCATGATAAGATAACACAGAAATATCACTAAGAAATTGAAGACAACAAAACTACTAATATAATAACAACAAACTCAAAAAAACTCAATACATCTCAAGTCTCAAACTCTATATACAACACCAGTTCTAAACATGAAAACTAAAACAAGACAGACTAGCTAAACTCCCGATCACTCCTGAGTGTCGGGGCCATAGGTAGCTAAGCCATCTCCTGGTCTGTAAACTGTAGGGCATGTGTCCTCAGGGCAATCATCTGTAAAATTTTCAACAGGTCCAGTTAGGACAGGGACGAGCACATCTCATCTAGAAAACCCAAGTAAATGACAGAGAACTATACAACAGTTATAGACAGTTATATTGATGAAAATGGTAGTTTATATTCAGGTGATGGTAAGAAAGACAGATAAAGTGCAAGAAAAGTAAATACTAAACAAGCGAAGAATCATAGCAATGAAGACTGTAAAAATAGAACTAGCTGAACCAGGGTAATATGATATAAAGTCCAGACAATAATGTAGACCAGTGTAACTCCAATGTAAGTCCAGTACAGGATGAATCTCATACAAGATAAATCCAATAAGGGACGATTCCAGTTATAGTGATCAATGATTCCAGGGTGAGTCCAACCTATACTCTAGCAGTGTGTTTTAAAATACCGAGATCGACATGTAAACGGCTATAGGTAATCTGGCACATCACACACCTGGTCGGCTGTGAGATGGCTATCATTCCAGTATGATTCCAGCAAAAGGGTGATTTCAGAAATGGGGTATGTCTACATGTCTTACTCTAGTATTTCCCCTCCCAGCAAGTGAATCCAGAATTACGACACAATGATTCAAGATGAGTCCGGCCAATAATATGAAGATACTAGTAAATGATTCCAGCAGGTGATTCCAGTAATAGAAGCCGGAAATGATGATACCAGTAATAGTGGCAAGAAAATAAATGTGTGTCGTATACATGAATCCAGAAATATCCACACGTGTTGTAACAGAGAATCGCATACAACTAACTAGAACTGAAGTACAATAATTGACAAGTAAATGAGAGAACTATCAGAGAATGTACTCGCCTGATACTCTGAAAAGAGTAGTGTAATGTCAGATGTCTGCACCGGAGTCACAATATCCTAAATAGAACAGTACAGGTTATAATATACTTAAAATAAGACAAATGAAGTCTATGATGCAATCTACATGTTTCTAAGTCAAATCTAGGTCAAAGTCAACTCTTGGTCAATCCTGGTCAACCAAGAAGTCAAACCTAGGTCTAGCAAGTCTAACTAGGCTTAACTAGTCTAACCTAGCTAGTATACACCATATACTAGTCTATAGGACTCTACACATGTATATATTTCATATACACAAGACCACACAAGGCTACCATAGACTATGTACCTAGGTTATAGGCCATATCACATATAGGCCAAAACACTATATATCTATATACACATATAATATGTATACCAATAGTAATATCTATTTCATATATAGGCATCATACACACATTCCATATAAATATAATTATGTAGGAAACTAGATACATGTACACATACCTATACAACATATATTAAAATGGGAAGAAGGAATTTTAGAAAGTGTAAAGTGTGTGTGTGGAAATTTGTGAGATGTGAGAGTGTGTGTGTCACGACCCGCACCCTAGAGTAAGGGCACGAGAAGTGGGTACATCCAGCCTACGCCGCAGTGTCGGCGGTAGAACGTTGTCCTAGGTTACTATCTAATCAACAACTCACGCAATTATATAATGCACTTGTCAAATCTCAACTCCGAACGGAGGACAAGTATAGATATAATGAATCTCAATCACAGTCTAAGAACGATAAGATAGCACAGAAGTTTATAACTAAAGACTAACAACAATATTTAAAAACTACTAAATAATAATATCTCAAACAAACTCAAAAACAAACTCGTATCTCAAGTTATTACAATTCAAATTCTAACACATGAAAACTAAACCAAGTCTACTAGCTAGTCTCCCGATCACTCCTGAGTGTCGGGGCCATAGGTAGCTAAGCCATCTCCTACTCCAAGGCATGTAGGGCAAATGTCCTCAGGGCAATCATCTGTAATATTTTCAACAGGTCCAGTCAGGACAGGAACGAGCACATCTCATCCAAAAAATCCAAGTAATGATAAATACTATAAAACAGTTATAGCCAGTTATATTGATGATAATGGCAGTTTTATACAGGTAATGATGTAGAGAAATAGCAAAGGTACAAGGAAGTAAGGTAATGAAATAAAAGAAGAATGATGGCAAAGAAGACTGTAAAATAAGATCTAGCTGAACTAGGGTAACATGTTATAAGTCCAGTTTGTACAATGTAAGTTGAGTGTAATCCAATGTGAGTCTAATACAATTGAGTCTAGTAAATGATTCTTGTACATGATGATTCTAGTAGATGATTCTTCTCAATGATTTGAGTGAAGTGGTTCTTGTAAGATTCTTGTACATGATCTTTGTAGGTGATTCTTGTAATGAGTACGGCACATCGCATACTCGACCAAGCGGTGATGGCTATCATTCTTGTAATACGGCACATCGCACGCTCGGCCAAGCGGCGATGGCTATCATTCTTGTTTGGTGATTCTTGTTGAATACGACACATCGCATATCGGGCCCAGCAGCGATGGCTATCGTTCTTGTAATGATGATTCTTGTATGATTTGTACATTTAATACTTGTAGGTGTTTCGAGTAGATGAGTCTTGTGAGTGATTCGAGTAATAGGGTTAGACAAATCAAGTACATGTATTGCAAATAGATGAATCTAAACTATTAATACATGTTGTGACAGAGAATCAAATAGAACTATACTAGAACTGAATCACAGTAATCATCAAATAAATGAAAGAACTATCAGAGAATGTACTCGCCTGTTACTCTGAAAAGAGTAATGAAATATCAGATGTCTGCACCGGAGTCACAAAGTCCTAAATAGAGCAGTATGGGTTATAACATGTTTAAAATAAGAAAATTAAATCTACGATACAATCTACATGATTTCTAGGTCAATCTAGGTCAAAGTCAACTTTAAGTCAAATCTGGTCAACTGTCTAGGTCAAACTAGGTCCAAGTCAAACTTGGTCAACTCTGGGTCAATCTAAGTCAATATGGGTCTCTATCTAAGTCAATCTCTAAGGCCAACCACATTCAAAGTCTAAAACATACTATAGGCTAACTAGTACTACACAAGCCTAAACAAAACATATTAGCCTATGCAACCTTATAACATTATAGGCTAAACACTAAGGCTAAAATCACTTTACACACATTATGCATACATTAAGATATGTATATCACATTGAGATATATGTGTTAGCCCAATGATTGTATCATGTTTTTGAATATGGTTAATATGTTAAGTTTAGCATTTCATTATCACTAATCTTCATACTATCGCTATAGCATTTCTACTTATACTTATATCTTTGGTGATATGTGCCTATTGGTTTACATATTAGTGATATGAGCTTATCTATCTTAAATTTAATCGGGTTGCCAAAATCAGAACTATGTTTTGATTATGGTTATTCAATTAAGTTTAACATTATGTTATCACTAATATTTATGCTATCACTATAGCATTGATACTTAAACTGCGCATAGTCCTAATGTGCTTTTATCTTATCATTCTTGCTACATGTATATTGCTTTGTTCGTCTAACATGTATTTACAGAAAAGCAATTAGCAAGATCAATGTGGACATATGCAATGCAATGAAGAAATTATGGTGGGCCAAAGATGAAGATCTCACTTTTCAACTCAATAACTCTAACACAATTTGTAGATGGCAAATGAAGGCTTTGTAGAGTTGTATGTGGATAAGCTTTGGTGGTTTGGAAATTTTTAGGCTCAAAGCATCAACCTTGAATGAAGGGGTTCAAGGCTATTTATAACCAAAGCTTGAAAAGAAGCCAAAGGCAACTTTTCAGTCACGAACCGGCATACCGCCGGTATCATCCGGCATACCGGCGGTATACCGGTCTGGAATGCAACGGCTAGAAATATAGCCGTTGGGATCATTTATTGCTCAGAATTCGACCGTTGGAATTTGAACATTACTGAATCGGTATACCGACGGTATGGACCGGTATGCCGTCGGTATGTCGGTTTTGTAGACAGAAACTTTCTGTGAACAAAAACCGGTATACCGTCGGTATACACCGGTATACCGTCGGTATGCCATTTTTCAGCAGAAAACGATCCTAGGCTTATTTCTACCCTAGCTTTCGATTTTGCCATCCATTTCTTGTGTTTACAATTATTCCTAAGACTCATTACAGACTCCAGATATACTTTGGCAGGTGCAGGCTTCTTCAGAGTCTTGAAATGATGATGGCACGGCTTGGCTTCTTCCTTTGATAGGTGCTAGCTTTTTCCCTTGGCGGCAGCTGTCCAAAGATATCCAGTTTGTAAAAACTGAATACCTTTCGGGGGCTTCGCCCCCGAACCCCCGACGAGGGGCGCTGCCCCCTCGACCCCCGTCCGCTGACCGGACAGTGGAACTGAATAATTGTAAACACAAGAAATGGATGGCAAAATCGAAAGCTAGGGTAGAAATAAGCCTAGGATCGTTTTCTGCTGAAAAACGGCATACCGACGGTATACCGGTGTTTACCGACGGTATACCAGTTTTTGTTCACAGAAAGTTTCTGTCTACAAAACTGGCATACCGACGGCATACCGGTCCATACCGACGGTATACCGATTCAGTAATGTTCAAATTCCAACCGTCGAATTCTGAGCAATAAATGATCCCAACGGCTATATTTCTAGCCGTTGCATTCCAGACCGGTATACCGCCGGTATGCCGGATCATACCGGCGGTATGCCGGTTCGTGACTGAAAAGTTGCCTTTGGCTTCTTTTCAAGCTTTGGTTATAAATAGCCTTGAACCCCTTCATTCAAGGTTGATGCTTTGAGCCTAAAAATTTCCAAACCACCAAAGCTTATCCACATACAACTCTACAAAGCCTTCATTTGCCATCTACAAATTGTGTTAGAGTTATTGAGTTGAAAAGTGAGATCTTCATCTTATTGTATAAGGAGATCTAAACCTATTGTGAAAGGTTGAAGTTGGAGAGTCTTCGTATCCAAACTCTCGGTTGAAGTTGGGGAGTCTTCGTATCCAAACTCTCGGTTGAAGTCGGAGAGCCCTTCGGATTAAAGCTCTTGTGTAAGAAGTTGGCGAGTTCTTCGGATCCAAACTCGTGCGTAACTATTTGCTCAAATAGTGGATTAAAGCCGGAGAGAGTTCCGGGACTAGACTGCCTCTTAGGAGGATACCAGGATATATCGGGTGTCGGTATTGTGTTTTCTTTTTCTCTTGCACTTATATTTTTAAATTGCCAATTAGCTTGTGCTAAGTGCTTGATTAGTTAGCTTGACCCTATTCACCCCCCTCTAGGGTTCCTACAATATGTATATATAAATATATATACACATATATATATGTGTGCATAGAGTGATATGGAGGAAATACATGTGCTTGTGTCAAGGTGTACATGTGAGGATGTGATAGTGATAAAGTTTTAAAGTGGCAGTGGCTAGTTAGTGTGTGTGTGTGTTCATGGAACCATGGCAATGATGGAATGAGTGTTTACCTCTAATTAGTGTATACTAATGTGATGAAGTTTCAGGAGTCAATAATCTCAGATTTCAGTTACACATTATAAAAATTCCTATTGTTAAACTCAGATTATAGGTTCAACATTGAACCAAGAATCAACTCAATCCCACAGTTAAATGAAACTTGACAGATATACTACTCACTCTAAACTCACATCTACATATACACATAAATCCAGAATCTGAACCTGAAAATACATGACACTTCTCTCAATGCCTATGCCTGTACAAGCCAAGCCAAGGCCACCCTGGCCTGGCAGCCCCAAGCCACTGCCCTGTTGCAGCTGCAATGCTTCTACTGCTATCAGCTTCTGCAAATGCTCACTAGGTCTAACCATTTTTTTCCACTGTTCACTGCTCCTTCTATTGCTACTGCCTAAGCCTAGGACACAACTCACCTGGACAGGGACTCTCTCCTACTGCTGATATTAATAGGCAAATCAAGGGGATTGATAACCTAAAAAGGAACTGATATAAGGAGCCACACTAGGTCTGAGCATACAACTAACTAGATGAACTCATGCAAGGGAAATTACACTATGCCAAGACTGATATCCATTACCTTGTGGGCTGAACCATTTCAAACTGGACCAAATACTAGTCACATGGATAAGGGTCTGACACCTATGGTACATAGGACATGACACTCATATGCAGTGTCTAAAGTTCTTATACCTGGACCCTTCCCTCTATCTGTAACCCAGGCTTCAAGGGTCACACAACCCTTCTCCAAAGCCTACCCTCAAGAATTTCAGTGAGTAGGTGCCAAGACAGAGTGTGTGCACTGTGTGTTCAGAATTTGTAGAGTGTCATATGTGTTAAAATTTAGTTTTTTGTGTGTGTATGGTAGGGGATACAAGGGAGTAGGGGGGTTCAGTCTACATTCAGTTCAATCATTGAAAACTGAAATCAATTCAACTCCTATAAATCCCAAAATGTAACATCACCCAAAGTTACTAATTACAAGTATTAACATCATAATTTATGGACTAAAACAACAGTTCACTCTACAGGTTGAACTCTGAAACAATTTTAAACCATGGTATCAGAACATGGCATTCAATTATCAATTAAAAATTAGTCTTAGAAGGGAAAAACTAAATCAGGAATTAATAGGCTGAAATCATGTATCAGTCAGCCCTATCATACCATTCCATCTACGAAAATCCATTATTAAGTGCAAAAACCAAAACTACTATGTAATACCAATCTAGCAAGTCCTATTACACATGTGTGTATCAATCCAGGCATTTAAAACAATATTTTAATCAGATAAAAAAAGAAATCAAATTCAGGATTTTGAATTTAAACACATGGTATCAGTGATTTGGGAAGGACCAATTTTCGAGTATCAAATCAAATTAATAAAATAAACTATAGGTTGGTAATTGCAGACCCATGTGTGCACGTGTTGTGGAGTGTCTAAGTGTCCACGAAACTGGACACAATTCGTGTCCAAATACTGTTCGTACACAGACACCAAACTGTGCACAGACAGCGTCGTGCACGCGTGTGTGTCACTCCAGGACACGACACATTGCACGACACAGGCCATGGTCACGTCCACGTGTTCGCCACATATAGGGCTACGTGTCCATAGCCCTGTACCGTGTCCTAGGTGAGTGTCGTGTCGGCTTTATAGCCGTGTCAGTAGCCAAAATGCTCGCGTACACAGCACGCACGCGCGGCCAGTGTGGCCAGTGCGAGGAGGATTTCTCCTCGCACACGCAACCACGTGCTCCCATTTTTTGGAAGGATGGTGGCAGTCGATGCCCCAAGCTCCTCGCCAAAAATGGCGTGTCCACGTGTCCTGTGTCGGAAGTTATTGACCCCGAGTAGCAGGACACAGTGTACGTGTGTGCACAGCGTGTCCAACACGAAAAACAGACACAAAATGACACAAAAATACCTAACACCCTTCACAAAATTTAATGTACATACCAAGATCTATCAATCCATGTAATTATATTTTCAAAAATTGAAAATAAATTCCTAAGGGGCATTCTATCGAACACCTAACCTATCAAATGGATACGTGTCCGATACGGACACGAAACCGACACGAATTGTGCCCAAATTCTAGGGACAGCTAGGGGACTCCTAGATCTAGCCCTAAATGCAAAGAAAATAGCAATTTAAATCAATTTGAGGAGTTTTACCTATAGGTGCAAATTGTATGGAAAAGCTCCAAATGGGGGGTGTCCCTCTTGATGGCCAAATGCTCCAAATGAGCCCAAAGCTGAGATTAACCTCCAGAATCATAAAATATACAGAAATTAGAACCTAATGCAAGAGACTAGGATGAAAAAGGAGATCAAATGACTAAATGGGAATTTTTTGGAAGGGGGAAGAATACCTCTCTTTTCTCCAAGTGTTGGAATGATAAAAAGAGGCAACCCTAATGAATAAGTGTTTAAATAGGGTGGGGATCCCTATGTGGCTGGTCATTTAGGGTTTAGTTAGGGTTAGGGCTTCTAGTTATGCGCCATGGGCCAAGTCCTAAGTCATTAATCATGACTTATGAAGTCATAAGCCATATTAGTCAAATCAACTCCAAATCTCTCCAAACAAGTTTCAATGACTTAAACTTCACTAAATTAGGTCAAAACAAGTTTACTTAACCTAACCAAGGGGTCTTAACCTAGGTTAGTCACTAGGTTAGTCTTCTATTCAAACACTAGTCAAAGTCAACTATAGGCCCAAAATCAATTCTAATAAAAATCATTAAAAATCACTAAAAATCATAATATAAAATAAACATCCTTAAATAATAATTATAAATACAAAATTTCAAAAATACCCTCATCTGGAAAACTGGGTGTTACAATCCTACCTCCCTTAGAAAAATTTCGTCCTCGCAATTAAAATGGTCGCACCCCTTCTAGGTCAAACCCAAACAATCAAGGTCAAGAGATAATCATGCAAACAAATCTTACTGGTCGTGATTACACAGTCTCGAACAGGGTAGCTACACTATCTAGCAATCACGAACAATATTCTGGCAGGTACTAAGGGAATCACACAGGAAAGTGGGGAGGAAGAATGAGGAGGACAAACCTGCTAACCCATCACCTGCAGCGTCGGTCTCCTCGACCGCCATTGCAAAAGCTCTACCCCTCTGGTGCTGAGCTACATGTGGCCTAGCTCCCTCTCTCTGATCCTGTGCTCCACGAAGTGGGGGTGCTGTGGGGCAATCCACTATCTGGTGAGTGTCGGATCCACAGAATAAACAAACCTTCAGCCTCCTCCTACAAGACTCCCAAACATGCCCTGCCTTCCTGCAGTAGGCACAAGTCGGCACCCCGCGGTCCTGTCCTCTAGGCTGATGTTGTGCCTGCTGCACTCTTACTGGTGCCTGTGCCTGCTGAGTCTGCACATGGGGCCTCTTGGCCGGTCCTCCACTACTGCTGCCTCCCTGGGAGTCTCGCCCCCTCTTGAGCCTAAGCTCAAGATCATCCTCTGCAGCTAGTGCGTCCACCAGGATCTCCTCAAATGTAGCGCCGCGGGCGTTCTTGGTGTAGGACTTGACCTCCTTTACCAAGCCCTTTCGAAACCTCCGGGCCTTCGTCGTCTTCGACAAGTCCTCCATAAATCTGCTCAGGCGACAGAACTCTCCTGCGTACTCCTCCACGGACTGGGTCCCCTGAACTAGGGCCTCGAACTGGGTCTCGAGGGCTCCTAGTGCTGTGTCTGGAAAGAACATCTCCTTGAACAGCTTCTTGAATGCTGCCCAAGTCTGTCCTGCTGTGCCAACCCTCGGGTCGGTCTGGTACCATGTACGGGCCAGGTCCTGTATCATACTGGCCGCTGCCTCTATCTGAAGTCTCGTCGGGATCTCAGCCAGCCTGAAGATCTCCTCCATATGCTCGATCCACTCATCGGCATACAGGATCCCCTCTGTCCCTCTGAAGTCTCTCGGGTGCATCTTCTGGAAGTCCTGGATGCCCTTCTTCCGTGGCTGGTACGGCTGCGGGGCTGCCGCTGGCTGAGCTACGACTCTCTCTACTGCCGTCACTGCCAGATCAATGCCTCTGCTGAGCTCTGCCGTGTGCCTCTGCTGCTGGGTCTGCTGACCCTCCATGTACTGCCTGAAGAAAGCCAACAGCTGAACGGCATCAATTGTCCCTGCAGGTGGCTGCTGATGCTGCTGCTGAAACATCTCAGGAATGACCGGGGTCATCCTCTGAACAAGTGGAGGCATACCCCCAATAGCTACAGCAGCTCCTGTCTGATCATGAACAGAAGGTGCTACAGTCTCAACAGCCTGCTGCAATGGACGAGAGGTGGCAGACCCCTCTCCAGCGGCTACTGTACCAGAGCGATGTGATCGTGTCTCCACCATCCTGAAGACAGATCGAAAAGAAAGTCAATACTGAGCAGGAATCGATAAAATCAAAGGAGGACAGTTTATTGCAAAGAAGACAAGTCAGTAAGATATGTAGATGGCATGAATTGAAGCAGAATTTTTTCCTAACTGTGATTGAGTACCTCTCCGTTAAAGCCTATCTCTCAATCCTATCGCAGGCTCGTAGCAGTACAACTAAGTCATCGTCCTACCACGATATCGCTCTAATGCGACTCTCGACCTGCATGGGCCACCACTAAAAACGTGTCACGACCCACACCCTAGAGTAAGGGCACGAGAAGTGGGTACGTCCAGCCTACGCCGCAGTGTCGGCGGTAGAACGCTGTCCTAGGTTACTATCTAATCAACAACTCACGCAATTATATAATGCACTTGTCAAATCTCAACTCCGAACGGAGGACAAGTATAGATATAATGAATCTCAATCACAGTCTAAGAACGATAAGATAGCACAGAAGTTTATAACTAAAGACTAACAACAATATTTAAAAACTACTAAATAATAATATCTCAAACAAACTCAAAAACAAACTCGTATCTCAAGTTATTACAATTCAAATTCTAACACATAAAAACTAAACCAAGTCTACTAGCTAGTCTCCCGATCACTCCTGAGTGTCGGGGCCATAGGTAGCTAAGCCATCTCCTGCTACAAGGCAAGTAGGGCAAATGTCCTCAGGGCAATCATCTGTAATATTTTCAACAGGTACAGTCAGGACAGGAACGAGCACATCTCATCAAGAAAATCCAAGTAATGATAAATACTATAAAACAATTATAGCCAGTTATATTGATGATAATGGCAGTTTTATACAGGTAATGATGTAGAGAAATAGCAAAGGTACAAGGAAGTAAGGTAATGAAATAAAAGAAGAATGATGGCAAAGAAGACTGTAAAATAAGATCTAGCTGAACTAGGGTAACATGTTATAAGTCCAGTTTGTACAATGTAAGTTGAGTGTAATCCAATGTGAGTCTAATACAATTGAGTCTAGTAAATGATTCTTGTACATGATGATTCTAGTAGATGATTCTTCTCAATGATTTGAGTGAAGTGGTTCTTGTAAGATTCTTGTACATAATCCTTGTAGGTGATTCTTGTAATGAGTACGGCACATCGCATGCTCGGCCAAGCGGTGATGGCTATCATTCTTGTAATACGGCACATCGTACGCTCTGCCAAGCGACGATGGCTATCATTCTTGTTTGGTGATTCTTGTTGAATACGGCATATCGCATACCGGGCCCAGCAGCGATGGCTATCGTTCTTGTAATGATGATTCTTGTATGATTTGTACATTTAATACTTGTAGGTGTTTCGAGTAGATGAGTCTTGTGAGTGATTCGAGTAATAGGGTTAGACAAATCAAGTACATGTATTGCAAATAGATGAATCTAAACTATTAATACATGTTGTGACAGAGAATCAAATAGAACTATACTAGAACTGAATCACAGTAATCATCAAATAAATGAAAGAACTATCAGAGAATGTACTCGCCTGTTACTCTGAAAAGAGTAATGAAAGATCAGATGTCTGCACCGGAGTCACAAAGTCCTAAATAGAGCAGTATGGGTTATAACATGTTTAAAATAAGGAAATTAAATCTACGATGCAATCTACATGATTTCTAGGTCAATCTAGGTCAAAGTCAACTTTAAATCAAATCTGGTCAACTGTCTAGGTCAAACTAGGTCCAAGTCAAACTTGGTCAACTCTGGGTCAATCTAAGTCAATATGGGTCTCTATCTAAGTCAATCTCTAAGGCCAACCACATTCAAAGTCTAAAACATACTATAGGCTAACTAGTACTACACAAGCCTAAACAAAACATATTAGCCTATGCAACCTTATAACATTATAGGCTAAACACTAAGGCTAAAATCACTTTACACACATTATGCATACATTAAGATATGTATATCACATTGAGATATATGTATATATAAATATATATACACATATATATATATGTGTGCATAGAGTGATATGGAGGAAATACATGTGCTTGTGTCAAGGTGTACATGTGAGGATGTGATAGTGATAAAGTTTTAAAGTGGCAGTGGCTAGTTAGTGTGTGTGTGTGTTCATGGAACCATGGCAATGATGGAATGAGTGTTTACCTCTAATTAGTATATACTAATGTGATGAAGTTTCAGGAGTCAATAATCTCAGATTTCAGTTACACATTATAAAAATTCCTATTGTTAAACTCAGATTATAGGTTCAACATTGAACCAAGAATCAACTCAATCCCACAGTTAAATGAAACTTGACAGATATACTACTCACTCTAAACTCACATCTACATATATACATAAATCCAGAATCTGAACCTGAAATTACATGACACTTCTCTCAAAGCCTATGCCTGTACAAGCCAAGCCAAGGCCACCCTGGCCTGGCAGCCCCAAGCCACTGCCCTGTTGCAGCTGCAATGCTGCTACTGCTATCAGCTTCTGCAAATGCTCACTAGGCCTAACCATTTTTTTCCACTGTTTACTGCTCCTTCTATTGCTACTGCCTAAGCCTAGGACACAACTCACCTGGACAGGGACTCTCTCCTACTGCTGATATTAATAGGCAAATCAAGGGGATTGATAACCTAAAAATGAACTGATATAAGGAGCCACACTAGGTCTGAGCATACAACTAACTAGATGAACTCATGCAAGGGAAATTATACTATGCCAAGACTGATATCCATTACCTTGTGGGCTGAACCATTTCAAACTGGACCAAATACTAGTCACATGGATAAGGGTCTGACACCTATGGTACATAGGACATGACACTCATATGCAGTGTCTAAAGTTCTTATACCTGGACCCTTCCCTCTATCTGTAACCAAGGCTTCAAGGGTCACACAACCCTTCTCCAAAGCCTACCCTCAAGAATTTCAGTGAGTAGGTGCCAAGACAGAGTGTGTGCACTGTGTGTTCAGAATTTGTAGAGTGTCATATGTGTTAAAATTCAGTTTTGTGTGTGTGTGGTAGGGGATACAAGGGAGTAGGGGGTTCAGTCTACATTCAGTTCAATCATTGAAAACTGAAATCAATTCAACTCCTATAAATCCCAAAATGTAACATCACCCAAAGTTACTAATTACAAGTATTAACATCATAATTTATGGACTAAAACAACAGTTCACTCTACAGGTTGAACTCTGAAACAATTTTAAACCATGGTATCAGAACATGGCATTCAATCATCAATTAAAAATTAGTCTTAGAAGGGAAAAACTAAATCAGGAATTAATAGGCTGAAATCATGTATCAGTCAGCCCTATCATACCATTCTATCTACGAAAATCTATTATCAAGTGCAAAAACCAAAACTACTATGTAATACCAATCTAGCAAGTCCTATTACACATGTGTGTATCAATCCAGGCATTTAAAACAGTATTTTAATTAGATAAAAAAGAAATCAAATTCAGGATTTTGAATTTAAACACATGGTATCAGTGATTTGGGAAGGACCAATTTTCGAGTATCAAATCAAATTAATAAAATAAACTAGAGGTTGGTAATTGCAGACCCATGTGTGCACGTGTTGTGGAGTGTCTAAGTGTCCATGAAACTGGACACAATTCGTGTCCAAATACTGTTCGTACACAGACACCAAACTGTGTACAGACAGCGTCGTGCATGCGTGTGTGTCACTCTAGGACACGACACGTTGCACGACACCGGCCATGGTCACGTCCACGTGTTTGCCACATATAGGGCTACGTGTCCATGGCCCTGTACCGTGTCCTAGGTGAGTGTCGTGTCGGCTTTATAGCCGTGTCAGTGGCCAAAATGCTCGCGTGCACAGCGCACGCGTGCGGCCAGTGTGGCCAGTGCGAGGAGGATTTCTCCTCGTACACGCAATCACGTGCTCCTATTTTTTGGGAGGATGGTGGCAGTCGATGTCCCAAGCTCCTCGCCAAAAATGGCGTGTCCACGTGTCCTGTGTCGGGAGTTATTGACCCCGAGTAGCAGGACACAGTGTACGTGTGTGCACAGCGTGTCCAACACAAAAAACAGACACGAAACGACACAAAAATACCTAACACCCTTCACAAAATTTAATGTACATACCAAGATCTATCAATCCATGTAATTATATTTTCAAAAATCAAAAATAAATTCCTAAGGGACATTCTATCGAACACCTAACCTATCAAATGGATACGTGTCCGATACGGACACGAAACCGACACAAATTGTGCCCAAATTCCAGGGACAGCTAGGGGACTCCTAGATCTAGTCCTAAATGCAAAGAAAACAACAATTTAAATCAATTTGAGGAGTTTTACCTATAGGTGCAAATTGTATGGAAAAGCTCCAAATGGGGGGTGTCCCTCTTGATGGCCAAATGCTCCAAATGAGCCCAAAGCTGAGATTAACCTCCAGAATCATAAAATATACAGAAATTAGAACCTAATGCAAGAGATTAGGATGAAAAAGGAGATCAAATGAATAAATGGGAATTTTTTGGAAGGGGGAAGATTACCTTTCTTTTCTCCAAGTGTTGGAATGATAAAAAGAGGCAACCCTAATGAATAAGTGTTTAAATAGGGTGGGGATCCCTATGTGGCTGGTCATTTAGGGTTTAGTTAGGGTTAGGGCTTCTAGTTATGGGCCATGGGCCAAGTCCTAAGTCATTAATCATGACTTATGAAGTCATAAGCCATATTAGTCAAATCAACTCCAAATCTCTCCAAACAAGTTTCAATGACTTAAACTTCACTAAATTAGGTCAAAACAAGTTTACTTAACCTAACCAAGGGGTCTTAACCTAGGTTAGTCACTAGGTTAGTCTTCTAGTCAAACACTAGTCAAAGTCAACTATAGGCCTAAAATCAATTCTAATAAAAATCATTAAAAATCACTAAAAATCATAATATGAAATAAACATCCTTAAATAATAATTATAAATTCAAAATTTCAAAAATACCCTCATCTGGAAAACTGGGTGTTACAGTGTGTCAATAGGAACAATATAAAATTTCAGTGAAAGGGTGTGTGTGTATATTTGCCTACTGGTGACAGGAAAACCATGTGTACGAGGGTTTGTAACAGGGTGTCAAGAGTGTACAACCTCAGGATTTATGCATCATGACAGTGTTATCATCTAAGGGTAAGCTCAAACCAAAACATATTCTACTAAACTTAGTGAAAATCAGGAATTAATCTAGGTGATTAACATCAGAAAAATAGCTTAAATCACACAAATCAGAAAATGGGAAAAACCGTGCAACAATAACAGTTTCAACTAATCCCTCAACAACTGAACCCTTACTCAGGTTCCACCTTAACTCAAACTGGAAAATGAGGAAGTAAATATAGTGTAATCCATACAAACAATAAATTTAAAACAAAACTCAAAACCAAAATCCCATATCCTATTGAACATGGGTCATGATATGTACATTGAAATTAATCTCAGATTCTCAATCCTGAATTCTCATCTCAGGATTAGATGTCAGTTTAATAGTTCAATATGAACTCAATATCATGAACCCAGTTTGAATGCCTACAACCCAAGACTAACCCTCTCTCTCAAACTCTCATACTCCTGTACATTCCAAAGTGGCCAATGTGTTCAGCCTTAGGCCAACCACTGCTACTGCTCTAAACCACTGCTACTGCTCTAAACCACTGCTACTGCTCTAAACTACTGCTACTGCCTAAGCCACTGCTCTTGCCTAAGCCACTGCTTGCTACTGCTAATGTAATGCAAACCAAGGCAGGCAAGGCTGCTTCTAAGCCACTGCTGCTGCCTGTTGCAAAAGCCAGGCTAAGCCAAAATAGGGCAAGCCAAGGCAATGCCTTGCCTGCTCCTGCAAACTCAGCCAAGGCCAATCAAGATCTACCCAATTCAAGCCACATCTCAGAAACTGAGATGACCCTCACACAAATACCAATCAATACACCTAATCAGTTTATACACAAATTCAGGTTTTATTTACTATTAGTCTCAAATAACTCTCATAAAACCACACACTAAATCAGAGATGCACCTACCTATATGAACCTGAACATGTGAGCATATTCCATATCAACCATACAAGGAGGGTCAAGAGTGTGTGCACAGGGTCATGTGTGTGAGTTTCAAACAGTGTGTGTGTGTATATTCTCAGGACAGTGTGTGTGTTCTGTGTGTATGAGGAATTAGATTCAAGGTTGTATGTTACATGGGTTAAGCTCTCAGAAAACAGGAAGTGTTGAATGTGTGTCGAGGAGAACACCATGTTCTCAGTATGTGTGCAGATCATGTGAGAAGGTGTCATATGTGGCTCATACAGGCCTGTGCATCTCAGGTAGCTAACAGTTCAAAAGAAAATCAGTGAATGAGTGACAGTGTCATTGCAGTGTCAATACATCAGAATATGGTGCAGTCATGTGTTCGAGTGTCATGTTGTGTATGAACAATGTGTGTCGAAAATAGTGCTAACATATCAGCCCCTAAACTAATTGAATCCCATTATATCATGTAACTAACTAACAGTGAACTAGCATGAAGTATTTGAATTAAACTTGGCAATAGCATCCAAAATAGTTTAAAAACTGGAAAGGAAAACTCAGAATCCATAAAACAGGAAATAGGTATCATTGACAGTTTCAGGAAGAGGCAGTTCATATAAATCAAAACCCAATTTGACACCTAAAAACTACCACAAATCACTAACCAATCCTAGTGGCAATCTATTACACCTGTGGGTAAACTTAAACATGTAAACTAATATTAAGAAATCAGTGCAAAGATAGAATTAAAGCTCAGGAATGACAGTTCAAATATTAACAGTTAACACATTGACCAAATTCCATTTCCATACCATAAAACTCATTTGAAAACCTGATTAATTCATTTGAAAACAAGGGAAAATATATACCAACACAGGGGTGGGTATAGTCGTGTCCTTCCTGTGTCAAACAGTGACACAAAACGTGTCCAAACACGTGTTTGAACAGTGTGAAGTGTAGGCACAGTGCAGTGAAGAAGGGGGCTTGTGCACGTGTATCGAGCCCTCTAGGACATGACACACGAACCCACAAGTGTCGTGCACGTGTCCAGAGTTAGAGTAGGTCTAGGTGTTCGTGTACACGTGTCTGTCTTGTGTCCTAATAAACCGTGTCCAAGGAAATTAATGCGTATCAGACGTACTTCCTGCGCGCGTGCACGACAGGCACCGACCCGTGCGAGTGAGATTTCTCACAAACTACTCGACGAAGTCGTCTCAAAATTGGTGAGCGTGCTGTCATTCATTGCCCGCAGGAGTGTGCAAAGTTTCGTGTCAAGACGTGCAGTGTCGTGTCCGCTACAGTGCTCGAGCACCAGGACACTGCACGGTGTCCTCGTGCACACGTGTGTGTTCAAATATGGACACGAATGTGTCCATAAATGTGCTCAGTAGGACACGAATGTGAAGTGAACATATAGATCTAGAAATTCATTCAAAAAGATTTGGAAAAACAGAAGAAAAATCCCTCTCAGGCATTTCATCAAACACCTAGGCAACACTACGACACGTGTCCGATACGGACACCAAACGGACACGAATTCCATACAAATTTCGGGGACACGTGGGGGACTCCTAGATCTAGCCCTACATGCAAATAAAATAGAAATTTAAATCAATTTAGAGGGTTTTACCTATGTGCGCAAAAAGCTTAGAAAAGCTTCAAATGGGAGATTCTTCCTCTTGATGCCAAAAGCTCCAAATTGACCCAAAGCTGGGATTAAATTCCACATTCAGGAAATAGAAGGAAATTAGGTTCTAATGCAATAAACTAGGATTAAAAAGGAATTAAAATGGATTTATGGAGATTTTTGGAAGAGGGACAATACCTTTCTTTTTCCAATATTGAAATGAATGAAAGAATGAGGCAAGCCCTAGAGAATAAGTGTTTATATAGGGTGGGGATCCCTATGGCTGGTCATTTAGGGTTTGGTTATGGTTAGGGCTTAGTCTAATGGCTATGGGCCAAGTTGCACTTGTCATGGAACCAATTTCTAGGTCTCAAGCCTATGGACCAATTCACCAATCCTCCTACTCCAAACTTGATCCTAAGTGTCCTAACTTGAGTTGACTTAAGTTAAACTAGGGTCCATACCATGTTAACTAGGTCACCAAGTCAAAGTCAAATCTAGGACAGTCTCTTAAGTCGCAGCTAGTCAAAAGTCAAAATCAATAATCACCAGTGCAATAAATCATAAAATAATTCAAAGAGGCCAAATGACCAAAGTACCCCTAGGCTAAAAATGATAATTAATCATCCTAATGACATGGTTAGGCTCTAGGTCATGCAGTCTCTACGGTTTCACTAGCTGCACACTAAAATCATAAGTCATGACTTAAAACAGTTTTTAAATAGTTTAAAAAAATAATTAAAAATCACCAAAAATCATAATATGAAATAAATATCAATGAATAATAATTATAATTACAAAATTTCAAAAATACCCTCATCTGGAAAACTGGGTGTTACAATCCTACCTACCTTATAAAAATTTTGTCCTCGAAATTAAGATGATCGCACCTCCACTAGGTCAAACCCCCAGCAAATCAAAGTCGAAGCAACACAATCCTACTGGTCGTGATTTCACGGTCTCGAACAGGGTAGCTACGCTATCTAGGCAATCACAAGCAATATTCTGGCAGGTACTAATAGAATCGTACAACAAGATGGAAAGAAGAACAGGAAGACAGACCTGCTAACCCGTCACCCGTAGCATCGGTCTACTCGACTGTCAGCACAGAAGCCCTGCCCTTCTGGGGTGTATCCCTCTGTTGGTGCGGGGCACAATGCTGTACTACAGGTGGCCTAGCTCCCTCTATCTAATCCTTGACACTCAAGTAATACCTACCCTGATATTCCACTCAATTATACTAGGGCACCATCTATATGGTATCTATCCTGCAATCTGATATCTTACCCATCTATCCAGAACCACGTTACCAGAATCCTCGTCACACCAGCAAACATGGCTGCGATAATCCATAAAGTCTACAACTAATGTACATACCTCTAGAATCATGGTATTTAAAATTTTCGTACTGCCGCTAGCTTGGCTGTGAAAACCTTAAATTCCTACACCCGAGAAATATATCCAAAATCAGACTCTATTTCATCGCCCAACCAGCTGATATGGCTGTAGAAGACTCTAGATTCCATGACTGAGGCAACCTAGCCCATAATGTTATCTTGGTAGAAAATCAAGTCAATAATGAATACCAAGAATCCAATTCAACGATGAACAAGGAAGATAGACAGATACTGTCAGAATCAAATTTTGAGATAGTTTATAATGAGATTCTCAAGGGTCATCCCAGGAATCTTCTCAAGTAGTCCTAACTGTGATTGAGTGTCTCTCCGGTAAAGCCTATCTCTCAATCCTATCGCAGGCTCGCAGCAGTACAACTAAGTCATCGTACTACCACGATATCGTTCTAATGTGACTCTCAACCTGCATGGGCCACCACTAAAAATGTGTCACGACCCGCACCCACTCTGAGGGTACGAGTACGTAACAGCGCCCAGCCTACGCCGCAGTGTCGGCGGTAGAACGCTGTTCTAAGTCTCTAACTAACCATCAACTCATGCAGTATATAATGTACTCATCAAGATCAACTCTGAACGGAGGACAAGTATAAGATATGGTGTAACTTAATCACAGCCTAAGCACGATAAGATAACACAGAAATATCACTAAGAAATTGAAGACAACAAAACTACTAATATAATAACAAAAAACTCAAAAAAACTCAATACATCTCAAGTCTCAAACTCTATATATAACACCAGTTCTAAACATGAAAACTAAAACAAGACAGACTAGATAAACTCCCGATCACTCCTGAGTATCGGGGCCATAGGTAGCTAAGCCATCTCCTGGTCTGTAAACTGTAGGGCATGTGTCCTCAGGACAATCATCTGTAAAATTTTCAACAGGTCCAGTCAGGACAGGGACGAGCACATCTCATCTAGAAAACCCAAGTAAATAACAGAGAACTATACAGCAGTTATAGACAGTTATATTGATGAAAATGACAGTTTATATTCAGGTGATGGTAAGAAAGACAGATAAAGTGCAAGGAAAGTAAATACTAAACAAGAGAAGAATTATAGCAATGAAGACTGCAAAAATAAATTAGCTGAACCAGGGTAATATGATATAAAGTCCAAACAACAATGTAGACCAGTATAACTCCAATGTAAGTCCAGTACAGGATGAATCTCATACAAGATGAATCCAATAAGGGACTATTCCAGTTATAGTGATCAATGATTCCAGGGTGAGTCCAGCCTATACTCTAGAAGTGTGTTTTAAAATACCGAGATCGACATGTAAATGGCTATAGGTAATCTGGTACATCACACACCTGGCCGGGTGCGAGATGGCTATCATTTCAGTATGATTCCAGCAAAAGGGTGATTCCAGAACTGGGGTATGTCTACATGTCTTACTCTAGTATTTCTCCTCCCAGCAAGTGAATCCAGAATTACGACACAATGATTCAAGATGAGTCCAGCCAATAATATGAAGATACTAGTAAATGATTCCAGTAAATAATTCCAGCAGGTGATTCCAGTAATAGAAGCCGGAAATGATAATACCAGTAATAGAGGCCAGAAAATAAATGTGTGTCGTATACATGAATCCAGAAATATCTACACGTGTTGTAACAGAGAATCGCATACAACTAACTAGAACTGAAGTACAGTAATTGACAAGTAAATGAGAGAACTATCAGAGAATGTACTCGCCTGATACTCTGAAAAGAGTAGTGTAATGTCAGATGTCTGCACCGGAGTCACAATATCCTAAATAGAACAGTACAGGTTATAATATACTTAAAATAAGATAAATGAAGTCTATGATACAATCTACATGTTTCTAAGTCAAATTTAGGTCAAAGTCAACTCTTGGTCAACCCTGGTCAACCAAGAAGTCAAACCTAGGTCTAGTAAGTCTAACTAGGCTTAACTAGTCTAACCTAGCTAGCATACACCATATACTAGTCTATAGGACTCTACACATGTATATATTTCATATACACAAGACCATACAAGGCTACCATAGACTATGTACCTAGGTTATAGGCCATATCACATATAGGCCAAAACACTATATATCTATATACACATATAATATGTATACCAATAGTAATATCTATTTCACATATAGGCATCATACACACATTCCATATAAATATAATTATATAGGAAACTAGATACATGTACACATACCTATACAACATATATTAAAATGGGACGAAGGAATTTTAGAAAGTGTAAAGTGTGTGCGTAGAAATTTGTGAGATATGAGAGTGTGTGTCAATAGAAACAATGTGAAATTTCAGTGAAAGGGTGTGTATATTTGCCTACTGGTTACAGGAAAAACCATGTGTATGAGGGTTTGTAACAGGGTGTCAAGAGTGTACAACCTCAGGATTTATGCATCATGACAGTGTTATCATCTAAGGGTAAGCTCAAACCAAAACATATTCTACTGAACTTAGTGAAAATCAGGAATTAATCTAGGTGATTAACATCAGAAAAATAGCTTAAATCACCCAAATCAGAAAATGGGAAAAATAGTGCAACAATAACAGTTTCAACTAATCCCTCAACAACTGAACCCTTACTTAGGTTCCACCTTAACTCAAACTGGAAAATGAGGAAGTAAATATAGTGTAATCCATACAAACAATCAATTTAAAACAAAACTCAAAACCAAAATCCCATATCCTATTGAACATGGGTCATGATATGTACACTGAAATTAATCTCAGATTCTCAATCCTGAATTCTCATCTCAGGATTAGATGTCAGTTTAATAGTTCAGTATGAACTCAATATCATGAACCCAGTTTGAATGCCTACAACCCAAGACTAACCCTCTCTCTCAAACTCTCATACTCCTGTACATTCCAAAGTAGCCAATGTGTTGAGCCTTAGGCCAACCACTGCTACTGCTCTAAACCACTGCTACTGCTCTAAACTACTGCTACTGCCTAAGCCACTGCTACTGCTCTAAACCACTGCTACTGCCTAAGCCATTGCTACTGCCTAAGCCACTGCTTGCTACTGCTAATGCAATACAAACCAAGGCAGGCAAGGCTGCTGCTAAGCCACTGCTGCTGCCTGCTATAAAAGCCAGGCTAAGCCAAAACAGGGCAAGCCAAGGCAGTGCCTTGCCTAGTCCTGCAAACTCAGCCAAGGCCAACCAAGATCTACCCAATTCAAGCCACATCTCAGAAACTGAGATGACCCTCACACAAATACCAATCAATACACCTAATTAGTTTATACACAAATTCAGGTTTTATTTACTGTTAGTCTCAAATAACTCTCATAAAACCACACAATAAATCAGAGATGCACCTACCTATATGAACCTGAACATGTGAGCATATTCCATATCAACCATGCAAGGGGGGTCAAGAGTGTGTGCACAGGGTCATGTGTGTGAGTTTCAAACAGTGTGTGTGTGTACATTCTTAGGACAGTATGTGTGTTCTGTGTGTATGAGGAATTAGATTCAAGGTTGTGTGTTACATGGGTTAAGCTCTCAGAAAACAGGAAGTATTGAATGTGTGTAGAGGAGAACACCATGTTCTCAGTGTGTGTGCAGATCATGTGAGAAGGTGTCATGTGTGGCACACACAGGCCTGTGCATCTCAGGTAGCTAACAGTTCAAAAGAAAATCAGTGAATGAGTGACATTGTCATTGCAGTGTCAATACATCAGAATATGGTGCAGTCATGTGTTCGAGTGTCATGTTGTGTGTGAACAATGTGTGTCGAAAATAGTGCTAACATATCAGCCCCTAAACTAATTGAATCCCAATATATCATGTAACTAACTAACAGTGAACTAGCATGAAGTATTTGAATTAAACTTGGCAATAGCATCCAAAATAGTTTAAAAATTGGAAAGGAAAACTCAGAATCCATAAAACAGGAAATAGGTATCATTGACAGTTTCAGGAAGAGGCAGTTCATATAAATCAAAACCCAATTTGACACCTAAAACCCCCCACAAATCACTAACCAATCCTAGTGGCAATCTATTACACCTGTGGGTGAACTTAAACATGTAAACTAATATTAAGAAATCAGTGCAAAGATAGAATTAAAGCTCAGGAATGACAGTTCAAATATTAACAGTTAACACATTGACCAAATCCCATTTCCATACCATAAAACTCATTTGAAAACCTGATTAATTCATTTAAAAACAAGGGAAAATATATACCAACACAGGGGTGGATCTAGTCGTGTCCTTCCTGTGTCAAACAGTGACACAAAACGTGTCCAAACACGTGTTTGAACAGTATGAAGTGTAGGCACAGTGCAGTAAAGAAGGGGGCTCGTGTACGTGTGTTGAGCCCTCTAGGACACGACACACGAACCCACAAGTGTCGTGCACGTGTCCAGAGTTAGAGTAGGTCTAGGTGTTCGTGTACATGTGTCTGTCTTGTGTCCTAATAAATCGTGTCCAAGGAAATCAATGCGTATCAGACGCACTTCCTGCGCGCGTGCACGACAGGCACCGACCCGTGCGAGTGAGATTTCTTACAAACTACTCGACGAAGTTATCTCAAAATGGTGAGCGTGCTGTCAGTCATTGCCCGCAAGAGTGTGCAAAGTTTTGTGTCAAGACGTGCAGTGTCGTATCTGCTACAGTGCCCGAGCAGCAGGACACTGCACGGTGTCCTCGTACACGCGTGTGTGTTCAAATATGGACACGAACGTGTCCAGAAATGTGCTCAGTAGGGCACGAATGTGAAGTGCACATATAGATCTAGAAATTCATTCAAAAAGATTTGGAAAAATAGAAGAAAAATCCCTCTCAGGCATTTCATCAAACACCTAGGCAACACTACGACACGTGTCCGATACGGACACCAAACGGACACGAATTCCATCCAAATTTCGGGGACACCTAGGGGACTCCTAGATCTAGCCCTACATGCAAAAAAAACTAAAATTTAAATCAATTTAGAGGGTTTTACCTATGTGTGCAAAAAGCTTGGAAAAGCTTCAAATGGGGGATTCTTCCTCTTGATGCCAAAAGCTCCAAATTGACCCAAAGCTGGGATTAAATTCCATATTCAGGAAATAAAAGGAAATTAGATTCTAATGCAAGAAACTAGGATTAAAAAGGAATTAAAATGGATTTATGGAGATTTTTGGAAGAGGGACAATACCTTTCTTTTTCCAATATTGAAATGAATGAAAGAAGGAGGCAAGCCCTAGAGAATAAGTGTTTATATAGGGTGGGGATCCCTATGGCTGGTCATTTAGGGTTTGGTTAGGGTTAGGGCTTAGTCTAATGGCTATGGGCCAAGTTGCACTAGTCATGGAACCAATTTCTAGGTCTCAAGCCTATGGACCAATTCACTAATCCTCCTACTCCAAACTTGATCCTAAGTGTCCTAACTTGAGTTGACTTAAGTTAAACTAGGGTCCATACCATGTTAACTAGGTCACCAAGTCAAAGTCAAATCTAGGACAGTCTCTTAAGTCGCAGCTAGTCAAAAGTCAAAATCAATAATCACCAGTGCAATAAATCATAAAATAATTCAAAGAGGCCAAATGACCAAAATACCCCTAGGCTAAAAATGATAATTAATCAACCTAATGACATGGTTAGGCTCTAGGTCATACAGTCTCTACGGTTTCACTAGCTGTACACCAAAATCACAAGTCATGACTTAAAACAGTTTTTAAATTGTTTAAAAAAAATTAAAAATCACCAAAAATCATAATATGAAATAAATATCAATAAATAATAATTATAGTTACAAAATTTCAAAAATACCCTCATATGAAAAACTGGGTGTTACAGTAAAGGTGCATGACTGTCGGAGTGCATGACTGTTCGGGTGCATGCCTGTTCGGGCACGTGCAAATGATAACGTCTCGTTAACCGAAAAAATTAATGATGATCTTTTGGTCTTATTTGCTGTTATCTTTTTACAGGACCCGAGGCGACGGCTGAGGTCACCCATCATCGGTTCACGTGTGCAACCGTGCCTATAAATAGGCATGAGATGGAGAGAAAGAGAGTTCTTCCTTTCTCTGCCTTTGCTTTTTTTTTTAGAGTTCTTCTTCAAAAACCCTAACTTTCTTCTTCAAGAGGATGGCTCCCAAGACTCCTCGCGACGGTGCTAAGGGAAAGGAGCCGACAGAGTTCGTCGATGAGGATGCTCCTGTCACCATTGTGACTCCGGTCGACGTTTGTCCCACGGTGACGGGTGGGTGTCAACTTTTGCTATCTTCTTTGAGACAAGCTTTGGGTCATACTATGCCCTAACTCTCTGCTGCCGACGCGTATGGGCTTCTGTCCTTGATACACTGAGGTTTTATCCTACCGACGTGCATAGGCGCAGGCCTTTATTATGCACCGAGCTTTAATTGCTGACGCGCATGGGTTTTGTATCCTGATGATGCGCCGAAGCCTTTTGCTGACGCGCATGGGCTTACGTCCTGATGATGCGTCGAAGCTCAAATGCTGATACGCATGGGTTTATACCCTGATGATGCGCTGAAACTGACGCGCATGGGCTTACGCCCTAATGATGCGCCGAAGCTCCAATGCTGATGCGCACGGGTTTATACCCTGACGATGCACTAGGCTGCTTGACACATTTTGTCTTTTTGCCTGACTTTTATTTTGGTTATGCCAATGTCGATGACAATCCCTTTGCTGAATGAGGTCCTCCTGGACGCTTCCCTTTGTCAAATGGGAGTTGATTTTGATGAGGCGGTGATCAACCCTGCGAAGGATGCTATCTTATAGAACCAACCTCGTGAGAGAGTGCTGTAAATCAAGAACCAGTTGCTAATTTTCCTCCAGAGTATGATGGAGAGCGATAGACTGAAATCTGCTGAATCTGAGGATGTGACTTTCTTAAAACCTGTCTTTCTGTTTGGTGACCGACTGGTCTCTTCTGAAGTGAAGATACTGAGGATCAGAGAAGACTGGTTCTTTTCTGCAAAAGGCATAGTTCTGTACATGCGGTAACTTGACCGCCAGTTGCTGTTGACGGCCTTTTACCGTTTGGCTTCGAAAAGAAGGATGCGCTGGAACACTACTAAAATCTGCTCATATAGCGACGTATATTAGCGACGGATGCTTGTGGCGTCGCCAAACATTGAAATATAGCGACGTTTTTGGGCGTCGCTAAAACCACTTATTTTGGTAGTGGAAACTTACTCCTTCTCAAGGAGGGGCTTTGGGAGGTACCCTTTCGATTGATGCTACCTCGAACCAGAGGGATACCTTGGCCGCTTCACGAGCCGGTTCCTCGTTTAGTTGCTGAGCTTTGCGTCCCGGGAGCCTCTACAGTGAAGTCCCAAGCGACATGTTTGCCTTCAGTGCTCCGACTTTTGCAAATCGGATGCTGACATCGAAGGTCACGTATCCGAAAGGTAACTTTAGAGTTGAAGGTTGGTGTCACCATATCTCGAGGTAGGACGAGTTGACCATTTGGGTGCTTTCGAAGTTCAAAGCCGAGCTTAAGGAGATTGGGCTGACGGCCGCTATCCGTGCCACACAGGCTGGCGTGGATCTCAATAAGCCTATGTTCCTCGCACTCTTGGAGTTGTTCAATACCCAGACTAGCACCTTCTATACTCCGGTGGGGGAGTTGGGGTTGGCTCTCCATGAGATGTACGAAGTGTCCAAGCTTCCATGGGGCTCGAAACCGTACGAGGAATATTTCCCGTCGAATGAAGAGATCCAGGTTCTGGAAAATAAGGACCCGGAGATGATGGCGGTTTTTAAAGAAGTGGCGAGCCATCATTATCTGATGCACCGGAAAGACAAGGGTAAGACCCAGTCTCATGTGATTGCTTGGAGGGATTATGTTTTCAAGCAAGATTTGGCGGACTCCTCGAGGATCCGATTTACGACTCCGCAAGGGCTGAAACCTGCGGAAGTGACTTCTGAGATAAGCCGGCTGGACGAGAGAGCTCCAGGTTCAAATGAGAGCACTACAAGAAATGGCAGTTTTAGCAACACACTTTAGCGACATATAGTCTTTTATGTCCCCAAAAGCTAATTTTTATATGTATTGGCGACATGCATTTTAGCACATCGCGGAATACACACAAATTTTTATGAAGGGAAGCCAAATTTTGTAGCCGCCAAAAATCAACTAGATATGGCGACATGCACATGTCGCAGAAAGGTACTACTTCTTTGCCGACATGTACCTATGTCGGAAAAGCATTAATATATTTATTTAATAAATAAAATTAAAAAACACATCTAATAAGAAACCAAAACTAAAAATTCCCTCAATTTAAAAAACCTAAGAACCCCCAACCCCTCTCTCCCGCTCTCGGTCGCAGACATCTCGCGCGTGCTTTCTCTCTCCAGCCGATCTCTCTTGCGTGCGCCGTCAATCTAGAGATCCCTCCTCTATCTCTGTCGTAAAGTTCGAACGAGAGGTTCCCTCCCCTATTAACTGTGAGTTGCCCTAATATTTTTAGTAGCTTAATTTTGTGAGGGTTAAGAATATTATTGGGTTTTATTGTATGGTATATATAGGGACTTGATTGTCTGTGATTCAAATTAGGGTTTGATTTTGTTCGAATTTCTATCTCTCATATGATTTTGTTAGGGTTTGATTTGGGATAATATGTCATTGATAAATTAGATTTGGTTTTCAAATCCTCTATGATGTTATAACTTTTTATCATTATTTCTATTATTTTTATTTTCTACATTTGTCATGGTAAGTCACAGTATTGTCTTTACTGTATTATTGGAGTTTCTATGTCCGATCCTGTCCTAAACCTTAGACTCATTAAAGATACTGTATTTTTTAAAGTGTACATGTCCAATAATGTATTCACTAATGATTTTGGATTGTACATGTCTGATACTTAGTTAAGCAATTGAGGAAATATGCATAGTGCAAATCGGCTACTGCTCTCATACTCAGAGAATCCAAACATTGTGTTTATATATGGTGTGGTGGATCTTAGAGAGTTCCTTAACTTTACAAATGGTGGATCTATCCTGACTTGATCTTTAACATCTAAAGATCTACAATCAGATTTCATAATTCTTCTCCTTTCAGACAATAACAGAGAAACAACAATCATTAATATTAAAGGGCATTTGGAGTTTTAAATGGCAAAAGTTCCATTTCAAATGGAAAGGGCATTTGGAAGAAAAAGAACAAACAACATTGAAGCCACATGTGAATTGCATCATTAAAGTTTAGTATGCTGAATGGGAGAGAGTTAAAACAAGAAATTGGAAGGAAACAACTTAACATCTAGATGGGGCTCATGGAAAAACATGTTTAGGCTATGAGCTCCAATGGAAAAGGAAAGACATACTTTAGCACAAGTAAATAGCATAGGCACATTTCCTATAAACTAGAATTAACCACCAAGAAAGTTCTCCAGGCACAACCAAGAATAAGAAGTGGATATGTACATTAGATTACCTAATCATTAGCAAGATGAAGAAATATAAACCACTAAATACGTGTAACACTAGAAAATTAGGAGTGAATGTATAATATTGAAATAAAAATATTAAGATTATAAAAAGATTGTCATGCCAAGATTTTGGAAAGAGTAGTAGAGGGCAGAGAATATGCATTGTCTTGTTGAAATATTTAGCGATACGCTACAATTTTTATGTCTAAAATCGTAACTTATAGAAGATCTTTTATAAAAGCCAATAGAAATTCACTTAGCAGTTTATAACTTCATAATGGACAATAGCACATCAGCCAGAAAAGTTAGTAAGTAAAACCAGTTGAAACAGAAGCACAATTACTAGAGGGACAAGTTATGCATACCTGCCAAAACACACTAACAGAGCTATCTATCTTTTCATGTGTATATTCATATAGGATCAAGGATGCATCAATAACTTGATGCGAAATATGTTCTACATAATGGTGTAATTTGATCTGTTATCAATTTTTGATGTCGTTATATATTGTTTCATTTATACATTGCTGTTCTAATGATTTTTTAGCTTTAGTGTGGTGATGTAATATTTGTTCTATTTAATGGTAACTTGAAACACTATATTATTTGATATCCTTGTTCAATGGTGTCTTGTTTAACATAGGTGTAACTTACTGAGAATATATACATGTCTTAAGGCTGATATAATTTGTATCTTTATTGTCATAGATGGAAAAATCAAAGAATAAGATATATTTAAGACCGGGACAAACAGCCCAAATGATGTCAGCATATAAGAAGCAAAGAATTGAAAATATTGCTCGCAACCAAAGGAAATTTGAAGCTTTGGGTTTGATTCACGCTAAATTTTTTTTATCCCCATTTGAGAAGGTCACCCAAACAAGTTTGGCTAAAAATAATAAAAGAAATGCAAGTGAGAGAGATGATAATGAGTATCGACCAGGCGATTGTGATGATTCGCTTAGTTTGTCTAGCAGCGATGAAGATAATAATAGGCCTTCTAATCCTCAATAAAAAAGGTAATAGATATGATATGCTCCTCAAATGATATGTTGTGTTTAAATTATGTTACTAACAATGCCTTAATACCTATGTATTTTGTATTTTTAGGTCATATACAATGGTCCCATTCGAAAATCATCCCGCCTTGTTTCTACCCCTGAAGATAACATGAATGAGGGGTCCAATAACCTTCAATTACATGTGCCCAGTCCTATGGAGTCACTAGCCAGTGGTGCAGGTAACTAATCGTATCCTTACCGTGTCATGTTTAATCTGTTATAATCTGTTATAATCTGTTATTATCCAACTTTCAGTTTAGAATGCCATAGATATTCGGATTGGGTGTGTTACTTTTGTTTTGGAAGCAACGTCTAGCTGTTAATGTGATTCATTATCGAGAAAATTATTTTAGTCCCACATTAAGAGAGCATTCTCTTTTGTTTAAAGTACTACATCTATTTAGATTTTGTTGTGGGTGGACTCGAGTCCATCCAACTTGCAAATTGGCATGTGGACCGTGCAAGAGGTTATAACGATAATTTTTTGACTTTCGTTCTCGTGTAATCTCAGTGCCACTTGGATTCGTTGTATCTCGGGTGGCCACTTTTTGCCCAATTTCTGCTATTAAAGTAAAAAGGATTTCATTTGGGCTAATATAAGATTAGTGAGGGGACAAAAAGGAACTTATCTGTTCCATCTCTACAATTCAAATTTGAATATTTCCTTGTAAAAACAGATATATTAGTCATATTAGCTTTTATTCCAGTGAGACCAAAAGCTCATATTCAGTACTATAATCAAAAATTTTAACAAGAGAGGTGGTATTCATCTGTTTCAATGAGTGACCAAAAATACCAATCAAGTCTTGCAGTATAGTATATACAGACTATATCTACAATACAAAAAATCTCTATTACAGGTGTACAATCTAACAATGTACAGTTGTATGAATAATCAAGTACAGATAAATATGTACTTGATTATTCAAACTAATATATTGTCCAGATAAACATTTTTTTTCCCTTCGTGAAAGTGAAAGCACAAATCACATAGCTTTTCAAATTATATGGCAATATATGTAACTTGAGTTGTACAAAGTTCAAATACATATTTCACATTATGTCCATTATAATCAGATAGAAGAAATGGGAAAGGAAAATGGGTGCCATATTTTCTGTAACAACTGTACATCTGTACTTTACACAAATGTGAATTCTTCAAAAGCCAAATATTGCTCAAAAGGCCACAAACCAATGCTGAGACTGCTGAAGTACACTTGGTTTTACATACTAGATAAATCCAAACACTTGCAATATAGTGTTGGTACAGCTCCTTCAGGCTCATTACCTCTCCAAGGCTTGAAATACAGCTAATTCTAACAGTTGAGCCCCATAAATTACAAGCATACATTCTTTATCTTTTCCTTTTTTTTGAGAGAGAGGGAGAGACAAATCATACATATATCTTAATAATCATTCAAGTTTAGGATTTTCTCGAGCTTCCTTGTAAGTTCTTCTATTACTTTTTTCTTTCTCCAGCATTTTGTTTGAGTATTGATAGTACTCCATCATATTACATCTAAAGCTTTTAGAAATTGTCATATGACTCATTGTGTCATACTGGGTATGTATTGTGCCCGAGTACTCCTACATGTATTGGTGTTTCAAAGCTTACAAATTTGATATTTATCTTTCTATTTCTTTATCATTCATTTCATTAGTTGGCCCGCATTAACAGACCTTTTGGAATGAAAGTAGTGGGTAGAAAAGCTCAATAGTAAATTTCAGTTTGGTTTTTTCTTAGAGTTCCTAAAGAAGTCAATTATTCTAAGAGTTCGGGTATTAGTGGATCTATTCACTAGTTCATATAATTAGGTTTATTTCTATATACTATTTATTCATAATATGCATTATTGAATATTTTTTTGCAGGATAAATTTGAGATAAAAAATTATGATGATGATGAAGTGGTGAGACATGCCATTAGGAAAATATGCCAGCTGAGATACAAAGATTGGAGGAGTCGCATGCACGCACATTATAAGAGTTTTTTGAAGAATGGTGTTAACCCAAGAAGCAAACCGTATAAAGGCGTTTCATAAGAGGATTGGGAGTATATGATTGATCGGGTTTGGACAACAAATAAAAAATTTAAGGTATATGCTGCTCAAATACTTTATTCCTACTTTTGTGATTGTTTTATGGTTTCTAGGTGGTGGGTCTTCATATTGGATTGACACTGACACCAGTGGCGGATCTATTGGTTGGTGTTTGCCATTAAAATTGTTTTGATTGAAATTTTAATACAAACAGAACAGTGATATAATATAGGACTTAGATGTAGTCCTAGGAGTACACTTTTGTTTAAGCTGGGTCCTTAGTGCCAATGGAGCGAGTGGTAATGCATTGACTCCGTTGACCGGCTGACGACGGTTATCGGCTCTCTGAAGGTGTTGATTGCTCTGGGTGCTGGAGCTTGCTGAGAAGAGAAAGACGTTGAGTGTCTATAACTGCCTCTCCGGTGATTCTCTGTTGTGGATTCTCTCTGTATTGTGAGTCCCTTGTGTGTGTGTGAAGGAGATGATCCTTCTATTTATAGTTTTGCAGGCTGGCTGCTCATGCGCGCATATAGGATGCGCCGGTGTGGGGATGCCACGTGGAGGTTGCTGATGGATGCTGCACCCTGATCGAGGGGGAGAACTCTTCATACTGCTGTTGTGAGCCGGCACGTAGCAGAGAGAAGATATTTCCGTTGCTGAAATCTTGGATGAGTTGAGTCAAAGGACACGTGTCGTCGACTCATGGTTTGAAGATCTCAGATTTGGTGGAGAGGAGTGATCTGGTGGGCTGCGCCTTAGATTGGGCGCAGGAGGAGGCTGCGGCTCATAACCTTTAGGAGTTACAAACCATTTGGGGCGCATAGCTTTTGAGGCGCATGCAGGCGACTTTCCTTCTGTCTTTCGGGATCAGAGAGCAGTCTGAGGCGCATGGCTTTTGAGGTGCATGCTGATTTGGATGCATGGCCGTAGAGGCGCATGCTGTTGGTGGAGTGGCCACGTGGCAGTAGCCGTCGAAATAAAGTCATGATGATGCTGACGTTGTCGACGCTTCGTTTTCTGAAAAAGCTGTCAACTGTTCAGACTTTGGGAGGCATGCTACCAACTCTGTCAGTTCAGCATTTAATGTTGGTGACGTTCGATGGACAGCTGAGTGGGCACGTCGGTTGGCGTTCCACTCGGTATGGAGATGTGTGGGGGCGCACCCTCTGTAATGCGCCGAGTACTGTAGGGCGCGTCTGTGTGATACGCCTGATGCCGAAGGGCGTGTCCGTGTGATGCGCTGTCTGGCTGGCACATCGGACATGTCTTTTAATGATGCGGCTGTCTCGCTCTTCGAGTACTATGAATAGCCGTTTGGCTGAATTTGAGGCGTCCGGTTCATCCATTTAATGTAAATTCATTGCACGGAATTCGGAGGGCCATCCACTTGGCGCGTGGATTTGATCTGCCCGGCCTATAAATAGTGGCATGGAGAGAAGATTTGCTTCTCATTCCCTCACGTACTTCCAATATGAACTTGAACATGCGGGTGCATTCTGTTGACAAAGTGCTCCCGAGGGTGAAGATGAGACGCTGTGTTGTCTTCGATGTACTTGAAGGTGACTGTTACATCCAAAAGACGGAGTCGAGGGCTTCCGAGGCAGGCGGAAGGTGCCTGTTGCATCCAAAGATAGGGATGCTCGGGCCTTGTCTCCGTTATTCGGGAAGAGCCGTAGATCGGAATGGCGGTGCTAGGCTTTGTCTTCCTTCAAAGTGGGTGTCGCCCACTCTGGTTGTGTTGAGAGCTTCCTTGTGCCATGATTTCGATCACGGTCTTCCTTGGGCTTTGGAGGCTCTTTCGAAGCCTCCCCTGGCCACAACTTTGCCGTGCTCCTCTCTTCCTTGGTTCCAGCCAGAGGGTTAAATGCTTTGTGGAAGCACTTATCCGGTGATCCTGGCTGGAAGAGCGGCGCATAACTGGGCTCTGCTCGGCCAGGTGAGCCTGGCTGGAAGAATTTGGCTGAAGGGATACACATAGCTGGGCTGGATGCACATAACTGAGCTGCTGAAGAGATGGCGGGATGTGCCTGGTTGGAGGCGCATGATGTCTGCTGCGCCTGACTGATGGCGCATGGTGATGCTGCGCCTATCTGGAGACGTATGGTGGCCGCTGCGCTTATCTGAAGGCTCATGGTGGCCGCTGGCTGTAGACTTAGGATCTTTCCTTTGTAGAAATTCTCCTTTGTGTAACCTTTTCTAGACATGTAATAGACTTTTATATAAAATAAAAAGTCCTTCTTCAAATGTCTATACTTATTGACTTTGCTGTGAAGTTCTTCGTCTGAGTTCTAGCGCATGTAGTGTCTGGCGCATGGGCTTTCTGGTTGTGAAATTCCATGATTCTACAAGACCCCTTTCAAAGTTTTCAAAACTTTTGAATAAGTTTTGGAATACTTTGAATAAGAAGCATGGAGGTCAGGGCGCATGATTTCTGGACGCATGTATGTTCGGGCGCATGCTCTTCTCAATTAATGATGATGGTGTCTCGGTAACCGAAAAGATTAATGATGATCTTTTGGTTTTATTTGCTGCTATCCTTGCACAGAACCCGAGGCGACGGCTGATATCACACGTCATCTGTTCACGCGTGCGACCAAGCCCTATAAATAGGTAAGAGTTGGAGAGAGAAAGGGTTCTTCTTCTCTGTGCCTCTACTTTTTTAGAGTTTTTTCTTCAAAATCCTAACTTCTCCTTCCTCGAGAGAATGGCTCCCAAGACTCTTCGTGGTGCTGCCGACAAGGGGAAGGAGAAAGCGAAGGAGTCCGCGGAAGTTGCGGCGGCTGTCGTTCCCCGTCGGCCTGTCGAAGTTCGGCCGGAGGTGGTTGGTAAGTCTCGTTGTCCGTACGCCAACGCACATATGCCTTGAGTCTTTAATGATGTGCCGCGGTCTTTGTCCGCCGACGTGCATGGGTTTAAACCCTGGTGATGCGCCGAGGCTATACTGCTGACGCGCATGGGTTCAAACCCTGATGATGCGCCGAGGCCATGCGCATGGGTTCAATCCCTGATGATGCGCCGAGGCCATACTGCTGATGCGCATGGGTTCAAACCCTGATGATGCGCCGAGGCCATGCGCATGGGTTCAATCCCTGATGATGCGCCGCAGTTTTCTCCTTTAGACACATTGTGTGTTCTCTTCTGACTTTTTCTGATCTTTTGCTAGTGTCGATGGCAATCCCGCTTTTGAGTGAAGTTTTCTTGGAGGCTGCCTTCAACCAAATGGGAGTAGAGCATAACGAGGAAGTGATAAACCCTGCTCAAGATGCTCTTATGCTGGATCAGCCTCCTGAGAGAATGACCCTAATCCGTGAACAGCAGCATTGGTTCCTCAAATGGATGATGGAGCGTGGAGTCATTAAATCTTCCACATCTGATAAAGTGACCTTCCTGAAGCCTGAGTTCCTGTTTGGAGACCGTCTCACTTCTACTGACTCGTCAGTGCTGAAGGTCAAGGAGGACTGGTTCTTTACTGCGAATGGAGTGCATATGACTGTTAAGCAACTTGAACGTCAGTGGCCTTTGACGTCCTTCTGTCGCCTTGTTTTCCAGAGGAGGATGTCTTGGGAGCTTACCCCTTCTCAGGGGGGAGCGGTGACTGGTGTCATCCAAATTGATTCTACTTCCGACCAAAGGGATGCTTTGACCGTTGTACGGTCTGGGCCTTCTTACACTTGGCGGACTTTACGTCCTGGGAGCCTCTACAGTGATGTACCCATTGATACGCTTGCTTATAGTGCTTCGACTTTTACACATCGTATGTTTTTGATGGAACGCTCCTACCCGACAGGAGAGTTTCGGGTGGAGGGTTGGTGCCATTACGTCTCCAAATGGGATAAACTGATGCTCTGGATCTTGTCGCGATTTCGGACTGAGCTCCGAGAGATCGGGTTGACTGCCGCGATCCGTGCTACCCAGGCGGGTGTTGACCTTAATAGGCACATGTTCCTCGCACTCCTGGAGATGTTTGATATTCATACCGGGACCTTCTTTACTCCGGTAGGGGAGTTAGGGCTCGCACTTCATGAGATGTATGAGGTGTCTAAACTCCCTTGGGGGTCGGAGCCCTATGAAGAGTACTTTCCAACCAATGAGGAACTTCAGGTCCTGGGGGACAGAGCTGATGAGATGACGGCCGTCTTCAAGGAAGTGGCGAGCCATCATTACTATGTACAGAAAAGGGATAAAAGCGGGTCGCAGCCCCATGTGACCGCTTGGAGAGATTACGTCTTTAGACAAGACAAAGAGGATTCTTCGAAGTTTTCTACTCCGCCGGCGCTCTCTCGTAGCGAGGTACTGTCCGAAATGAGCACGTTAGGGAAGAAGAATCCCTGAGGAAATGAAGACCAGCAGTCAGATGCACGCTCCTACAGCTGCTTCTGGAACATTGCTTATCCAATGTCATCCAAGGCGGTTTTGGTCGCCTATCTGATGATATGGCTCCGGGATTGCGTGTTCGCAGGTGGATCCGGTGCCGTCGAGAGGGTGACTCGAAACTTAATCCTGCCAGCCGTAAAATTGGTCTTCGGCCGGCGTTTGGCTCTCCTCCCCGCAATGGTATGTAACCTGCAGCGAGGTTTGCGAGAGTTTGCTGGAAATGTGATTCATGATAGAGGCAGAAAAAATAACTTCCCGCGCGCCGAACTGCCGTTTCACTATTTGATGGGATGGCTGATTCTGCATCATCCCAGTGTGATGAGCCCAGGCTTGGAAGGAGATTATAAGGCTGGAGATGCATTCCTTCGTCGTTTCCATCGGAGGAGCTGGTCGCATACTGGTGTCCCGGTTTGTAGAAAGGTTTTATCCCGTCTTCAGGGTTGGGAGATCACCAAAGTTGGTCCCATCTATTTGGGTTTTGAGGCCAACGAGGATTTAAGGGACCTGGGCGAAGGTACCACCACTCTGCCTCAATGGGGATTCCGCTGGTTGCAAAGTATCCGGCCGTCCCATCTGGTGTACCGGAACAGGAATCAGTGCTACCTGGAACCGTACTTGCCGAGCCGCTTTGCGCGACAATTTAGTTATGCTCAGATGATGTTGGATAACCCCAGTATTACCCTGGGGTATATTGGAAGTTTGTTGGATGGTGCACGAGCTTGGCATTACTATAATGCCGGATGTACCGGAGCTCGTTTTACGTTGCCCGTCCCCGATCCGCGGCCGCCCATTCTTTACTCGGCCGCCAAATTTTACTGTGTTATGGCTGCCCCGCCCTCCGGATATGACAGGGAGACCAGCCTTATCGCAGGCACCCAGTTAGCAGCGACTGGGAATACGCTAGTGAAGGCCCGGTCGCATCGTCCGTCAGGGGTGGGTCAACGGAGTGCCCCCTCCGCGTCACAAGCAGAACCCTCGGGCGATCGATCGAAACGATGTGCAGATACAGGGGCTGAATCTCTTGTGTCGAAGAAGTAGAAGAAGGCATCGTTACCGACGGTGTCATCGGATTCGGCGTCCGAAGAGGTAAGGACATCCTACTAAATCTGATTTTGGTTCCGCCACTTACGAGGCCCCATCTTCTTTTGTAGGAGCCGCTAAAAAGAAAACCTCGTACCCCAAAGTCGGGTGGGAGTAGGCGAGAAGAGATGGCGAGCTCGTCTGGAGTGCGTATCCCGCCGACAATGATGTCTCTCATGGAGGAAGATCCGGAGGATACTGTCATCGTGGAGGTTCCGGTATCCCCGGGTTATGTCAGGAGGGAACCTGAGGGTGCAGCAGCTTCCGAGGTGACGAAGGCCATAGCGGAGGCTTCACATATCGAAGGTTTAGCAAGTGCGCAGCTTCCTGGTGATGAAGAGGAATGGAGTTCATCATCTTCCGATGACATCGCTCCGGAGCTGCAGGAGTCTGTTGCGGGGGCAGCAGAAGCAGTGAGAATAGAGGAGAGGGTTGATTCCCCTCATTGTCATGATGAAGGGAGGTCGGCTGAATTATTGCCAAATCCTTCCTTGGCTTCAACCATGGACATAGAGATGGCTACCGATCAGGCGGTAGCGACAGATTTTGTCCCTGTAGAGGGACTTGAGAAGAATGAGACCCTTTTGCCAGTCTTGTCTCCTGGGGCTGGCCAGGAGATAAATGTTGATCTCCCCGTTTTGCCGGGGGAGGTAGCTGATGCTGATAGAACGTCGGGGGTAGAAGAGGTGGCCGTTGACGTCGGTGATTTCTCCGGGCTTGAGAAGGGTAAGGGTGTGGAACCCTCTGTTGCTCCTTCCACTTGGGGTACTATCACGACACATGTACCGGCTCCTTCTGTTCCTTCGGCTCCTCGGGCTAGCAGTCTGGCCCCTGTTGATGAAGAGCCTATTGCTGCCGAGGTTTAAACCTCTCAGATCGAGGTTGGCGGATCTTCCTCCGGTCCGCAGACTGTAGTAGCTCCTCCAACTCCTGCTATGACGCCGCAGGTGCTGGCGGATGCCGACGAGTATGTGAAGTTCCTCGTCGAGGGAGTATACAAAATGCTGGAGAAAGGTGTATCTGCAGTGATGGATGGCAAGGGGAGCTTTGCGACAGCAAAAGCTTTGGCAATGCCTTGTATCGAGCTGATCCGCATTCACCAAGGCCATGACTATATGGCCGAAATTCTGGAGGTTTCGGTGATTGAGCTGGACGAGCGGCTCGCGGAACTGCAGCGCATCCAACGAAATGACCTTTCTGTCTTGATAGATGCAGAGATAGGGAAGTTGATTGCTGAAATCGAGGCTTCCCATTGGGCCGATGTGAGCAGTTGGGAGCGTGAAGTGGCTGGGACTGAGGCTGCGGCAGAGCAGTTGTCTCAATCTATGGAGAAGACGACGGAGAAGCGGGCTGCGGTGGACGCTAACATCGCGGAGATTGATGCTCAGATGCGCCGTCTTGAAGACCAGCGGGCCCAACTTCAACTAGAAGCTGATCGTGTCCTGGCTGAACACGTGGCATTCAAGCAGGAGGAAGCGACTCTTACTCAGCGGACCCTTGCTTTGGCTCAGCAGCGACGACAGCTTGATGAGAAGTATGAGAGTAAAACTTCCGCTGAGGCTGTCGGATTAATGCGTCAAGAAGCCGAGCTCCGAGTCCAGGCGACTGTGAAAACTCGCACTGCCGACCTGAGACATCGAGTCAGAGAACTCTCATCCCACCCTGGAGAGGATCGAGGACTGTAGTTTCTCTTCTTTTTATGTGTTTTTGCAACTCTTGCTGGGGAAATAGCGTATTTCTGTACTCCCTTTTTTTGAAAAATAAAGAAATATACTATCTCTTTTTTTTGTGATGTGTTCATTTTTGATCTCATGAACTTGATGATTTATGTGGACCTATTATCTTTTGCGCACCTTGGTTTTTAGGTACAGATAATAAGTTTGAAGGAACCAACATGTTTGCTCAGAGGTAATGTGGACATGGCAATCATTAGGTTCAAATAATAGAATCTTCCTACTCAGAGGTATTTATGGACGTGGTAGGAATGATCCTGGGGGATACGCTGAACAACTCAGAGGTAATGTGGACGTGGAAGTTCTGCGATCAATGTACGACAACACAGGAGTTGTTTGTACGGGATGTTTACTCAGAGGTAATATGGACGTGGTAAACATGAAGGATAGCGTAAGCTCACGAAATGTAAGGTTCCGCTTTGTAGGATGTAGAGAGACAACTCAGAGGTAATGTGGACGTGGTTATCTTTCAACGGAAGGATGCCACGGAACAGCTAGGTTCCGGAAGCGTTTGATTTTGTGAAAAGAGGTTGTTTGGGGAAATACATGTCTTGGAGGATGTCAAGAATAGTATTTCTTTAGGAACTTGCCGTTGATGGGCATCATGAACAAGTCCCCATTGGGTTTGGCGAGGCGGTAAGCACCGTTTGAGTATACCGTCTCAATGATGAAGGGTCCTTCCCATTTGGGCTCAAACTTCCCTGGTGTCTTGTGAGTTAACACCATTGGCCTTCTGACTGCTAAAACCAGGTCGCCAACTTGGAAAGTTCTTTGCTTGACCTTCTTGTTGAAAGCCTGTGATATACGGGCTTGGTAAACTTCGATGCGTTGTTGAGCTAGGAGACGCTTTTCGTCAAGTGCCTCCAGTTCCCGCAGACGATGACGTTGATTGTCTTCTTCTGTGAGTTTGTTTATGATCGCTACTCGGAGTGAGGGGATCTGGATCTCGAGAGGCAGTACCGCTTCGCTCCCGTAGACCAGAGAGAATGGTGTGTTGCCTGTTGGGGTCCGTGCCGTTGTGCGGTAGGCCCAAAGACATTCGCCGAGCTTTTCGTCCCAGTCGCGTTTGTTGGATGACACGACCTTTTTGAGCAGCCTGACGATAGTTTTGTTGAACGCCTCGGCCAATCCGTTTGCTGCCGGATTGTAGGCGGTTGAGGCCACGTTTTGAATGCGATTCTTGTCACAGAACCTGCTAAAAATGTGGCTGATGAACTGGGGACCATTATCATGAATGATTCGCCTGGGTACTCCGAAACGGTAAATGACATGGTGTTTGATAAAGCTGACCACCCTGGAGCTTTTTACTTCCGCTAGTGGGACTGCTTCCGCCCATTTGAAGAAGTAATCGGTGATGGCCAGGATGAAATAATATCCTCTTGATGAAGGAGGGGTGATTGGTCCTACAATGTCCATGCCCCAGGCTTCGAATGGCCAGGAGGCGACTGTAGGAAGTAGAGGTTCAGACGGTGTATGTATGAAGTCTGCATGAAGTTGCCATGCATGGCACTTCTTAGCATATTCCACTGCGTCGGCGGCCATGGTTGGCCAGTAGTAGCCCATACGTCGCAGTCGATCTTGCAACTTAGGACCTGGTTGGTGAGCTCCGCAAGTTCCGTCATGAGCTTCTCGAAGAGCTTCGGCCGCTTTTTTGTTAGACAGGCATCGAAGGAGAAGCCCGTCGAAGGAGCGTCGGTACAGCGTTTTAGTGGCTGTATCGTAGTAGAATCGAAGAGAGCGTCTCCTGACTGAGACGGCTTCCTTCGGGTCTTCCGGAAGGATTCCGTAGACGGCGAAGTCGATGAACGGGAATCTCCAGTCTCGGACATTAACATCGGTGTTTGTCGGCACGGCGTGAGCCATTTACAAACATAGGTTGTTTCTGGGACAAATCAAGTCTCGGCCAGTTACCGTGACATAGTGTTGAGTCCCAAGGGGCACGGCCAATGAGGCTGCGAGGCCAGCCAGAGCTTCAGCCTCCAAATTTTGTAGACGTGGTACATATTTGATGAAGAACCCAGTGAAGGTTGAAATGATGTTAAATGCAACTTCATGGTAAGGGATCAAATCTTCATGGCGAACCTCGTATTGCCCCCGAATCTGGTTTACGACGAGTTTCGAGTCGCCGTAGGCTTCCAGATGATCCACCCCCAGCTGTTGTGCTAGCTAGAGTCCCATGACGAGTGCGTTGTACTCAGCAACATTGTTGGAACACGGCTTCGAAAGAGAGTATGCGCGCTGGATGACCAGCTGATCGGGCGAGACCAAGACTACCCCCACTCCTGCGATGATTTGACCGTTGGGGCCCGTTCTTGAAGCGCCATCGAAGAACATCCGCCAAACGGGACTTCCTTCAGTGACGTTTGATTCTTGGACTTCATCCGGGATGTCTTCATAGAGTTTTAAAGATTCTGGGATGGGGTGTGCAGCTAAAAAGTCAGCCAGAGCCTGACCCTTGACCGCCTTCTACGGGACAAACACTATGTTGTATGGCGTTAGTAGGATCGCCCATGTAGCCAGCCGGGAGTTTAATGACCCTGGCTTCGTCATGAGAACTCTGAGTGGATTGACTCGGGAGATGACGTAAATTGTCTGGCCCGAGACGTAATGACAAGTCTTCTGAATGGCAAACACCAAAGCCAAGCACTCCTTTTCAACGTGGTTGTACCGGTATTCGGCCCCGACGAGTGTTCGACTGAGGTAGTAGATTGCTTGCTCGTAGCCTACATCACTGTTTTGAGCCAGTAAAGCGCCGAGGGAATGATCCATGGCACGGACGTAGAGGAGGAATGGTTTGCCGGCGACAGGTGCCACTAGGACTGACGGGCTTGTCAAGTAAGCCTTGATGTCGTCGAAAGCCTTTTGGCACTCCTCTGTCCAGACGTAAGAGACTCCCTTCTTCATGAGCTGAGTAAAGGGTTGACATTTACCGGAGAGGTTTGCTATGAACCTCCGGATGTATGCCAGACGTCCCTGTAAGCCCCGAAGTTCTCGAAGGTTCTTCGGAGGGTCCATGTTGAGGACGGCTTTAGTCTTCTCGGGATCGACATGAATGCCTTTTGCCGTGAAGACAAAGCCCAAGAATTTGTCGCTAGAAACCCCCAGGAAGGATTTAGCGGGGTTCATTTTGAGTTGATGTGCCCGCATGAGATCAAAGACCGTCCTCAGGTCCTGTAGGTGATCTCTTTTGAGGCGGCTCTTGACTGCGATGTCGTCAACATAACACTCAACTGTCTTGCGAAGATATTGATGGAAGATGGTACTCATCGCTCGTTGGCATGTTGCACCGGCATTCTTCAAGCCGAAGGGCATTACTGTGTAGCAGAAAACACCTTTCGGAGTCCTGAATGACGTGTGTTTTGCCTCATCGGAGAACATCTTGATTTGATTGTAGCCTGAATACCCGTCCATGAAGGACATGCGTTCAAAGCCACATGTTTTGTCGATCATTACATCGGTGATTGGGAGCAGGAATTCATCCTTCGGGCAAGCAGAGTTGAGATCCCTGAAGTCGATACAGACTCGTATCTTCCCATTCTTCTTGGTGACAGGGACGACGTTGGCTACCCAGTCCGGGTGTTGTTCCTCACGGATGAAGCCACTGGTCAAGAGCTTGTCCACCTCCTGATCGATGGCATTCATGATGTCCGGGCGGAAGCGTCGCTGTTGTTGTTTGATAGGTTTGACATCTGGTAAGATGTTCAACCTATGCATCGCGATCTGTGGATCGAGACCCGGCATGTCTTCGTAGCTCCAGGCGAAGACGTCAATATACTCTTTAGCCAGTTGGACTAAAGATTCTCGGTCTTCTTCTTCCAAGCTTTTGCTGATAAAGATGGGTTTAGAAGAAGACCCATCCCCGAGGTCGATCTGCTCGACTTCGTCTTCGGTGGGAGGTTCTCGTAACTCAAAACGAGACTCCCATTGTTCTCCTAGGCGTTGAGCCCAGGGTTCCTCTTCGAAGGGTTCCGGCGGTTGGTCTTCGCCTTCATCTTTCTGAGGTTGCGCCGATGTCATGTTAGCTGACAGCACTTTCCTAAAGACTGATCCGATACTGGTATCGGAATCCCACGTCGATGCTTCAGACGAGTGGGAATGTTCTATGTCTTCTGCGTCTGAACTCTCTGGAGTTGATGGCGGCGTGACATAGCCTAACCCCCGTCGAGTCCGATTATAGTAATCTTGTGGCTTTCCATTGGGCATCGAAAGCCGGACAGGGAGATACCGACCCTTGCCGTAGTTTAGGCCTTTATTGCTTTTCAGGTCGTAGCCCATCTTTTGGATGATGTACTTTGCTGTATCCGTGTACTGATAGACTTGTACTCTGCCGGTATCAGGTTCGGGCTCGATTGACGGGAGGTCCTGATGACGCTCGACTTTGCCCGAGATGATGGTGCCTTCGTCTCGGCTTCGTGGGGGGATTATGAAGACTCCTTGAGACGGGGCCACTCGATAATGGTGGACGGTCGTTATTTGTGTTTGCAACAACCGTAGAGCGTTGTCTAATGTATACATGGCATTCCAGTGTGGAAGACAAGAATAATTGAAAGACACTCTATTATTGATAAAGTGCGGGATTTTATCCCTTGGGATTACATTGTCTAAGGAGGGTGCGTCTACATCAGCAGAGATATATTCGCCAAGCTCCTCATCTGTAAGCACTGGGGCCGGATCAGGAGAGTCCTCCACCGCTCTGACTTTGGGGTCTGAGAGGGTTATATGAGCCCTCTCCGGCATTTTGGATGACTGCGGCGGCTTGCCTTTAAGACGCACCTTGAGAGGTGCCTCGGTTGCGCCTCCGATGAGTGGCGCCTTCCCTTGTAATTTTACCACCAGGGGAGCCGCTGTTTGAGGTAGCTTTCCCTTGAGGCATATCTTCAGGGGAGCTTCGTGAGTCGGTGCTTTCCCTGATAGCTTGATGCTCATTGGAGGCGCCTTCTGGGGAGGCTTGCCCTTCAATCGGATTTTCAAGGGGGCGTCGGGAGTCATTTCGGGCTCCAAGTCCGGCTCTGTTGCCGTCTCTGCTTCATTATCGGCGTCGTTGGCTTCCTCCTCGTCAAGTGGCTTGTACAAGTCGGAATCGGTGAAGTAGGCCTCAATCCCTTTGAAGGGATCGATATCTGCAAACTCCGTCCGGATGACGCCGTTGGTGGATACATATTTCATGCATTGGTGGAGCATGGAGGGCACCACCATGTACTCATGTAACCATGGTCGTCCGAGTAAGATGTTGTAGTTGACCTCGGCATCTACCACATAACAAGTCACCTCAGTTTTGATGCTGCCGATGTGACACTTCAGCCGGATCTTGCCTAGTGGCTCACTCTTGCTAGCGTTGAAGCCACTGATGGTCGTATTGGAGGGCGCCAGCCGGTACATTGGGATCCCCAGCTTTGATAGCAGCGCCTTTGGAATGATACTTAGGGAAGACCCCGGATCAATCTGAATCTTGCTCACCTTTACCGAACCAATGTACCCTGTGTAATACAACGGTCGGTTATGTCGGTGATGCTTGAGCAGCATGTCTTGTTGGGTGAAAGTTATGTTTGGGATAACTTCATCCGCACAATGACAGTGTGCACAAGTAGTTGGGAGGTCTTCAGGCTGCTTGATTTGACTGAAAAAGGATTCGGCATCCTTCAGAGCTTCGCAGAGAGCTTCTCGGGAGTCCTTGGAGAGACGCAGGAGCTCGAACAAAGACAAGCATGCAGGAGTACTGGCCAGTTGTGCCAGAATGTCAAAATTGTAGGGCTTGGCTAGCCCCGAAGCATTTTCTTTCTGCAGAGGTATGTCGAAACGGGCCTCCACTTGCTTTTGTTTATTGGCTGCTGAGGGCTTGGATGGACCCTCCTCAGGGATGGTGCCAGGAGGCACCACTTCGGCGGCAGCTTCACCGGGCTGGGAGTTCTGTTGTGCACGCATCTGCACAGGAAGCGCCTCTTCCGTTGAAGAAGAGACCGTGCGGCAAGACTTGATCTTCCTGCCTTTTGTTTTGGAGGTAGGGCGTACCTCCGGTTGAGTTACCTCGGAGACGAGGTCGGGGTGAACCCAGAGGACCTCTCCTCGAGATGTGGTGAGTGGGACAAGTCCACTCATATTGTCACGGGAGGGTGGCAAGTTCACCACCTCCATTGTCGCCTTAGGGATGGGGACGATGCCATCTTGTGTGGTAGTCGGCGGCAAGGTGCCGAACTGAAGTGACACCACATTAGCTGACACCGTCTTCTCTTCGTAGTTGACGGAGATTACATCCGCATTGATCATGCGCTAGATGTAATTTTTGAGGACGTAGCAGTCCTTGGTCGGATGTCCGACAAACCGATGGTAGTGACAGTACCTCGGGTTGTCCACTTTCTCGACTTTATCGGGCCACTTCGGGTCCGGAAGCTTGATCTTGTCACCCTGCTTCAGTATCTCAAAGAGTTGTAGGGTGTCGTCATCATTGAATGAATAAACCTCCTTGGGTCTTGGTGCCAGTGGAGGCTTTTGAGTAGGCGCAGATGCGCCCTTCGAGGCATTAACAGTCAATGCCTGTTTCCCCTTTGTTTCTCGTCTGGAGTTGTTGATTGCGGACTTTTTCCCCTTATCGTCAAAGGCGGGGAAGCTAACACCCAGAAGACGTGCATTGGCCGCCTTCTTCTCTGCAGCTTCAGCTTCGATGATTAGGGAGCTCCAGTCGGGAGGGAGAGTAGAGTTAAGCCAGAGCTTTACTGCAGGCAGTATGTTCATACTGCAAGCGGAGAGAAGCGCATGCTCTGGCATGCCTGGAGGTAGCCTGAAGCAGGCCTGACGGAAGCGTTCGATGAATGCCCGAACCGTTTCCTTGTCCTTCTGGCGTATCTCAATGAGAGACGCCATCGTCATGTCCTTTCCACCGTCGTAGAAGCGGTCGAGGAAGAGGCGTATCAGGTCGTCGAAGGACGATATAGAATTATCGGGGAGGCTGCAGTACCAGTCATACGCCACCCCTTTCAGGGCCCCAACAAAGATGCTAGTGAGGAGCGCGTCCTCCTTCGGAAGATGCCCTGTCTGCGACTGGAAGTGCGTCAGGTACCATCGTGGAGAGTCCTTCCCGTCGTACGGCGTGAGTGTTTGTGGTTTATACTTTGGGGGATTTGTTCCACTCAAGGGGATAAGGCTGGGGAATGCCCATCTTCTGGCGCTCCTCCTGCCTGTTCTTGGACTCGAAGCGCTCCCGCAGATCTTTGATCATTTCGACCACGTCCTCCGTGGAGCTAGGAGTCGGGAAAGGAGGTACCACCTGGAGTGGAGCGTTTGAGGGCTCCGACGTCCGGGGTGCTTCTGTGTCTGAGGGTGTCCGTTGGAGGGGCACACTCGACTCTCAATTGGCTCCTGGGTCGGGACCATTTGAAGGTGTCTTGATCAAGGCCGACCGCATCTCAAACACTGCTTGAGTCAGTGCTTGCATTGAGGCAGAGAGGGTTTTGAGTCCTCCCGCTAGCGAGTCTATGCGCTGGACAATGTCCTGTGGCGGCGCATCAGTCTCAAGATCACCCCCGGTCATGTATACTGTCATGATACGGCCCGAAGTGGATGGATTAGTTGAGGCTTCGCTCTCAGCCTCGCTCTCATGTGGGGGAGTCACTTCTCCTGGTGTTTGGCCACCCCCAGCCACATTCTGGAGTTCATCTTCGACAGGCGCATCTGCAAGGTTCTGACTGCCCTCAGCTCTGTCTTGAAGGGCCTCTTCGTTTCCAGCACTACCCCCAGCGGTGTCCTGAAGGACATCGTCATTTTGAGGGGCTTCAGGGAGGCCATCTTCGCCTTGATGAAGATCCGCCGCAGCTGTGCTTTGGACATCTTCGTCTTCGGAAGGAGGCTCGACAAGAGTCTGGCTACCCCCAGCTTCCTCCAAGAACTTCTTCCTCGACCGAGTGCCTTCGAACACTCCAGAGGTCGAGACAGCTGCCTTGGTTTTCCTCGGCTGGCTTTTGGATGAAGACGAGGAATTGGCAGTCGTCTTCCGGACAGATGAGGAGTTGGAGATCACGTTGCATGAAGCAACCTTTAGCTCTTCTTCTGCTGACACCTTCGTCCCAAGGCGATGTCGGAGGGGTATCGATGACTGTAGCCGTTGGAAGACCGACTGCTTTGGCGGTACTGCCGTCTTGCAACAGCAGTTGATGGTGACCACTGTACAAGTGTGCCCCGTGAGAGGCGCATCGTGCTTGTTGGTCAACTCTCCTGACCGACACTTGTGAGTGATCATGTTGCGCAGGTCGTTGGAGGAGAGTGCTACCCTTACACCCCTCTCAGGCGCATGGCAGGGCCAAGCGTCGGGGTGGTCGGGTGAGTGCTGCGCCCCCTGATCTAATACCAAGCAGGCATCACGATCAGTAGTGGAGGAACCACAGCATTTGATGTGACTTGAACGGACCTCAAACGCACAACTAGAGGAGGCGCGGGAGTTCAAGACCACTGAGTTTGCCTCTTTCGGCTTGGTTGTGCACGCAGTGAATGCGCCCAAGTGAGATGAGGACTTTGAAGGTCGACTCGTTGTTGGTGCAGAAGCACTTGAGTCAACCTTGTACAGCTTGCCATCGGCAGCGCTCATGATTGTAAGCGCGTGCCTCTGGCCGGTTGCTAGCATAGCACGTTTGTGGCGCATGGCCCGTGTCGCCTTAGATTTCTTCGTACCAGCCTGCTGGGGCGCATAGTACTCAGCATCCAAATTCTCCTCGCCATTACAGTGAGTGAGTCTGTCAAAGACAGAGGCTCTTTGTGGCGCATCAGAAGTGATGCGCGGGGCATTGGCTGCGCCCCTGCTCCGTCGACGTATCTTCCTCGCCTGAGAGGAAGATGGCTGGGGAACGTGGTCAGCCGCACGCTTCCCCGAGAGATGTGCTGCATCAGCGGGCGCACCTTGACTGCTGAGGACGTCAGCAGGAAGGGAAGGCTGGACGGGCGCATCCCCTTCAACGGTGGTGCCCGAGGCGTCGACTTTGCGTATCCAGACTGTGCGGGTCTTCTTCGGCTTCGACAGCCGCTTCGAAGGACTCGCACTTCCTTCAGAAATGAACTCCTCGTACGCCTGTTGATTGAGGCGCACTACCAGCATCTTGTGGGAGGATCCCACCTTCACGTTGTCGGCCTGTGACACGACTTTCTCGGTAGAGGAGAAAGAAGTCCCCAGCAGAGTCTCCAGCTTGTTTGCCATTAAAATTGTTTTGATTGAAATTTTAATACAAACAGAACAGTGATACAATATAGGACTTAGATGTAGTCCTAGGAGTACACTTTTGTTTAAGCTGGGTCCTTAGTGCCAATGGAGCGAGTGGTAATGCGTTGACTCCGTTGACCGGCTGACGACGGTTATCGGCTCTCTGAAGGTGTTGATTGCTCTGGGTGCTGGAGCTTGCTAAGAGGAGGAAGACGTTGAGTGTCTAGAACTACCTCTCCGGTGATTCTCTGTTGTGGATTCTCTCTGTGTTGTGAGTCCCTTGTGTGTGTGTGAAGGAGGTGATCCTTCTATTTATAGTTTTGCAGGCTGGCTGCTCATGCGCGCATATAGGATGCGCCGGTGTGGGGACGCCACGTGGAGGTTGCTGATGGATGCTGCGCCCTGATCGAGGGGGAGAACTCTTCATACTGCTGTTGTGAGCTGGCACGTAGCAGAGAGAAGATCTTTCCGTTGCTGAAATCTTGGATGAGTTGAGTCAAAGGACACGTGTCGTCGACTCATGGTTTGAAGATCTCGGATTTGGTGGAGAGGAGTGATCTGGTGGGCTGCGCCTTGGATTGGGCGCAGGAGGAGGCTGCGGCTCATAACCTTTAGGAGTTACAAACCATTTGGGGTGCATGGCTTTTGAGGCGCATGCAGGCGACTTTCCTTCTGTCTTTCGGGATCAGAGAGCAGTCTGAGGCGCATGGCTTTTGAGGCGCATGCTGATTTGGACGCATGGCCGTAGAGGCGCATGCTGTTGGTGGAGTGGCCACGTGGCAGTAGCCGTCGAAATAAAGTTATGATGATGCTGACGTTATCGACGCTTCGTTTTCTGAAAAAGCTGTCAACTATTCAAACTTTGGGAGGCGTGCTGCCAACTCTGTCAGTTCAGCATTTAATGTTGGTGACGTTCGATGGACAGCTGAGTGGGCGCGTCGGTTGGCGTTCCACTCGGTATGGAGATGTGTGGGGGCACACCCTCTGTAATGTGCCGACTACTGTAGGGCGCGTCTGTGTGATGCGCCTGATGCCGAAGGGCGCGTCCGTGTGATGCGCTGTCTGGCTGGCGCATCAGACATGTCTTTTAATGATGCGGCTGTCTCGCTCTTCGAGTGCTATGAATAGCCGTTTGGCTGAATTCGAGGCGTCCGGTTCATCCATTTAATGTAAATTCATTGCACGGAATTCGGAGGGCCATCCACTTGGCGAGTGGGTTTGATCTGCCCGGCCTATAAATAGTGGCATGGAGAGAAGATTTGCTTCTCATTCCCTCACGTACTTCCAATATGAACTTGAACATGCGGGTGCATTCTGTTGACGAAGTGCTCTCGAGGGTGAAGATGAGACGCTGTGTTGTCTTCGATGCACTTGAAGGTGACTGTTACATCCAAAAGACGAAGTCGAGGGCTTCCGAGGCAGGCGGAAGGTGCCTGTTGCATCCAAAGATAGGGATGCTCGGGCCTTGTCTCCGTTATTCGGGAAGAGCCGTAGATCGGAATGGCAGTGCTAGGCTTTCTCTTCCTTCAAAGTGGGTGTCGCCCACTCTGGTTGTGTTGAAAGCTTCCTTGTGCCATGATTTCGATCACGGTCTTCCTTGGGCTTTGGAGGCTCTTTCGAAGCCTCCCCTGGCCACAGCTTTGCCGTGCTCCTCTCTTCCTTGGTTCCAGCCAGAGGGTTAAATGCTTTGTGGAAGCACTTATCCGGTGATCCTGGTTGGAAGAGCGGCGCATAACTGGGCTCTGCTCGGCCAGGTGAGCCTGGCTGGAAGAATTTGGCTGAAGGGATGCACATAGCTGGGCTGGATGCACATAACTGAGCTGCTGAAGAGATGGCGGGATGCGCCTGGTTGGAGGCGCATGATGTCTGCTGCGCCTGACTGATGGCGCATGGTGATGTTGCGCCTATCTGGAGACGCATGGTGGCCGCTGCGCTTATCTGAAGGCGCATGGTGGCCGCTGGCTGTAGACTTAGGATCTTTCCTTTGTAGAAATTCTCCTTGTACAACCTTTTCTAGACATGTAATAGACTTTTATATAAAATAAAAAGTCCTTCTTCAAATGTCTATACTTATTGACTTTGCTGTGAAGTTCTTCGTCTGAGTTCTAGCGCATGTAGTGTCTGGCGCATGGGCTTTCTGGATGTGAAATTCCATGCTTCTATAGTTGGCTGGGGTGGGCTCCAACCCACCCAGCCAACCCAAACCCAAATTTTTTTAGTATACTAATTAACTAATAAATGCCCCATGGTTCACGAAAGAAGCAAGAGCCTTCCAATAGACTATTCAATATTAAGAAAATGAATACAAATATTGAGTGGAAGATATATGTTTTCTTTTCTTTTGTTATCTCACACGCACATATATAGATAAACTTCATTTTGGTCAAGCAAGAGGCTTCTTCCAAACAATTACTGTCTTGGTTCTGTAAATTCATTCAAGCTATGTCATAATCATTCAAGCTATGACATGTGAATTCAAGCTCTCTGAATTCACTCAGGCTATCTCATAATCATTCTGATAGTCTGATACTTAAAGGTTTCTTAAAAGATTCTTTTGTATTTTGATATCCTTTATAATAATAGCTTTGTGAATTCATTCAAGCTATGTAATAATCATGACAACTACTGACTTTAGTTGAACTATTTTGATATCATGATCTTGAATGATATACCCTTAATAATTACTTCAAGCCATAGAAGAAGTTTGAGGAAATTTTTGGAAGGCAGAAGCAAAAAAATATATTGACCACCTTTTATCTTAGTGTTATTTTTATTCTAAGAGTTTTCTTTTTCTCTTATATATGAAGATGATATTTTTAATTTATTTTCTAATTGACCACCTGTTGTATCTTCTAGACTCTTCTTAGAAGATTTGCATGACGCAAACAAATTAATTCTCTGCTTGATAACTGGTCATCTAATCATGGCAAGCCCCTCTCCTATAAATAGTTGACTTAAGTTGGCGTTCGCTTGTTGGATGTGTAAACGTTCTTGTGAGACTTCTCATTTCAGAGGTACACTCCATAGGTCATATCTTACTGAAAAGGTTTGGATCATAGTTTAAAGTATCGGCCGATACCGATTCGATACGGCCGATACCGATATGGTTTGGCATGTCCCGATCAGATACCAACCGATACCCGATACCCGATACCCAATACGGACATTGGGGCCGATACCGATATGGCTTGCGCCAGTGTAAGTGTTGCTAGGCTAAATTCAATATGAATGTTTGGAAGTATATTAATAAACTGCAGTCGACAATGTGAGAAGCATTTAAGTATCAGGTTTTTCAATGTATGTATGAAATTTGGTGTCATGTAGTTTCTTGTTGTGCCCTACATGTATAAGACATTTGACAGACAAGTATCTTCTGGATGATATCGTGTATAAGACATTTGACTGTCATATAGTGTCTTATTGTGCCACACATGAATAATACATTTGACTGTCATGTAGTGTCTTATATCGTATATAAGACATTTCACACACATGTATAAGACATTTCACATACATGTATAAGACATTTGACTATCATGTAGTGTCTTGTTGTGCCACACATGAAAATTTGCTTTCATGAAAGGGTGATGGAGCCATAAGTGTGATGCTTTCAGATTCTTCATATGATCCTTCTTCTAGATTAGTATTTTTATCTGAAAGTGGAATATCCTGCTGAACCTTCTGCTTGACGACATCAGGTATATCCAGAAGCTCGTCTTTTGGGTGAGTAGTGTTCACCTCAAGCTTTGTGCTCTTTCTTCTCACTCGAAGAGTTGAGATCTTCACCTTGTCCTGTTCCTCATGCTGGATATTATAGTTGATCGAATATCTATGGAAATTAGGATTTCTTTTCTTAACATCAAATACATGCTTTGTTCCATACTTGCAGTGATCATGACATGAACTAGTAGAAGCTCGAAGATAGTGAGGGAGAAGCTTGTCATCACTGCTTGAAAGAGATGACGAGGTTTTGATAGCCAATTTTCCTATTGAGTATCTCCTTGCTGTTTCTTCAGGCTTGACTGCATTCGGGCTTACTAAGATGATAACCTTCTCAACCTCTCCTTCGTTCATTCTAATAGAGCTTGAACTCTCTGACTAAATGCTATAGATAACAGAACAGCAAATCCACAAAAACTACAACAACACAATGAAACAAGATTGAGGCTAAAAAAAGAAGAAAGAGTACTCCAAAAGTCATTCAAAACTAATTCAGTCTTAATCATAAAACACGAGATTTCTTTGGCTATTTAGAGCGTAGCAGGGATTCTTGGTTAGAACTTCCAGGTTATTAATTACAGTATTTTCGGATCATGTCGTATTGATGTCTGTGCAAAAAATTTCATATTTAATGTTCCTTCTTGTTACTATTATCTATTCATCAAGTTTCTATATTTTTATTCTCATTCCATGATTGCTTTTACACTACTTAGCATGACTTCTGACACAATTCTGGTATCTATATACATGATACCAATACTGGTATCTATACACAGGATACCAACACTGGTATCTATATACAGGTCAAGATGATTGTTTAGATTGATCGAAATATCTGATTTTATTTACCTGCGTCTGGACATATGAAACAATTCTGGTTCGATCAAGATTTCAAGGGTTAATAAAATCATATTATAAAGTCACTTGTTTTTTCTTTTTTATTAGAAAAATGTTTGTGGCAGAAAAAAGAAAGGTAAATTGTTATTTATTTCTATATTCCTACCATGGAATCATTCATGCAATAACATCGTATCAAAGTATCCTTAATTGTCTGTTTTCTTTTTATTTTTATTTTGTGATTGTGAAATAAGTAAGACACTTGGTTATCTTTTCACCCTTTGTTTTGGTTTCATGTTGTAGAAATGATCAGAACAAAACGTAGTAGCACGTTCCAGTTTGCCATGGAGTCATTATTGCGGGTTAAAGTCATTTGCAGCAACAATGTCCACGAAGGTTGACACCTTTTTTTTTATACAATTTCTAGATTAATTTTTATTATATATTTTATTTACTTATCCACATCCCTGAAATTAGGTGGAGATGCATCACTTTGTAGATTTTTTTTCAAGAAATCTCATTGGAGTAAGAAGAAAGATGACTGGTTGGATCCTAAGTGTATGGAAAACATATAAGTCTATCATAAATTTTGTTGTTTGACTATTGCCTAAAACTAAAAAAGAAGTTAGCAGTAAGTAATTAAGATTTTCTTTGTAATGTAACTAATTATGTTCCTTTTAAGTGTCAGGGTGAGCTTGAAAATTAGCGAACTAAGTGTTCTCAGCCAAATGCAATCCCAATGCCAGAAGAAGAATTGTCGGTAGCAGTGCTTGGGATGAAATCGAGTTACTTGAGAGGATATGGGGTGGGCTGTAAGCCCTCTAATACTAAAACAACATTCAGGGAGAACGGTGAGGAAGCGATTATCCTAAGAGAGGAGTTAACATCACTCAAGGAACTCAATGAAACTCAACAAAATCAGCTTGTGATCCAACAACAACGACTTGAGGCGCAACAACAATAAATTAGTGCATAGAACGAGAAACTTAAAAAGTTCCAAGCAGTGTTGATGAGATGTGGGTTACTTTCGTCGGATTAATCTAGGGAGGATTCACCTGAGGGATGCTAGGCAACGACTTCTTTTGGGTACATCTCTATCTTGATTGTTCTTATATGCTTGGGTACCCATATTTTAAAATGTTTGTCTCATGTATCTAGTATCCGTATTCGTATCCATTTCATGTCCGTAACTTTATCATGTGTATGTGTTCATGCAATTGTCATTTTTATTAGGATGATTCTTTCAGGACAACCTTCAAATTAATTGAAAAAAAAATTTTCTTTGTCTTGATGTTCCCAGAGACCTAATTGCTTTATACTTTTTTACCCATATTTGTATTATTAGAGTTCGACTTTTTCCTCTGTAACATTTTTTTTATTTTGTGCAATATCAAAATTTGATAGAGCTTGATGTTCTTGTGTTTCATTTCGGTTATTACAATATAGAGTCAAGAAAAATACTTGAATAGTAATGAGTTATACAGATAAAATTTTATTCTTATGGTATATATTTTGTTTTACTTACAATTTTGTTTTCTTTAATTTTTGTTTGCAGGATCACATGGACAACAAGTCAATTTTTTGGGAAGAGACTCGGGAAAATTTTTTGTGAAGACAGTAAATTAATGTATTTTTGTCTACATTATAGTTATCTAAGCTGGAATACAATACGTTTGTGGAATACATTACATGTCTTGTTGAATGAATTACTTGAAGTTGTTAAGATATTTGCATTAATGGATTATTTTATGAGAAAAATATTTTAAGATATTATATTGGATATCATGTTGTGGGTACAACTTGTTGCTCTTTGTTCTCAAGTTCTTTTAATATGAATTTTAGTTTTTTAATTTAATTTTGAAATAAGGTTTTTGCATATCTATGTTGGAAAATATATACAAAAAGGAAAAAAATATATTTCTTACAATAAAGTACATAAATAGTACAAAATAGCTTTTGCGACATCACACAAATTGTGTACCAGAAAGTCGTATACTCTACATTCAAAAAATTACTTTTTTTTGACATGTGTTATGTAGCCAAATATACTAACATTCTGCGACATAAATGACACCTGTCGCCGAAACTTCTTTTTTTAAATGTGGATGATGTCGCCAAAAGTGGGTATCTTTTTGCGACATGGTGTGTTCATGTTGCCATATACTTTCCCAGACAAGGCTATCACGACATACGTGCGACATAACGAGATATGTCGCCGAAACTCTTTGGCGACACAAATCTAGCTTTTGGCTACATATTCCATATGTCGCAGAATATGAATTTTCTTGTAGTGGAGTGGCGAGAACGCGTATAGCTGCTTCTGGCACTGTGCGCACCGAATGTCGTCTAAGGCGGTGCTGACGGCATATTTGATGATATGGCTCCGGGATTGTGTGTTTGCGGACGGATCTGGTACAGTGGAGAGGGTGCACCGGAACCTTATTTTGCCCGCCGTGAAATTGGTCTTTGGACGACCTTTAGCCCTCCTCCCTGCGATGGTGTGTAACCTGTTGCGGGGTTTGAGGAACTTTGCTGATGATGTCATCCTCGGGAAAGGTAGAAATGACAACTTTTCCCGGGCCGAGCTACCGTTCCATTATCTTATGGGATGGTTGATTTTGCATCGTCCGAACGTGATGAGTCCCGGTCCGGAGGAGGATCATGTTGAAGGAGATGCCTTTATCCGCCGCTTCTACAAGAGGAAGTGGTTACACACGGGCGTTCCCATTTGCAGGAGGGTTTTGTCCTACCTTTAGGGGTGGGAGATTGTCAAGGTTGGCCCCATCTTTAAAGACTTTGAGGCTGACCAAGATTTGGACGACTCTGGTGAGGATGCGATTACTCTGCCGAAATGGGGTTTTCGTTGGTTACAAAGTATTCGGTCTTCTCACTTGGTCTACCGCAACCAAAATAGATGTTATCTGGAGCCATATCTGCCCAGCCGGTTTGCTCGCCAGTTTGGCTATACCCAGCTAATGTTGCAGAATCCCAGTAGCAGTCTGGGGTTTATCGGAAGTTTGCTGGATGGGGCCCGGGGCTGGCAATATTACAATGTCGGGTGTACTGGTGTTCGTTTTACTACGCCAGTTCGTAACCTTCGGCCACAAATTCTGTATTCGGCCGCCAAGCTGTATTGCACCATGAATACTGCATCTCCTGATTATGACAGGAAGACTAGTTTCATTGTTGGAACTCAGCTGGAGGCCACGATGAATATGTTGATAGCGGCCCGGTCATATCGTCCGCCAGAATTGGCGGGATATCGGGCTACTGCTGCAGCCTCAGTGAGGGACCCCTCTGTTGGGAAGAGACAGGCCGACGCAGAAGCTGGTTCTTCTGTACCAAAAAGGCCAAAAAAGACATCAACTCCAAAGGCAGGAGTGCCACCTGTAACGCCAGCGGAATCAGTTCCCGCTGAGGTAGGGAGTCCTTCGTAACTTTGGCTCATCTTGTCATTTTGGTGACTTATACTTTTCTTCTTGCAGGGATCGTCGAAGAAGAAGACCCGTATTTCGAAATTGGGTGTCAGTAAACCGAAGGAAGTGGCAAGCTCGTCTGACGAGCGCATTCCTCCGATGTTAATGTCTCCAGTGGAGGAGAGTCCTGAAGATGTTCCTGCAGAGGTTTTAGTATCTCCAGACTTTGTTGAAAGAGATGCGGAGGTTGCAACAACTTCCGGGATGGTGCCAGTCGCCGTAGGGGCCTTGGACGTTGAGGGCCCAACGGACACGGGGCTTTATGATGATGAAGTGGAGTGGAGTTCGTCGTCTTCGGATGACGTCGCTGCAGAGTTGCAAGAGCCTGTTGCGGGGGCAACAGAGGTCGTTGGAACAGAGGAGAGGGTTGATTCCCCTCCTTGTCATAGTGAAGGGGGGTCAGCTGCAGCATTGCCGAGTCCTACCCCAGCCTCAGTCGTGGAAGTTGAGGTGGCTACCGATCAGGAGGTAGCGACAGATCCTGTCCCTGTAGAGGGATTTGATGAAGAGACTCGTCTGCCGACCCCGACTTCTGAGGCTGGTCAGGAGACAAGTGTTGATCTCCCCATTCTGCCAGGGGAAGTACTGGCTGCTGATAGGACGTTGGGGGCTGAAGAGGTGGCCACTGACGTCGGTGGTTCTTTCGAGCTTGGGAAGGACAAGGGTGTGAAACCCTCTGTGGCTCCTTCCACTTGGGGTACCATCTCGACGCCTGTCCCGACTTCTTCTGTTCCTTTGGCTCCTCAGGCTAGCATTCCAGGCCCTGTTGATGAAGAGCCTAACGATGTCGAGGTTCCAGTCTCGCAGGTTAAGGTCGGCGGATCTTCCTCCGGTCCGCCAACTACAGCAGCTCCTCCGACTCCTGCTATGACGCCGCAGGTACTGGCGAATTCAAATGAATATGTGAAATTCATCGTTGAGGGGGTATATAAAATGCTGCAGAGGGGTGTATCTGCGGTGATGAACGCCAATGGGAGCTTTGCAACGACGAGAACTCTGGCGATGCCTTATATCGACCTGATCCGTCTTCACCAAGGCCATGATCATATGGCCGAGATCCTGGAGCCTTCGGTGGTTGAGCTGGACCAACGGCTCTCAGAATTTCAGCGTATCCAGCGAAATAACCTCTCCGTCTTGATAGATACGGAGAAGGGAAAGCTGATCGCCGAGATCGAGTCTTCCTACCAGGCCACCGTGAGTGTCTGGGAGCACGAAGTGGCTGAGACTGAAGCTGCAGTGGAGCGGTTGTCTTAGTCTATACAGGAGACAGTGAAGGCGCGAGCTGCGTTGGACGCTAATATCGCAGATATTGATGCCCAGATCCGCCGCCTTGAGGATCAGCGAGCCCGACTTTTGTTAGATACCGAACGTGCCCAGGCTGAACACGTGGCATTCAAGGAGGAGGAAGCAACCTTCACCCACCGAGCTCTTGCCCTAGCTCAGCAGCGGCAGCACCTGGATGAGAAGCATGAGAAGGACACATCTCTTGAGGCCATAGAGGCGATGCATCAAGAAGCTGAATGCCGGGTCTTGGCGACTGTGGAGACTCGGGTGGCAGACTTGAGGCATCGTATTGAAGAGCTTTCGGCCAACCCTAGGGATGTTTAGGGGTCGTAGTCTCTTCTTTTTTATGTATTTTACAACTCTTGCTAGGGATATTGTAATCCTTTACTCCTTTTTTTAGAAATAAAAAAGTACACCCTTTTCTGTGATGTGTTCATTTTGCTTGTCATGAACTTGATGATTTGTGTGGACCTATTATCTTTTGCGCACCTTAGTTTTAGGTACAGATAATAAGTTTGAAAGAACCACCATGTTTGCTCAGAGGTAATATGGACGTGGCAAATAGGGGGTTCAGATGATAGAATCTTCCTACTCATAGGTTTTATGGACGTGGTAGGAATGACTCTGGAGAATACGCGGAACTACTCAGAGGTGATGTGGACGTGGAAGTTCTGCGATCAATGTACGGCAACACGGGGGTTATCTGTACGGGATGTTTACTCAGAGGTAATGTGGACGTGGTAAACAGAAGGATAGCGTAGTCTTATGGAATGTAAGGTTCTGCTTTGTAGGGTGTAGGGGAACAACTCAGAGGTGATGTAGGCGTGGTTGTTCTTCTACTGGAGGATGCCACGGAACAGCTGGGTTCCGGAAGCGTATGAGTTTGTGGAAAGAGATTGTATGTGAGCCTTGATGATTAGGTCCATAAATCCCCTTGTGGAAGCACATGTCTGAAAGATGTCAAGAGTAGTACTTCTTCAGGAACTTGCCGTTGATGGGCATCATGAACAAGTCCCCATTAGGTTTGGCGAGGCGGTAAGCACCGTTTGAGTATACCGTCTCTATGATGAAAGGTCCTTCCCACTTGGGCTCGAACTTTCCTGGTGTCTTGTGGGTTAACACCATTGGCCTCCTGACTGCCAGAACCAGGTCGCCAACTTGGAAAGTCCTCAGTTTGACCTTCTTGTTGAAAGCCTGTGATATACGGGCTTGGTAGAGTTCGATGCGTTATTGAGCTAGGAGACGCTTCTCGTCAAGTGTCTCCAATTTCCGCAGACGACGACGTTGATTGTCCTCTTCTGTGAGTTTGTTTGTGATTGCTACACAGAGTGAGGGTATTTGGATCTCGAGAGGCAGTACTGCTTCACTCCTGTAGACCAGGGAGAATGGTGTGTTGCCTGTTGGGGTCCGTACCGTTGTGCGATAGGCCCAAAGGCATTCGCCAAGCTTTTCGTCCCAGTCGCGTTTATTGGATGACACGACCTTTTTGAGTAGCCTGACGATAGTCTTGTTGAACGTCTCGGCCAATCCGTTTGCTGCCAGATTATAGGCGGTTTAGGCTACATTTTGGATACGATTCTTGTCACAGAACCTGCTGAAAATGTGGCTGATGAACTGAGGACCATTGTCATGGATGATCCGCCGGGGTACTCCAAAGTGGTAGATGACATGGTGTTTGATGAAGCTGATTACCCTGGAGCTCTTTACTTCTGCCAGTGGGACAGTTTCTGCCCATTTAGAGAAGTAATCAGTAATGGCCAGGATGAAGCGGTATCCCCTCGATGAAAGAGGGGTGATTGGCCCTACAATGTCCATGCCCCAAGCTTCAAAGGGCCAGGAGGCGACTGTAGGATGTAGAGGTTCTGACGGTGTGTGAATGAAGTCTGCGTGAAGCTGGCAAGCATGGCACTTCTTAGCGTAGTCGACGGCGTCAGCGGCCATGGTTGGCCAGTAGTAGTCCATGCGTCGCAGTCGGTCCTGCAGCTTAGGCCTAGGTTGATGAGCCCCACAAGTGCCGTCATGAGCTTCTCGAAGGGCTTCGGCTGCTTCTTCATTGGACAGGCATCGAAGGAGGAGCCCATCGTAGGAGCGTCAGTACAGCATTTTAGTGGCTGTATCGTAATAGAATCGAAGGGAACGTCTCCTGACTGAGACGGCTTTCTTCGGGTCCTCTGGGAGAATTCCGTAGACGGCGAAGTCGATGAACATAAATCTCCAGTCTCGGATATTAAGACCAGTACTTGTCGGCATGGCGTGGGCCACTCGTAAGCACAGGTTGTTTTTAGGACACACCAAGTCTCGGCCAATCACCGTGACGTAGTGTTGAGTCCCGAGAGGTGCTGCCAGGGAGGCCGCGAGGCCAGCCAGAGCGTCAGCCTCCAGATTTTGTAGGCGAGGTACATGTTCGATGAAGAATTCGGTGAAGGTTGAAATGATGTTCAACGCCACTTCATGATAAGGGATCAGATCTTCATGGCGAACTTCGTATTGCCCTCTGATCTGGTTTATGACGAGTTTGGAATCGCCGTAGGCCTCCAGATGATCCACCCCCAGCTGTTGTGCCAGCTGGAGTCCCATAATGAGCGCATTGTACTCGGCAACATTGTTGGAGCATGGCTTCGAGAGGGAGTGAGCACGCTGGATGAACAGCTGATCGGGAGAGACTAAGACTACCCCCACTCCTGCGATGATTTGGCCTTTGGGGCCTGTTCTTGAAGCGCCATCGAAAAACATCTGCCAGACGGAGTTTTCTTCGGTGACGTTGGATTCTTGGACCTCATCCGGGATGTCTTCATAGAGTCTTGAAGATTCTGAGATGGGGTGTGCAGCTAAAAAGTCGGCGAGGGCCTGACCCTTAACAGCTTTTTGTGGCACAAACACCATGTTGTACGGTGTTAGCAGGATCGTCCATGTAGCTAGCCGGGAGTTCAATGATCCTGGCTTCGTCATGAGGACTCTGAGTGGATTGACTCGGGAGATGACATGTATTGTCTGGCCCGAGACATAATGACGAGTCTTCTGGATGGCGAACACCAAAGCCAAGCACTCCTTTTCTATGGGGTTGTACCGGTATTCGGCCCCGATGAGTGTTCGACTGAGGTAGTAGATTGCTTGCTCGTAGCCTGCATCACTGTTTTGAGCCAACAGAGCATCGTGGGAATGATTCATGGCTCGGACATAGAGGAGAAATGGTTTACCAGCGACAGGTGCCACCAGGACTGGTGGGCTTGTCAAGTAAGCCTTGATGTCGTCGAAAGCCTTTTGGCATTCCTCTGTCCAGACGTAAGAGACTTCCTTCCTCATGAGCTGAGTAAAGGGTTGACATTTGCCGGAAAGGTTTGCTATGAACCTCCGGATGTATGCCAGACGTCCCTGTAGGCCCCAAAGTTCTCAAAGGTTCTTCGGAGGGTTCATGTCGAGGATGGCTTTAGTCTTTTCAGGATCAACATGAATGCCTTTTGCCGTGATGACGAAGCCCAAGAACTTTCCGCTAGAAACCCCTAGGAAGGATTTAGCGGGATTCATCTTGAGTTGGTGCGCCCGCATGAGATCGAAGACTGTTTTGAGGTCTTGCAGGTGATCTTCTTTGAGTCGGCTCTTGACTGCGATGTCATCAACATAGCACTCGACTGTCTTGCGAAGATGTTGACGGAAAATGGTGCTCATAGCTCGTTGGTATGTCGCACCGGCGTTCTTTAAGCCGAAGGACATCACTGTGTAGCAGAAAACACCATTCGGAGTCCTGAATGACGTGTGTTTTGCGTCATCGAAGAACATCTTGATTTGATTGTGGCCTGAATATCCGTCCATGAAAGACATACGTTCAAAGCCACATGTGTTGTCGATCATCACATCGGTGATTGGAAGCGAGAATTCGTCCTTCAGGCAAGCAGAGTTGAGATCCCTGAAGTCGATATAAACTCGTATCTTCCCATTCTTTTTGGTGACGGAGACGACGTTGGCTACCCAATCTGGGTGTTGTTCCTTACGGATGAAGCCGCTAGTCAAGAGTTTGTCCACCTCCTGATCGATGGCGTTTATGATGTCCGAACGGAAGCGTCGCTGTTGTTGTTTGATAGGCTTTGCATCAGGTAAGATGTTCAGCCTATGCATCGCGATCTGGGGATCAAGCCCCGGCATGTCTTCATAGATCCAGGCGAAGACATCGATATACTCTTTAGCAAGCTGGATTAAAGACTCTCGGTCTTCTCCTTCTAGGCTTTTGCTGATGAAGATGGGTTTGAAAGAAGCTCCGTCCCCAAGGTCGATCTGTTCGACTTCGTCTTCGGTGGGAGGTTCACGTAATTCAAAACGAGACTCCCGTTGTTCCCCTAGGCGTTGAGCCTAGGGTTCTTCTTTGAAGGGTTCCGGTGCTTGGTCTTCGCCTTCATCTTCTTGAGGTTGTGCTGATGTCATGTTAGCTGACAGCACTTTCCTGAAGACTGGTCCGATGCTAGTATCGGAATCCCACGTCGATGCTTCGGACGAATGAGAATGTTCTACTTCCTCTGCGTCCGAACTCTCTGAAGTTGATGGCGGCATGACATAGCCTAACCCCCGTCGAGTCCGATTGTAGTAGTCCTGCGGCTTTCTTTTAGGTGTTGGAAGCCGGAGAGGGAGACGTCGACCCTTGCCGTAGTTCAGGCCTTTGTTGCTTTTAGGTCGTAGCCTATCTTTGGGATGATGTGCTTTGCCGTATCCGTGTACCGATAGACTTGTATTCTGCCGGTATCTGGTTCTGGCTCGAGTGGCGGAAGGTCTTGATGACGCTCGACTTTGCCAAAGATGATGGATTCTTCGTCTCGACTTCGTGGAGGGACTATGTAACAGACTCCTTGAGACGGGACTACTCGATTTACATGGTGGACGGTCGTTATTTGTGTTTGCAACGACCGTAGAGCGTTATCTAATGTATACATGGCATTTCAATGTGGAAGACAAGAATAATTAAAAGACACTCTATTATTGATAAAATATAAGATTTTATCCCGTGGGATTACATTGTCTAGGAAGGGTGCATCTACATCAGCGGAGATGTATTCGTCTAGTTCCTCATCTGTAAGTACTGGGGTTGGATCAGGAGAGTCCACCATAGCTTTGATTTTGGGGTCCGAGAGAGTTATGTGAGCCTTCTCGAGTATCTTGGATGACTGCGGCGGCTTGCCCTTGAGACGCACCTTCAGAGGTACCTCAACTGCGTCTCCAGTGATTGGTGCCTTCCCCTGTAATTTTGTAACAAGGGAAGCCGATGTTTGAGGCGGCTTTCCCTTGAGGCGTATCTTCAGGGGAGCTTCAGGAGTTGGTGCTTTTCCTGGTAGCTTGATGCTTATTGGAGGCACCTTCTGAGGCGGTTTACCCATGAGTCGGATCTTCAAAGGGGCATCGGGAGTGACCACAGGCTCCATGTCCGGCTCTGCTGCTGTTTCTGCCTCGTCATCAGCATCATTGGCTTCTTCCTCGTCAGGTGACTTGTACAAGTCGGAGTCGGTAAAGTAGGCTTCAATCCCTTTGAAAGGGTCGATGTCTGCGAACTCCGTCCGGATGACGCCATTGGTGGATACGTACTTTATGCATTAGTGGAGCGTGGATGGCACCACCATGTACTCATGGAGCCACGGTCGACCGAGCAGGATGTTGTAGTTGACCTCGGCATCCACAACGTAGCAGGTCACCTCGGTTCTGAGATTATCGATGTGACACTTCAGCCGAATTTTGCCCAACGGCTCGCTTTTACTAGCGTTGAAGCCACTGATTGTTGTATTGGAGGGCGCCAGCCGGTACATCGGGATCCCAAGTGTTGAGAGTAACACCTTCGGAATGATACTGAGGGAAGACCCCGGATCGATCTGAATCCGGTTCACCTTAACTGAACCGACATACCCTGTGTAGTACAGCGACCGATTATGTCGGTGGTGCTTGAGCAGCATGTCTTGTTGGGTAAAAGTTATGTTCGGGATAACTTCATCCGCACAATGACAGTGCGCACAGGTAGTTGGGAGATCTTCAGGCTGCTTGACCTGACTGAGGAAGGATTCAGCATCCTTCAGAGCTTCACAGAGAGCTTTTCGGGAGTCTTTGGAAAGACGCAGGAGCTCGAACAAGGATAGGCGGGCAGGAGTACTGGCCAGTTGTGCCAGTATGTCAAAGTTGTGGGGCTTGGCTAGCCCCAAAGCATTCTCCTTTCGTAGAGGTCTGTCGAAATGAGCCTCCACATGCTTCTGCTTATTGGCTGCTGAGGGCTTAGATGGACCCTCCTTCTGGGCAGCAGGGATGGTGCCAGGGGGCACCACCTCGATAGCAGCTTCGTCAGGTTGGACGTTCAGTTGTGAACGCGTCTGCACAGGAAGTGCCTCTTCCGTTAAAGAAAAGACCGTACGGCAAGACTTGATCTTCCTGCCTTTGGATTTGGAGGTAGGGCGTACCTCCGGTTGAGTCACCTTGGAGACGAGGTCGGGGTGAACCTATAGGACCTCCCCTCGAGATGTGGTAAGTGGGATGAGTCCACTCACGTTGTCACGGGTAGGTGGTAAGTTAACCACCTCCATTGTCTCCTTAGGAATGGGGACGACGCCATCTTGTGTGGTAGTTGGCGGCAAGGTGCCGAACTGGAGTGATACCACATTGGCGGACACCGTCTTCTCCTCGTAGTCGATGGAGATTACATCCGCATTGATCATGCGCTGGATGTAATTCTTGAGGACATAGCAGTCCTTGGTTGGGTGTCCGACAAACCGATGGTAGTGACAGTACCTCGGGTTGTCCACTTTCCCAACCTCGTCAGGACGCTTCGGGTCCGGAAGCTTGATCTTGTCACCCTACTTCAGTATCTCAAAGAGTTGCAGAGTGTCTTCGTCATTGAATAAATAAACCTCCTTTGGCCTTGGCGCGAGTGGAGGCTTCTGAGTAGGTGCTGACGCACCTTTTGAGGCATTGACAGTCAATACCTGTTTTCCCTTTGTCTCTCGTCCAGGGTTGTTGGCTGTAGACCGCTTCCCCTTGTCCTCGAAGGCAGGGAAACTGACTCCCAGAAGACGAGCATTGGCCACCTTCTTCTCTGCGGCTTCTGCTTCAATGATCAAGGAACTCCAGTCGGGAGGAGGAGTGGAGTTCAGCCAGAGTTTAACTGCAGGCAGCATGTTCATGCTGAAGGAGGAGAGAAGCGCATGTTCTGGTATGCCCGGAGGTAGTCTGAAGCAGGCCTGTCGGAAGCGTTCGATGAACACTCGAACCGTTTCCTTCTCCTTCTGGCGTATTTCTATGAGGGACGCCATTGTTATGTCCTTTCCGCCGTCGTAGAAACGGTCGAGAAAGAGGCGCATCAGGTTGTCGAAGGACGATGTAGAATTGTCGGGGAGGCTGCAGTACCAATCGTACGCCACTCCCTTCAATGCTAGTGAGGAGCGCGTCCTCCTTCGGAAGATGCCCCATCTGAGACTGGAAGTACGTCAGGTAGCGACGCGGAGAGTCCTTCCCGTCGTATGGCGTCAGTGTTTATGGTTTATACTTTGGAGGATAAACCACCTTGTTCCACTCGAGGGGATAAGGTTGGGGGATGCCCATCTTCTGGCGCTCCTCTTGCCTCGTCTTGGACTCAAAGCGTTCCCGCAAGTCCCTAATCATCTCGACCACGTCTTCTGTGGAGCTGGGAGTCGGGGAAGGTGGTACCACCGGGAGTTGAGCGTTTGAGGGCTCCGATGTCCGAGGTGCCTCGCGGCGATCCGTGTCCGAGGATACCCGTTGAAGGGGTACACTCGATTCTCCATTGGCCCTGGGATCAGGACCGGTAGAAGGTGTTCTGGCCAAGGCTGATCGTATCTCAAACACTGCTTGAGTCAGTGTTTGCATAGAGGCGGAGAGGGTTTTGAGTCCTCCCTCTAATGTGTCTATGCGCTGGACGAGGTCTTGTGGCGGCACATCAGACTCGATATTCGCCCCAGTCACGTTTACTGTCATGACGCGACCGGGAGTGGATGGATGGGTCGAGGCTTCACTCTCGGCCTCGCTCTCTTGTAGGAGAGTTGCCTCTCCTGGCTCATCTTGGCCACCCCCAGCCATGTTCTGGAGATCACTCCCGACGGGCGCATCTGCAAGGGCCTGATTACCCTCGGCTTCGTCTTGAATGGCCTCTTCGTCTCCGGAATCCAGGTCCGCAGATGCTAGAATACCCCCAGCTATGTTCTGGAGGATATTCTCGTTTTGAGGGTCTTCTGGGAGGCTGATTTCGCCTCGAGGATGAAGATGCGCCTCCGCTGTGCTTTGGACACCTTTGTCTTCGGAGGAAGGCTCGACAAGGGTCTGACTACCCCCAGCCTCCTCCAAGATCTTCTTCCTCCTTCGAGTGCCTTCGAACACTCTAGAGGACGAGACAGCTGCCTTGGTTTTCCTCGGTTGGCTTTTGGATGAGGACGAGGAATTGCCAGTCGTCTTTCAGACTGACGAGGAGTTGGAGATCACGTTGCATGAGGCAACCCTTGATTCTTCTTCTGTTGACCCTTTCTTTCCGAGACGACGTCGGAGGGGTGTCGATGATTGCAGCCGCTGGAACACCGACTTCCTTTGTGGGACTGTCGTTTTACAATAGTAGTTGATGGTGACGACAGCACAAGTGTGTCCCGTGAGGGGCGCATCGTGCTTGTCAGTCGACTCTCCTGATCGGCGCTTGTGAGTGATCACATTACGCAGATCGTTGGAGGAGAGTGCCACCTTCACACCCCATTCAGGCGCATGGCAAGGCCAAGCGCCGGGGTGGTCAGGTGAGTGTTGCGCCCCCTGATCTAATACCAAACAGGCATTCCGATCAGTAGTGGGGGAACCACAACATCTGAAGTGACTTGAACGGACCTCAGACGCACAACCAGAGGAGGCGCGGGAGTTCAAGACCACTGAATTTGCCTCACTCAACTTGGTTGTGCACGTAATATATGCGCCCAAGCGAGACAAGGACTTTGAAGGTCGACTCATTTCTGGCACAGAAGCACCTGAGTCGACCTTGTACAGCTTACCATCAGCAGCGCGCATGATTGTGAGCGCATGCTTCTGGCTCGCTGCTGGCATAGCACGTTTGTGGCGCATAGCCAGTGCTGCCTTGGACTTCTTCGTACCAGCCCGTTGGGGCGCATAGTACTCAGAATCCAAATTCTTCTCGCCATTACAGCGAGTGAGTCTGTCAAAGACAGAGACTTTCTGTGGCGCATCAGAGGTGATGCGCGGGGCATTGGCTGCGCCCCTGCTCCATCGACGCATCTTTCTCGCCTGAGAGGGAGATGGCTGGGGAATGTAGTTGGCCGCACGTTTCTCCAAGAGATGCGCTGCACTAGTGGGTGCATCTTGGTTGCTGAGGACGTCAGCAGGAAGGAAAGGCTGGATTGGTGCATCCCCTTCAGTGGTGGTGCCCGAGGCGTCGACCTTGCGCACCCAGACTCGGCGAGTCTTCTTCGGCTTTGGCAGCCGCTTCGAAGGACTCGCACTGCCTTCAGAGATGAACTCCTCATTCGTCTGTTGATTGAGGCGTAATACCAGCATCTTATGGGAGGATCCCACTTTCACGTCGTCGGCTTGCGATACAGCTTTCTCGGTGGAGGAGAAAGAGGTCTCCAGCAGAGTCGCCAGCTTGTTTGCCATTAAAATTGTATTATTGCAAATTTTAATACAAACAGAACAGTGTTACAATATAGGACTTTAGACGTAGTCCCAGGAGTACACTTTTGTTTATTTGGGTCCCTTGTGCCGATGGAGTGAGTGGTAATGCGTTGACTCCGTTGACGAGCTGACGACGGTTATCGGTTCTCTGAAGGTTTGGATTGCACTAGGTGCTGGAGCTTGCTGAGAGGAGAAAGACGTTGAGTGTCTGTATCTGCCTCTCTGGTGGTGCAAAGTCTCTGTGTGTTCGTTGTATCTTCTATGCGCCGGTGAGAAGGAAATGATCCCTCTATTTTTAGTTTCGCAGGCTGGCTGCTCATGCACGCATGTAGGATGCACCTGTACGTGGGGACGCCACGTGGTGATTGCTGATGGAGGCGCATGGACGATGTGCCCTGATCGAGGGGTTGACTTCTTCATGCTGCTGTTGTGAGCTGGCACGTAGAAAAGGAGAAGATCTTTCTGTTGCTGAGATCTTGGATGAATCGAGTTAAAGGACACGTGCTGTCGACTCATGGCTCGGAGATCTCGGATTTGATGGGGGGAATGATCTGGTAGGATGCGCCTAGGACTGGGCGCATGAGGAGACTTTGGCTCGTGACCTTTAGGAGTCACGAACTATTTTGGGCGCATGGCTTTTGAGGCGCATGCAGGCGACTTTCCTTCTGTCTTTTGGGATCAGAGAGCAGTCTGGGATGCATGGCTTTTGAGGCGCATGTAGAGCTTCAAATGGAGACTTTTTTCTGTCTTTAGGGATCAGAGAGCAGTCTGGGGCGCATGGCTTTTGAGGTGCATGCGGATTTGAGCGCATGGCTGCGGAGGCGTATGCGAGTGGTTGGGTGGCCACGTGGCAATAGCCATCGGAGTAAAGGTAATGATGATGCTGACGTTGCCGACGCTTCGTCTTCTGAAAAAGTTGTCAACTGTTCAGACTTTGGGAGGTGTACTGCCAACTCTGTCAGTTCAGCATTTAATGTTGGTGACATTTGATGAACAGCTGAGTGGGCACGTCGATTGACGTTCCACTAGGCGTATGGGGATGCACGGGGGCGCATCCCCTATGAGGCGCTTGGTGTTTGAAAGGCACGTCTGTGTGATGCGCTATCTGGCCGGCGCATCTGATACGTCTTTAATGATACGGCTGTTACGTTCTTCGAGTGCTTTAAATAGCCATTTGGCTGAATTCGAGGCGTCCGGTTCATCCATTTAATGCAAGTTTATTGTACGGAATTCGGAGAACCATCCACTTGGCGCGTGGATTTGATTTACCCGACCTATAAGTAGTGGCATGGAGAGAGGGTTTGCTTCCCGTTCTCTCACGTTCTTCCGATATGAACTTGTGTATTCGAGTGCACTCTGTTGACGAAGTGTTCCAGAGGATGAAGATGCGACGCCGTGTCTTCGTTGATGCACTTGAAGGTGAGTATTACATCCAAAAGACGGAGTCGAGGGCTTCCGAGGCAGGCGGAAGGTGCCTGTTGCATCCAAAGATAGGGATGCTCGGGCCTCGTTTCCGTTATTCTGGAAGAGCCGTAGATCGGAATGGCGGTGCTAGACTCTTTCTTCCTTCAAAGTAGGCGTTGCCCACTCTGGTTGTGTTGAAAGCTGCTCCTTTAACCGCGGTTTCGATCACGGTCTTCCTTCGCCTTTGGAGGCTCTTTCGAAGCCTCTCCTGGCCACAGATTTGCGGTGCTCTTCTCTTCCTTGGTTCCAGCCAGAGGGTTAAATGCTTCATTAGTCGAAGCATTTATCAGGTGAGCCTGGCAGAAAGAGCGGCACATAACTAGGCTGCTGAAGGGATGCACATAACTGGGGATGCACATAACTGAGCTGCTGAAAGGATGCGCCCTGCTGAGTGCGCATGGCAGGATGCGCCTAGTTGAAGGCGCATGGTTGCTGCGCCTGACTGAAGGCGCATGGTGGTTGCTGCGCCTGACTGGAGGCGCGTGGTGGTTGCTGGCTGTAGCCTTAGGGTCTTTTCTTTGTAGAAATTCTCCTTTGTACCACCTTTTCTAGGCATGTAATAGACTTTTATATGTAATAAAAAGTCCTCTTTCAAATGTCTATATTTGTTGGTTTTGTTTGTGAAGAATTTGTCCGAGCTCTGGCGCATGTAGTGTCTGGCACATAGGATTTCTGGCTCTGAAATTCTATGCTTCTACAGGTTATCCTGTTAGGATATGAGCAAGTACAAACACTAACAGCAGTTCCATGTGAATTGACAAATACTATAAGAGACAATTATAATAAAATACAAGATAAAATATCAAGACTGAAAGTAAAACAGTACAAGAGAACTGGATATCATGTCATGTGTGAGATATAAGATAAAACTAAAATATAAACAATGGAAAGTAATCTGAGGTAAGATGTAAACATAAAAAGAAAGTGTCATGAGATATTAGAGCGTTATGTGATCGGCTTGGGTCAAGATCAGGTTGTTCCATTTGACCGGCTATGCACAGGTAGTATAATAGTATAGGGATTAGGCCGGCCAAAATGGAAAGCTATGTACAAGTAGTATAAGGTCAGGCTACACCCTACGTGTGGTGAGGGTGGAGCTATGCACAAGTAATAAACAAGTAGGGGTAATGATCACATAACCTCTAATAAATTCCCATCCCTGATTAGTATAATGGATCCAGGCATGACATGTCATGACACGGGATTCGAAGAGCATGGGCCAGCCCACTCCCAAATCGGTGTCTATACAAGTACAGGAAACAATATCAAACAATGTACTCATATACCAGGTAAACTAGGAATGACATCTCATGATGAGATTCACGTATACTAGTCCGTGTATCCTCGTGTCAAGAATCAAGTATAACACTACAACTGAATCGGATATAGTAGATATCAAAGCAATGAAAACTATCTGAGAATGTACTTGCCTAAGGTCCTGAGCTGAGGAAATCGAAACTACAAACCACTCAATGAGCCACGAATGGTCAACTCACACAACAGTCTCCTAATGCTGAAACAGACATTACCAGCATTCTCAAAATAGGCAAATTAGCTAGAAACACCTATCCATAAGTCTAATTCTGGACACAGGGGAAAAAGATAATTTTGGGCCAAAACGATGTCCACCGTTGGACCCACTTTGCACCGAAAAGCGTGCTGATATCTACGATCTCTAAAGTCAAAAAACTATATGTCTATAGGTCCGGTTTGACGAGATGAACCCAACCGTATGTCCAAAGTTGGATTTCGGTGGGCCGTGCACAAATTTGCCCGTTGGATCGGGTCGCGAGCTCGCCAAAATAGCGTTCCGGTCGACCTTCTCAGATTTGGACCAAACTTGGCATACAAGACCAGAAAAATGATACAGTCCTGTTGGCACAAGTTTCGTCTCGATATGACGAGCGTGCACAAAGGAATTGACAAATTTGCAAAAAGGTCGATACGTTGAATTTCGACGGATACGAATCAAATTCGTCGCGCACACATGACCAATTTGAATTCCGTCAAAGTCCACATGTCCACGAAGTTGATACGCATCTTTCAATGCTTTCGGTTCACGACTACATCGTCCGGATTGATGGGACGGATGGCGTATCGGGACAATTTTTCTAAAAATTCAATTTTGAAAAGCAGTTTTTTCTCAATCTTCATAAACCAATAACTTCCTGTATAATGCATGAAAATTAAATCTACAGGAAGGGTTTTGATCTCCTATATGTTTTCTACAAGTCTCTTTAGAAGGTTTTCCAAAGTTTGCGATATTCTGGTCGCAAATCGACCGCAAACATAGAGTTTCGGGACAGTTTCTAAACCCAGAAAATCGAGTTTTTTTCTCGATTTTGGAACTCGTTTCATGATGCGAATCGGCATGAACTACTTGAAGTGAATTAAAGGTGTATAGGTTAGGATCATACCGGAAGAAACGTCTCGAAAATTGATTGAGCGAGCACGACAAAACGTCGCTCCGAAGTTGGCTCCGCGGTGCTCGCTGCTGCTGTCAAACACGCGTGTGCGCGCACGTGTTCCGGCCACCGACGGCGGCTCCGGCGGTCGTGGTGGCGACACTGGGTCATCGAAAAGGCGGCGGGGGTGTGTCTGCTAGGGTTAGGGTGTGCCAAAACACCCTCTCTCTCTCTATCGATATATATATATATATAAGGGAAGAGGTGTTCGACTGAACTAAAATAAGGGTTCGATTTGCTCATGAGCTCGGGTTGGTAATGATGGGTGTGTGTGTGTGTTGTGTGCGTTTGTGTATATGCGGCTGTGTTTGATTTTGCTTGTTAAATTTTGATTTTCTATTTGATTTCTATTTTGACTTTCTTTTATTTTGACATTTTGTTTATTACTTAATACTTTATATATATAACAATTTATATGTATACATACATACATACATACATACATACATACATACATACATACATACATACATACATATATTTTTATTATATTTTTATTTATTATATAAAACCAACCACATATTATTTTATTTAAAAATCTTTTTCCCTTCTTTAAAATATATATATATATATATATATATATATATATATATATATATATATATATATATATATATTTATATATATATATATATATATATATATATATATATATATATATATATATATATAATATATATATATAATATATCAACAAAATACCTATTTAACTAATAATGTAAAAACACTAACATTAATAATTTAAATAATATTAAAATAATATAAATGACTATATTAGCCCTATTCAGGAAAGTGGGGATGACAATATATATGGAAAATTCTACAATACATCCACCCTTTTGGGATGTATATATATATATATATATATATATATATATATATATATATATATATATCTCATAAAATAAAATAAATACCAAACAATTCTAAAATTATTTCTAAAATTAAAAATAAATATTCCGTATCCATATTTATTTAATATAGTAAAAGTTTTATAAAAAAAAACTTATTGAACATATATATATATATATATATATATATATATATATATATATATATATATATATATATACATATATCAACAAAATACCTATTTAACTAATAATGTAAAAACACTAACATTAATAATTTAAATAATATTAAAATAATATAAATGACTATATTAGCCCTATTCAGGAAAGTGGGGGTGACAATATATATAGAAAATTCTACAATACATCCACCCTTTTGGGATGTATTGATACATCCTAAATCTGAAATATTGGATGTTCATCCAATGGTTCAGATTAAATTTAGATTAAATAATGCAGGAGACATCATTTAATGCTGTTTTTGACTTTTGACCTCTTGTTAACTTGCTATAGCAGGTCATTCTTCAATACAATTTTTTCAATGAACATCCTAAATTAACTCATATTTACTTTCTCTTTCGTCCATGTAATTTAATATTTTGTGCAACTACGTATATATAACAATAATTGTGTGTCGGCTGGAAAGAAAAGACACAGTGTGTCCAGGTCTGTAGGCGATGTAGACGACGACACCACCGATGCTCCGATAGCTGCTGGCGATCTAGATGATGACACCGACGACGACATGGACGAAGATCCTGTAGCCAATGTGGATAATAGTAAGGGAAGAATTCAGAGGAAGAAGAGGGGTAGGAAGCCGATAAAAGCTCGTTCTCTCAAATCTCTTCTTTGTGTAATTAAATTCAAGGAGGACACAATCCTAAATTTTAGTTATTGCTTAGCAGAGTCTGCTTAGTTGTTGTAAAATTGTGGTGTTGCTTCTGTAATATTTTTATCTTTAGTCTCATGTTTTCTATGAATACGTGTTCTGTTTGATTTTGATTTAGTAATCTTTCCGTAATTTTTTTTTTGTTTCATCTAACAATTTAATATTTTGGTTATAAAGCTACAGGCCATGGTGGTGGTGGTGGAAGGAGAAACGGAGATGAAGAAGGAAAGAAGAACAAGTTTCGGTTCGCGGTGGACTTCGTCGAGCCCTCCTTGAATAACGAGGAGTACCAGCGAAATTAAACCTCTTATAGAGTTCCTCAAATTGTTAATCATGATAACCTTTATACTTTTCAAATACCATAGAGTCTATAGAGTTCCTCGAGGTAAAGTCACTTCGGATAGGCATACAGTTTTTGAATACCATAGAGTCTATATCTTTTATTGACATGCGACTATTAATTTTCTAAAGTGATTGGTGTCCTATTATTACCATCGTCTTCTCAGTAAACTAGTAGCCCTTTCTTCTTTCTTATCTGAAATTCATCAATTAATTCCTTCCTAGTAATCATTTAGAACGGATTATTATATTTTGATTCTATTCCACTAGATTCGCCATCATACTTATGTTGTTGAATCTGTGATCGTGTCTAAACAATTTTGATTTAGTAACGGATCGTGCCAACGATTTTGACTGGATTATACCTAACGACCTTTTGATCATGACTAGATGATTCAATTATACTCGATGGTGCCAATTGGCATGTTTTCCTAGATTTGACTCGGTAATCGTGCCTAAATAATTTTGCTTAATAGTTAATCGAGTTAATCGTGCCAACAAATTTGAATTTTGATCGTTCCTAAAAGACTTTGATCGTGACTAAACTATTTTACTATGGTCATAGTAGTGCCTATATTTCAAACTTTATTATTGCTAATGTTTAAATTTATTCCAGCCATGATCATGTTTAGTTAATCATATCCATACCCGTGCCAAATTTTAATCTTGCTCGGATGACTTGTATGATTAGCCTTGATCGTAACTACATCCTACTTATATCTAAGTGATTTTAATCCCGTTAGACTTTGTCTGAATTTTTATCGTTGATCATGCTTACCAAATTTTAATTAGTGATTAATCATGCCTAATGATTTTTTTGTTTAGATACACCTATTTTGGTTATATCATTGACCATTATGACTAGACACTTCGGTTATACTCCAATCGTGTCAATTGGTATCTTTCCTCAAGATTCTATTCATGATCTAACCCATTGATCATTGATCAAATCATTTTCTCGATTATATTCTTAGTCATGCCTAGTCGTGTTCTTTAAATTTCGAGGACGAAATTTGTTTAAGGAGGGTAGACTTGTGAGCCCTTGACCCAAAATTTTGATTTTATATTATTATTAATACTCCCACTACTAGTATACATATATTAGGCCTTTGGGTAATTAAATAGTGTAAGGGAAGATTTTGTAATAACATTTAAAAAGGGTGGGGGGCTTAGTGCAAACTCTACTAATTCAAAACACTGTATAACCGAAATCACTCCCTTTTGAATTTAAATCCCAGTTGGTTTACGAGCTGTTCTCGAATCCTTAAAAACTCAATCCAAATCCGACCTCGATCTTATCTAAATCTTGGTGTATATATATATATATATATATATATATATATATATATATATATATATATATATATATATATATACAAAGATTCGATCAGTCCTCTCCTTCTCCAAACCCTAATTTTCCTGCGCCTTTGAGTTTGTGATCTCTGAGTATTCGAGAAGGTGTTGGCGGGAGGAGCATAGAGTTTTGGGGTTTCTTTCAACATCGACCAAAACAGGTAACACAAGAAACCCTTTCCATACTTTTGTAGAACCAGTAATAATCCAAGTGGTATGGTGTTTATTAGAAATCCTAAAAAGAACCTAGATGGAGGGGTAGAGATGAAAGCGGTGTCAGATATCAAGTGGTATCGGTCCTAATGTAAGGAGCCGGTTGCGATAGAAAAATTAACATTGATAATGCTTACCTTCCAGTCTAGAAACCACCCTGAGTGTGTGTGTATCAGGGAACTCGAGTGCAGACTTTTGCAAATCGAGTGCGACCCTCTGGTAACAGATAGGGTATAGTTTATTGCTTCCTAATGCATATAATGGTGTAGCCTGTGTATTATTCGTGGCTATAAGTACGAGTATTAGTGTATGACTTATGGGCATGGGCAATTGCCACGATCTTTTGTATGCAGGATAGACTACCAAATCTAAATAAGGCATCAAGAGATGGGATATGAGCCCTAGTATACGAGCAACTAGATTTGTGTGTCCAATGGGATACATGAGGGTCCATGGCGTTAGTACGTGTACAATGGGTAAGGGTTAATAATATCAAGGAAAACCAAGGGAAATGAGTCAGGTATTAGGGGTGCATCAGGTGTTCTATAAGGTGGCATAAACACTGTTTGCAAATAGAATGCCACCGCCATGTGTCGGGTAGGTTGAGGTGTCAGTAATACAAGACCGTTATTAACTAAGATGCATATTGAGGGATGCTAGGAATATGTTTGTTACAAGGCCAAAATATCCCAGGATATTATTAGTTGGAGGAGTACTAGAGTTTGGATAAATTAGGAGTTCTCACTTATCTAGAATTGGGATCAGAAGGTAGGTAATTATTGTATGTAGGAATATTAGGATACTTAGTGTCAATTACAAACGAATGAGACAATTGCGATAAAGTACCAGTTATTAATTAAAGTATCATAACTAGCCCATGTACCTTGTTCTGTTCCTACAGAGTATCAGGAGTAAATAGGGGTAGAACCATGTGCAAGTCAGGAATACCATTGTATGTGTATAAGAGCGTAGTATGATTAGAGATTGATATCATGGAACACTGGTATAGGACACAAGGTGTCAGGATACTACTTTGAGTATCTAGTAAAGGATAAGAAGAGGTTCCTATACTATTGACCAAAAGGAGCCGTAAGTATCATATTTCCCATATAGGCATGACCCTATACTTTGCCATGGAACATGAATAGATAGTAGGCAACCTTCATCCATAAGTCATGTTAACATGTAGGTCTTTAGAGTCTTACACTGGTAGAGTGGTTTAGCTATAGAGTGATTCGAGATATACCAGTCCAGTATTGAAGGAACAACCCATAAATACTTGGAGCGAAAACTAAAGGCCTGGGTTACCTACCCCTACTATAGACAGTAATGGAAGTAGACCCCATATAAGACTGGGAGTGGATACATGTGCAGGACATGTATCCACGTTAAGAGGAGACACCCATACCCGACTGTGCAATATTAGTTGAACACTTTTCCATATCATGTTATATGGAACCTAAATATAACCCCTGGCACCATATGCTAATCGAATACTAAGGTATCCTAACTATCCCCTGTACATTGCTCTATCCCTTCAGAGTACTATGCACACATATTTACTAAAGGACAGGTAAATTCGTGTCCAGATTTATGGGTGACACTAGATTCAGGCAATCAGGGTTAATGCACGAATTTATGTGTCGTATGTGTCAGAAATAGAAAGGGCAGTCATAACACAGATACATGATACACATTTAGTCACCTAGACACTCATATGAAGGTATAGGTTGGTAACTACAGTGGATAACAAGTTGAACAGTGACCTTCCAAAGAGGAATGTTAAGACAAGGTACGCAATTACCAGAATATAGACAAGTGTCTGTATAGCTGGGGTTGGTCTTGTTGATTAGAAAAACATTTGTAGACTACAGAGACTTGTGTAGAAAAGTAATAACAGTTGGAACCCATATGGGAATAGTGAGTAGTAATCTAAGGAAGAAGCTTTTAATGCCATAATTGAGTTTCCAAAGGCGGTATCACTACTACAGTGAGGATAAGGCCTTCAACTAGATGCAGTAGCTAGGATGTCAACCTAAAGTAATTACAAAATTGAATCCATATAGGTTAACAACAAAGTGCCAAACATATAATAGGTTATGTGGGGTAGGTTCATCTCAAGGGAGTGTAAGTTATAACCTAGAAGTCTAAATAGGAACTGGTAGAATCGATAATTGATTACCAAGTATGTCTATTAAAATCAATGTAATTCATGAATATAGGTTTTGGAGACGTTGACTCAGCACCTGACCCGTACCCACAGCTCAGGACCACAGGCAAGTGCACTTTCTGGCTGCTTTCAATTCTGATAGTTTTGTTCAGTACATATCATACATATGCTCTCTTGCTTGATGATACGATGGACACACGAGGTAGTATCATGGGCCCCACTTATTATAATCTCGTTTTATCATGTTTTCGTGTTTCGTGACTTGTTTGGGTCCATATGTACTATTCGGGAGAAAAAATATCTTAGTAGACGTGTGAACTACCCTTTCTATCCCCCGTGTCCTTCGTAGAGAATAGCAGTCGCACATTTCACGCACGGGGTGCCTAATTTACCCCATAGCCGTTCACACGTCAAAACTGATATTTCAACACATATTGATAGTTGTCTCTTTTCTCACCAATTGCTATGTCACCATGTTCTTTTCTAGTTGATTTACCCTGTTCTGTATTTCTTGCTTTCATTTAAGTTATATCATGATGTCAGTTTGCTTTCTAGTTTTCTTCCGTATATGCTATTTTCATGTATTGTCAAATCTATTATGTTGCGAATAGCTTATCGGTTTGTGTGCTTATTCTATTACTGACTGGAAACCAACATTTTTTAGGTTAGCTGTGACTTCACTTAGCATTAGAAGATACGGGTATAATTGCAGGCAGAAACCTAGAAATTAGATAGAAGTGGTATCATTTTTATTAATTGTAAGAATCTTGTATTTCTTTTAAATATGAATGTTGTAAAGATTGTAATCAATTTAGAAATGTGAATGGGCAATAAATGTTATATTTATGTCATTTTGAGCATCATGGCTTTGACAGCGTTCTACCGTCGACTCTGCGGCGTAGGCTGGCTTGGACACGTCTCGTATCCGATAAGCGGGTGCGGGTCGTAACATATATATACAATAGTTTTCTTGTTTCAACTATTATTTATTCTGAAATACATAGAATAGTTTTCTTATTTCATTTTGTAGTACTGAAAAAAGATGTCTACTCGTATGGGACATGTAGAAGACGTAAAAGATTGGATGCCAGCTCCAAATGGAACCTTCATTCCGCGTATGATGCACAGGTTTGAAGAACAACTGTCAAAGATTTCAGATCAACTTGTTTCGATCAATTCTAAGTTTGGTTCAATCGAAATTGAACAAATGAATATATCTCGACGTTTGGAAAAGATGGAAAAATTTTCAGCTTTGAAGAAGGCATCTTTATCTAGAGTAATTAATAATGTGGAGGAGGTTTTCGTTGAATATTATGATGAGGAGGAAGTGCTGCTAAAGAAACATTATAAAGCAATGGACCAAATTCTCGAATTGTATCCTCCAGAAGAAACTGACTTTAGCAGTTTTCTTCAAAAAGAATGCGAGGAAATTTAGATCCGGTCACACCTTTGAAAAGTTTAACAAGAACTTAAACCTCAAAGCCTAGCCAGTGTACTAGTATTTCTTCGAGTTTTTACGACTATATTTTTGCGGATGATAGACCTGACGAGTAAGTAAAATGAGTTTTCATTTAATTCTAACAATTTTTTTCCTAATTTATTCGTTTCTTTTCTTAGTGAAATAATATCATCTTGCAACAAAATCTGTGTCTCGGGCTGAGATGAAGTCCTTAGCTCCAGAAACAAGAATTAAAGATGGGGTATGTATAGATAGTATATTTTTTCTTAGATGCCATCTATGTTTACTTCGATTCCATCACTGATATTTTTAATGACACTACAAGAAAAATGATCATTTACGGCATACAAAACACGCCATAAAAGATCTTTCACGACGTACATTTTGGTGCCGTAAAAGGTCATGCCATAAATGACCATATTATTTACAACATGCGTTTGAACGCTGTAAATGATCATATTATTTACGACATGCATTTGAACGCTGTAAATGACCCTCTCCTCTTTTTTACAGCGCGCATTCGAACGCTGTAAATGACCATCTCCATCTTTTTTACAATGTGCATTCAAACGCTATAAATGACCCTCTCTATCTTTTTTACAACGTGCATTCAAATGCTGTAAATGACCATCTCCATCTTTTTTACAACACACATTCGAATGCTGTAAATGACGGTTAGAAATGGAAAAAAATATTAAAAAAATTTGTGGCCATATTGAGCCTAAAAATCAAATTTATTTTCTTAGACATTAATGATATGTTGGGCATTAACCCTCAGAATTTTGGATTATCTTTTTTTTACTACAATTATATGGCCATGACTTATGTGTGCACAAGCTTTTTCTATTCAAGTGCTGCTAAAAACGTATGCAACCATAATTAGCCAACAAAGTTTTCTTATTATTTCTTGAATGTACAATATTTTTGCTTTATAAAAAAATTACTACGACACACTGAATCCTTCCATATATCATGATATTTTTGTGTCCCTAGAACATCGGTTACAGGAAACAAACAAATCTTACAAATCATTGCAACCAAAAATACAGTAGGAGCGGCAAAAAAAAACAATATTCCTCTGTCTCCTAGAGGATATTAAGTAGGCTACAATCTGAACCAGCTATCACCTCGCCTTCATTGACTTGTGGAAGGGCATCCCCGACAGGTTGATTGGCATGGAGTTATAGCCCTTCTCAAGGGTGTAGTAGCATTGCTTCAGTTCCTCTATTATGTAGGAGACACCTCGTCTTTGCAAATATTGATAGGAGTGGCACATTAAACGCATATTAAACCCATCAAAAAAATAGGGTTGGTCGAATGGTCAGTATATATATATATATATAAATGATTTACTAAATTAAAATTGCTAATTAATTATAACTTATTGTTTTCATTTGCTGGTAGGCGTTGATGGTGTGGCCGTCCCAGGAGTTTTAGAGCAAAGACGACGAGTTGTTGGCTGCCAGCTTCTTTGCCGTGGATGGTTTCGGACATGAATTCCCTGAGCAGGAGCCTTCAGAGATGGGAGCTGATGCCGTCTATCGCACCGCGCGTACGACAACAGCGTCCAGTCCATCAGCGGGTACCCTGCGCTGCCGACGACCTACGTATCCTTCATCGCCCCGGCAGTCGTGCGCTGGACAATGCCGACTTCTCGAGGACCTGCTCGTCCGGCATCGACCTAGGCCAGCCGATGCAGACGTCGGTGAAGGCCCCGACAGGAACTCAGCTTCCTGGAAGTCCGGGTGGTTGCAGCTGTCCCACCACGTGGTGGATCGTTCCTTCACCCTCGACGAGATCGAAGGGCCCTTCGAGGGAGAGAAATTGCAATTGCATTGAGGAGTTTGATTTAGAAAGGGATGAGAGTTAGAAATGATGAGAGTTCTCTCTCTCTCTCTTGTACCAGGTTCAGTTTTATGAGGGAAATAAAATTTTGAATGAAAAAGAGGGAAATGAAAATTTAAATGAAAAGAAAGAAATGAAAACTTGAATGAAAAAGAGGGAAAGGAAAATTTGAATTTATAAGAGGGAAAGGAAAATTTGAATGAAAAGTGTATAGAGGGAAATGAAAGCTTGAGTGAAAACATAAAGATTTGTTTTCAAAAAATTGGACATATTCCAATGACATATTCCAATAAATAATTTATCCTCAAAATATTATCATTATATCCCTTAAGAATATAAATTTTTTTATACTATATATATTTTAAAATTCTTATTTATTTATTGTTTATTGTTTTGGTTTTTTAGTTTTTTATTCTTGTTTTCATTTGTTTAGAAAAAATTAAATAGTTTTCCTTTTTTTTCATTTTTTTAAGAATGGTTTTTGTTTTTTCATTTTTTGTTTTATTGTTGCTTTTTTTTTACTTTTTTTTTTGTTTTTTTGTTTTTTTTTTGTTTTCTTGTTTTCTTTTTTTTTTTGTTTTTTTGTTTTTTTTTTTTTTGTTTTTTTGTTTTTGTTTTTTTGTATTTTGTTATTTTGTTATTTTGTTATTTTGCTTTTTTTGTTATTTTGTTATTTTGTTATTTTAGTTTTTATTGTTTTTTATTGTTTTCTTGTTTTTTCTTGTTTTTTTAAAAATATTTTTGTTGTTGCTTTATCATATTTTATTCTTTTTATTTTTATTTTATTTTTATTTTTTACCTGAAATATTTGAGAGGGAAACTAAATTTTTAATAAACAATTATAATTATTTACAACACTCAAATAAAAACACATAGGAGGGAAATGAAAACATAGTTTTAAATAAAAACACATAGGAGGGAAATGAAAACATAGTTTTAAATAAAAACACATAGGAGGGAAATGAAAACATAGGAGGAAAATAAAAAAATGTGTGTAAAATTTGTGCGGGAATCTGAAAATTTTAAATGGAGAAAATTATATTTCACAACGTGCACGTGCATGCCGTAAATGGGTCTAGTCAACATTAATATTAATATTTCTATTTGAAATTAAATTTAAATTAAAGTTATGGACAATTCTATTTTTTGTTTCGCTTAATTACCATTTTATTTTTTTATTTTTGTTTCAAAATTTAAATCTCACATTAATTAAAAAAAACTTATTGCTATATTAAAACTAATACACATCTAATCATTTTTTATTTTTAAAATATGTATTGATAAATTTTAATTTAGTTTTAACTTTAATTTTAATTTTAATTTTAATCTTTAACAATTAATATTAAAAATTAACATAAATATATAGATTAAATAAGTTATTTTTAATATTAACATAGTGCCAAAATAAGTTATTCTTAATTTTAATCTTAGATTAAAAATTTAGTGCCAAAATATATAGATTAAATAAGTTATTTTTTTTATATACTTTAACAATTACAATAATTTACAACTCGCAAAAATGCATGCCGTAAATGAGTCTTCATTTACAACACACAAAAATGCATGCCGTAAATAAGTCTTCAATTACAACGCACAAAAATGCATGCCATAAATGAGTCTTCAATTACAACACGCAAAAATGCATGCCGTAAATGAGTCTTCAATTACAACGCACAAAAATGCATGCCGTAAATGAGTCTTCAATTACAACGCACAAAAATACATGCCGTAAATGAGTCTCCAATTACAACGCACAAAAATGCATGCCGTAAATGAGTCTTCAATTACGGCGTGCATGTCAAACACGCCGTAAAAAAGGCAAAAAGTAACTCTTTTACGGCACACATATTTGCACGCTGTAAAAGGGTATCATTTAAAACGTGCAGCTACCGCGCGCCGTAAATTGCGCGCCGTAAATACTACATTTTCTTGTAGTGTGAGATTCTCAGATTGTAACCCTTGTCTCTGCTCTTCTCACCGCGGAGGAACGGAAAAGAACTTTCAATAAAGCTAATGTATGGTATTTACTAATAAGGTTAACGGTAAGTGAGCATTTTATTCTTCAATGATTATGCATTAACAATTTTCTTGTTTGTTTGTCCTTCGTAATGTATTAATTGATGTGTATGTAGAGAGCAATGTTACCTCAATCTGACAAACAACTTCATAAAATATGGATGAAGTACAAATATTTCCAGAGTTATATGGGATCTTTAAGCATTTGTAACGAGGTATTAATGTATTTCTGTTTAAATATTAATCCTAATTTTTTGAAAATTTACTAATTTGTTTTACCTAATTAATCATGATTCAGATATACATACCCATTCTTTTGTCTAAACACTATACTCTTGCAAAAGTTATGGTTAAAACAAGGACTGTTGAAATTTGGGACACACTTGCATCTACAGATGAGCCGATTCAAAACAAATCAGTCATAAAAGAAATAGTAAGCTCATATTCATCAATTTTTATGAATTGCGTACAAGATTCGCGGTATACTAATACATATTGTATTTTGGTAATTGTAGATTTCAAATTTGATCTCTTTCCCGAAGATGAGATTTTGAAGTTGAGAGATGCTAGGTTCAACTTTTCTACTTTTGCCATAAAATGTCGTCCTTATGTTCCCCGCCAAGGCAATTTATTTGATTGTGGGATTTTTGTAATTATATTCATGAAAGACGGATGTAGTCTGGACTCCCATTCTCTCAATGTAAGTCTGAAAATATGTCGTCAAAAACTTACACTTTTTAGAGCAATATTTTATGTTATATTTTTTTATATGCAGTTTGATTCTGAAATAGAAAGACGGAAAGCTGCTGAATGGATTGCAAATTCAGAGTACAATGCAGTACTATCCACGTTGCGCAACAATATAATATAATTAAGCAGAAAGGAGTCCAAACTGAAATGATTGAATATGGAAGACGATAATTTTTTCCTTCTTTTATCTAATGTATTATGTTCATTTGTTTTGTTGAGTTATAATGTTCTTAAAATGTGGGATAAAAATGATATCAAAATGTTCATTTGTTTCATAATCTTGCTGTCATATAATCCTAAAACATCCTAACCTGTGCCTCTGCCCTATGGGTATACCCTCTCTTCGTGCTAAAGTGATTTATGCCTCTGACCCTATGTATCGAGAAAAATTCTCAAGTTATTGACAAGAGAAAATTTATAAAATGCCCAAAAACCGCAAAAGTTTTATGGAAAAATCCACCGCAAAATAACATTTCGTCGCGTGTCCAAAATTAGCTAAAAATATATAAAAGGGTGCGGCATGACCTTATTGCCCTTCTAATTTTTTCAAAACGCTCACGAAATCTACTCTTCAAAACCAAAAAGTTTCTATTCTTTCTCTTCTTCCATACGCTGCTCCTTTTCGTATCTAGGTTTTAACCTCCAAAATCTTCAAACCCTATTTCAAAAACTCGTCAGTGACTCTCCATTCGCAATCTTCATACCATGTCACAAACATCAGCATCAAATGGAATCCCAGTTAGAGAAGAAGGGGAAGATAAAGATATGCAAGAAGAGAGAGCTGTTGTGAAGAGATTTAAGAAGGTTGTACATGAGACAGAGGCTAGTAATCAAGAAGGAGGGCAAAAAGAAGGTATAACTATAAGTTGTGTTCATGATTCTGTTAAGACAACGGAGGGGAATAGTCATTCTCCGTCTTAATACAACATAGGGGTATAGTCATTCTCCGTGTTAAATTGCAGGAGAATGGCCATTCTTCGTGTTATATTGACGGCGAATGGACCATTCTCCGTGTTAATATCATGGAGAATGATCACTCTCCTTGTTAAATTGAAGTATTAATTCTATTTTCCGTGTTGACTTGACAGATTATAGTCATTCCCGTTTTAAAATAAAGGGGAACTGCCATTTTCCGTGTTAAAACCACGGAGAATGGCCATCTCCGTGTTAAAATGTAGGAGAATGGTCATTCTCCGTACAAATATTACGGAGAATGGCCATCTCCGTATTAAAATATAGGAGAATGGTCATTCTCCGTACAAATAACACGGAGAATAGTCATTCTCCGTACAAATAATACGGAGAATGTTCATTCTCCGTACAAATATCACGACGAATGACCATTATCCGTGTTAAAGTCATGGGGAATGGCCATTCTACAAGTTTATATTGACGGAGAATAGACCAATCTCCGTGTTAATATCATGGAGAATGACTATTCTCCTTGTTAGATTGAAGGATTAATTTCATTCTCCGTGTTGACTTGACGGAGAATGGTCATTTCCGTGTTAAAATGAAGGGGAACTACCATTCTCTGTGTTAAAACCACGGAGAATGGCCATCTCCGTGTTAAAATATAGGAGAATGGTCATTCTCCGTGCAAATATCACAGAGAATGGCCATCTCCGTGTTAAAATGTAGGAGAATGGTCATTCTTCGTGCAAATATCACGGAGAATGACCATTATCCGTGTTAAAGTCATGGGGAATGGCCATTCTCCGTATTATATTAACGCAGAATGGATCATTCTCTATGTTAATATCATGGAGAATGTTCATTCTCCTTGTTAAATTGAAGAATTAATTCCATTCTTCGTGTTGACTTGACGGAGAATGACCATTCCCGTGTTAAAATGAAGGAGAACTGCCATTCTCCGTGTTAAAACCATGGAGAATGGCCATCTCCGTGTTAAAATGTAAGAGAATGGTCATTCTCTCCGTGCAAATATCATGGAGAATGGCCATCTCATTTTAAAATGTAGGGGAATGCTCATTCTCCGTGTAAATATCACGGAGAATGACCATTATCCGTGTTAAAGTCATGGAGAATGGCCATTCTCCGTGTTAGATTAAAGGAGAACAGTTGACAGAAACCTATTTTTGTCTTTTTGTAGGAAAAAAATTGTCAGAAATAAAGATTCAAGAGTTTTTCGTTCTTCTTTCAAGACGATGCAAACTCTTATGGATGATATCAAAGAAGATGGCGGCCGTTTGTCCGAGCCAGTTATTGATTCTTTGAAGAATACCGGTTTCTACAATTTTGTTGAGGTATTCTACAAAAACAAAGTTTGCACTCAAGAATTGGCCAAGGTTTCAGAAGGTCTTGAGAATTTGATAGGAACCTATGTGGAAGAAAAATCTGGTACGGATACTTTCAACTGAGCACTACTGTTAAAATAACACCGAATGTGGGTGATATGACAGCCATTTTCGGTCTACCGCTGAAGGATGACAGTGAGGATGATGCTAATTACGGAAGAGATAATAGAAAAACAACATCAGCTCACACCACCAGCATCGTTGAGCCTTTGTAGAGATCACTTCACAAGATTGCTGACTAATTCTAAGGGCAAACACTCAGAAGTCACGAATAAGGAAGAGAGAGAGAGATGTTCTTTGAATTGTTACAATGGCTTCGTGGCAGAGATATCACTGTTAATCCAGATGATTTGGCCAAGCTAATAATCTTTCACTTGTGCCAAACAGTATTCTTCACAAAGTCTGGCGGTTCAAATTTGTCGTACAGATTCTAGGCCTTGGTAGACAGCATAGAAGTTATCAACAGAATATGTGGCCAAGGTTAATCTTGGAGTATGTCATGGAGAGCATCAAGAGGACTACAAGTAAAACTAAGGGGGGATTACTCCGATGCATACTCCAAAATGGAACGTTGTAGAATATACTTCCTCTATTGGTTTACGGAACATAGTACACTTGTGGAAAGAAAGTCCGCACCAATACGTGAATACCCGAGATTTTACACATGGATGGGTACGAAATCTCGGTCTTCCTCAAACGCAAATATCACATTAAATTTAGATCAAAACAGATATTCTAAGATTTGGTTATAGCTGTCAGAAAGAGGAAGGCCACCTAGAAAAGGATGTAGAAATACGAGAAAAAGATACATTTGAGGGAGAGGGACACCACCAAACTGGTGGGGATGAGGATGGTGAATAAGAGAGACCCCAACAACTTGGAATGAACACCATGATGGAGGGGTCGGTGCGGGAATTGGAGGAGTTGAGAAGAGAGAAATCTCAGGTTCTTGCTGAGAATAAAAAACTCAATAAAAAGCTTAGAGAGCTAGAGGCACAAGAAGCCCAACAATGTCCAGTCAACGTTGTGATGGAGGGCTCGGTGCATGAATTAGAGGAGTTGCGAAGAGAGAAATCTGAGATTCTTGCTGAGAACGAAAATCTCCATAAGAAGCTTAAAGAGCTAGAGGAACAAGGAGCCCAACAAATTCAAAGGAATACCTCGATGGAGATGTTGGCGCAGGAATTGGACTCCTTGCGAAGAGAGAAATCTGAGATTCTTGCTGAGAACGAAAATCTCCATAAGAATCTTAAAGAGCTAGAGGAACAAAGAGGCCAACAAATTCAAAAGAACACCTCGATGGAGATGTTGGCGCAGAAATTGGACTCCTTGCGAAGAAAAAAATTTGAGATTCTTACTGAGAACGAAAATCTCCATAAGAAGCTTAAAGAGATAGAGGAACAAGGGGCCCAACAAATTCAAAGGAACACCTCGATGGAGATGTTGGCGTAGGAATTAGTCTCCTTGCGAAGAGAGAAATCTGAGATTCTTACTGAGAATGGAAAGCTTAGCAAAAAGGTTAAAGAGCTATAGGCACAAGGTAAAAAAAAATTCAAAGGTCTGATTTGTAATTTTTCTTGTTAGAATGCAGAAGAATAGACATTCTCCATGTTAAAATAACAGAGAATGTCCATTCTCCGTTTTATTACCACGAAGAATGGCCATTCTCCGTGGTAATATCACGGAGAATGGACATTCTCTGTGTTAAATGGAAGGAGAATGGCCGTTCTTCGTGTTAACAAGACGGAGAATGGCCATTCCCTGTTTTAGAATGCAAGAGAATGGCCATTCTCCGTGTTAGAATGCAGTAGAACGGCCATTCTCCGTGTTATGGTCACGGAGAATGGTCATTCTCCGTGTTAGATTCACATCATATTGATTGACATCATACATTTTATTGTTGTTTATTTTGTTTCAGTGCAAATAACCGAGCAGCTCAGAGAAACAAATAAAAGGCTCGTTAATGAGAAAAGGGAGCTTCAAAATAAAGTTGAATCGTTGAATATTAAAGCCATTGAAAAGGATGCAAAAATCGTTGATCTCGAAGCCATTGTTGTAGCATTACAGCATGAGGAGACTCAAGCAGCTGCTGAACTTGCTAATCCAAAAGAAGTCAAAAGAAGAGGATGATGGGGGGAAAGAGGTCCAGAAAACTATCAGCGGCATTAACCGGTAAAGATGTTACTCCCTTGAAAAAGAAAACAGTTAGAGAGGCTAATAAAAAGCGGAAGATGAATGCTGCTCCGAAATCCGGAGAAGATGCCAAAATGGCTGAACTAAAGAGGAAGGGTGTCATACTAAGGGAATACGATGAACTCGTACTTTGGATGGATGCAGGCGAAGAGCTGAAGAAGCATTACATCGACATCGTATTTCCCAGAAAGATGAGTCCAAAGTATGTATTCTGAACTCGACCAATCTTCGTCCAATTCATAACGGATAACAACCATTCTCCGTGACAGTTGTCCGGAGAATAATCATTCTCCGTGTCAGTTGGACGACGAATTATCATTCTCCGTGTCTGTTGGACGGTGAATGACCCTTTTTTTTCTTTTCCTTTCTAGACTTTTTTCACAATTATGTCCTTAGAATCTCTATTAATTTAATCTAAACTAAATTTATGTGCAGTGATATTGTATACTTGAGTTTGCCGAAAAAGGGAAAAAATGAAGTTGAAATCTAGCTGTCGGCAATAGACATGCAAGACATACTCAACTATGAAGACATGAAGGCTGCCATACTCAACTTAATAATAAGGAAGCTGAGAGAAATTCAAGGCTATACAAGAAGGTATGCCCAGTCAAGTTCAAAGGACGTGCAACATAAGTGATCTACATTCTTGATACCCCACACATTGGTAAGAATCCAAACAGAAAAATCCATATTCATGTGTACACCGATAAAAATGACATAAGAAATTACTCATTATATTGTGTTTTGTTTTTGGAAAACAGAACTGTTGGCCCAATGATGGTATCATGTTTTTGAATATGGTTAATATGTTAAATTTAGCATTTCATTATCACTAATCTTCATACTATCGCTATAGCATTTCTACTTATACTTATACCTTTGGTGATATGTGCCTATTGGTTTACATATTAGTGATATGAGCTTTTTATCTTAAATTTAATCGAGTTGCCAAAATCAAAACTATGTTTTTGATTGTGGTTATTCAATTAAGTTTAATCAATATAATATCACTAATATTTATGCTATCGCCTTAGCACTTATACTTAAACTCAGCATTGTCCTAATGTGCATTAAACCTATCATAGTTGCTCCTATGTATATTGCTTTGTTCGTCTAACATGTACATACAGAAAAGCAATAAGCAAGATCAATGTGGACATATACAATAAAGAAATCATGATGGACCAAAGACGATGGATCCCATAAGATTTTTCTGAACCACCCGACGACATCTCTGGAGCCACGCACCGAGGGTTCCGCTGCCCGGTCAGCGGACGGTGGTCGAGGGGGCATCGTCCATCGTTGGGGGTTCGGGGGCGAAGCCCCCGAAAGGTATTCAGTTTTTACAAACTGGATATCTTTGGACAGCTGCCGCCAAAGGAAAAAGCCAGCACCTATCAAAGGAAGAAGCCAAGCCATGCCATCATCATTTTAAGACTCTAAAGATGCCTGCACCTGCCTAAGTTTATCTGGAGTTTGTAATGAGTCTTAGGAATTATTGTAAACACAAGAAATGGAAGGCAAAATCGAAAGCTAGGGCAGAAATAAGCCCAGGATTATTTTTGGTGGAAAACGGCATACCGACGGTATACCGGTGTATACCGACGGTATACCGATTTTTGTTCACAGAAAGTTTCTGTTTACAAAACCGGCATACCGACGGCATACCGGTCTATACCGACGGTATACCGCTTCCGAAACGTTGAAATTCCAACGGTCGGATTTCCAGCCATTAATGATCCTAACGGCTATATTTCTAGTCGTTGCAATCCCAGACCGGTATACCGCCGGTATGCTGGATCATACCGGCGGTATGCCGGTTCGTGGACTGAAAAGTTGCCTTGAGCTCTTTTCAATGCTTTGGTTATAAATAGCCTTGAACCCCTTCATTCAAGGTTGATGCTTTGAGCCTAAAAATTTCTAAACCACCAAAGCCTATCCACAAACAACTCTACAAAGCTTTCATTTGTCATTCACAAATTGTGTTAGAGTTATTGAGTTGAAAAGTGAGATCTTCATCCTATTGTATAAGGAGATCAAAACCTATTGTGAAAGGTTGAAGTTGGAGAGTCTTCGTATCCAAACTCTCGGTTGAAGTTGGGGAGTCTTCGTATCCAAACTCTCGGTTGAAGTCGGAGAGCCCTTCGGATTAAAGCTCTTGTGTAAGAAGTTGGCGAGTTCTTCGGATCCAAACTCGTGTGTAACTATTTGCTCAAATAGTGGATTAAAGCCGGAGAGAGTTCCGGGACTGGACTGCCTCTTAGGAGGATACCAGGATACATCGGGTGTCGGTATTGTGTTTGCTTCTTCTCTTGCACTTATATTTTTAAATTGCCAATTAGCTTGTGCAAAGTGCTTGATTAGTTAGCTTGACCCTATTCACCCCCCCCTCTAGGGTTCCTACAAGAACATCGTTGAACGTGTCATTGAACCAAAAGCAAAAGTCAGCGCCCTTGACACTTTCAAAACAGATGTAGAAGACTTCGTCGTGGGTTTAGAGGACAACATAGAGTTGCTATTCATCCCACTCTTTCATGTATACATCAAACACTAAATGCTGCTCACATTAAACTTTATCTCCTACGACTGGACATACTACAACTCCTTGAGGAAATTCACGTACGAAAAGGGCAAGGTAGATGCAGAATTAATGAAGAAGACCTTAGAGCCTATCGTCAGGAGGAAAGTTGATATGATGAGGGAGAGATACCCGACGAAGATGGAGTATGAGAGCACAGTGCTGAATTGTTCTCCACGATACCCACAACAATAAGCACCCAACTGCCTCTTGTACACGACGTATTATATGATGAGCTTGATGACTACGCCCTTCGAAATACCGAGAGGAAATGACGATGACACTCACCAGAAGATTACAATGATGAGGTAGGGATGGTCTAAGAAGTTGCTTTCAAGCGAATATGTAACACTACCAACCTAGCAATGATATTGTAAAACAACAATTAATTGGGCAAGGAACTTCTTTCTATATCATCTGTTTGTCTATTATTCATCTGCATCTTTTGTAACGTCTGGTCTGCTTTGTCTTTTATAATAAAATCATTTTTGAATTACATTTACATTGTTAAAACCACGGAGGATGGTCATTCTCCGTGTCAAAACCATGAAAATTTTGACTTTTATTTACGTATGAAAGTATGAACTACTACATAAAATCCTACTACCAAGAAAAAAGCCTAAAAGCTACAGTTTCGACATAGTGTGGGTTGGCAATCACTTCATCGTCAATGTGCGTAGGCATAACATCGTCAGAGCTAATCACTCCATCGTCCAACCCTGATCTTTGGATGCAACAGGCACCTTCGACAACCTGTGGCTCTTCCAGCATAACAAAAACTGGACCACGGTGATCCCGAACCCAGTAACCAACATCATGGCACACAGTCGATGAAGTGCACAAATACGGACAGTCTACACGGCACATCTCAGTCTTCTAATGAAGTGCACGAACACGGAACACCGTGCATCGTCAGAACAAATTACTTCATCGTCAACGTGCGTAGACGGAACACCGTGCATAGTCAGAGCGAATCAACGTGCGGGCGCTTCGACAGAGTGTGGGTTGGCAATCAACCCAAACCCTACGGCTCTTCCAGTAACCAACATCATGGCACACAGTCAATGAAGTGCACCAACACCAAAGCTTCTTCGAACGAGGAGATCGACAACCCACAGGAAAGCGTCTTGCCAAGGCGGGGGATCGGTAGAGTCCATCTCCACAAGAAAAGCTAAGTGAGACGAGAACAAACTCTTCCTACACTACTTCCATTTATAGGCAAGGACAACTCGTACTCATGCGCCAAGTGGCAATCACTTCGAATTCAATTCAATTAATTTGTATTAATACCAATGCATCTGCCCCTTCACAAGAAAAGCTAAGTAAGACGAGAATAAACTCTTCCAACTACTGCCATTTATATGCCATTAATACCAATGAATCTGCCCCTTCGAATTCTGCCAAGTCAACACCATTCTCCGTGTACTGATGCGCCCAATGGAGCACTGGCCAGTGCGCCCGTCAATACTATTCTCCGTGTTAAAATAATGGAGTATTACCATTCTCCTTGTTAAATTGACAGGAAATTGCCTTCTCCGTGTTAGAATGCATGAGAATGGACATTCTTCGTGTTAAAACCACGAAGAATGTCAATTCTCCGTTTAAGTAACACGGAAAATTGCCATTCTCTGTGCTAAAAGGACGGAGAATGACTATTCTCCTTGTTAAATTGACGAAGAATTTCCATCCTCCGTGTTAAAATTGACTGAGGATTGTCGTTTTCTTGTTAAATTGACGGAGAATTGTAAAAAAAAAGTTGATAATTAAGTTAACGACGGTTCATTTGATTCCATTTGCTCTTTGTCGCTATCTCGCTTCCGTACTTTATAATTACGAAAATTGTGACCTAATTTTCTACAAACTCTACAAATTCTAGGCTTCGGGATAGTCTGACTTACTTTAAGCTGGCTTGATTTCCCTTGAGAAGGCCTTTCTTTTGTTGCTACAGGATTTGGCTCTTTAAAAGATTCATGCACTCCATGAACTGCATCAGCTACCATTTTTTTCTTCTTCACCAATATCGATCACCATTTTTTCAACTCCATCAGAACAGATGACATCAACTATGTTCCCTTTTCTTGAATTTTGCTTAATTTTTTACAATAATACGTAAACAGATTAACTTGTTCATTAATACCACCATACCTTCTGCTCTCAATACTGTCTGGGTGGATGAATCTTCTTTCTGTGCCAAGTCCGGAGAGATAACTCTCTTTGCAATATTTGACCCAACGAATTTTTATCAAGTTCTTTGGAATATCTCCCAATTGCAATCTCTTCATTGCTGAAAAAATTTACCTATAAGGAATCTCCTTGGTCTCCATCCACAAGCAGTCACAGTTTATGATGTTGTCGACCCGATCAAATGTAACCTTCCGGTTGATACTGTTTGGCTACATATACTTTTGGATAGTGCAAACTTTTACCTCACTTATGATGTGATGGTGGAGAACAGTATATGTATCAGAACGTGTGATTTCCTTCCTTACCTCTATAAACACCATTTTAGTGTAAATTGCGACAAATTTATCTTCTATTTCGGCCATGCTAGTTTGCTTCACAACTGGTGTTGAGAGTTTATCGGTGACATGCTTACTTATCTGGCCGTAACGTAAGGCCGCCAAACAGTGGTCACAATTTTGAAGGGCCTTCCATAGTCGCAGCTTCTCATTCAAAAAAAATTTCAGAAATACGTTCATAGATTCATATCTATTTGTTGCAGTAGAACCACCAAAATAATTTCCACGTAGGAATGTGTCCGTCCAACGCTCCCTCATTCTGTACAATGCAGTAGTCTACTCATTGTTCTCTACATTATAATCCCTTAGTATCTACTGCCAATGGTTTTCAAATTCTTCGACTTAATAGTACCTGTTTAGAAAACATAGACAGTAACTAAAGTTTTAATATTGTAACAACAACATACTTTAAAGTAAAGTAGCAAGTGTACGATGTACCTTTTAATCAGAATACTCAATTCATTTGCAAAACTATCTCGGTGTACATGTTTGGCTGAATTGTTTAGGATATGCCATGAGCACATTCGATGAATTACGTTGGGCATTAAATTTTCAATTGCTTTATTCATGGATCTGCAACCATCCGTGAGAACTGTCACTGGTAATTTGCCATTCATACACTCTTGGAATTTTTTGTAAAACCCAAGAATATGTCCTTGCAGTCTCATTATGAATCATTGCAAACCCAAACACACAAGTCATTGCATGATTGTTTGTACCCACTAGAACCACCAACGACATTTGACTTCTATTTGTTTTATATGTAGAATCAAATGCTAGTAAATCTCCAAATAATTCGTAATCAAATTGACATGCACCGTCAGCCCAAAAGAGATGGGTCAATCTGGAATCTTCGTCTACCTTGTACGCGTAGAAGAAATCTAGGTCAATGCCCTCCTTAGATTGAAGAAATGTAAGTATTGGCGCAGCATCAACATCGTCTAGTGCTCTACTATCTTTAGCTAAAGCGTTGTATAAATCTTTTTTCGTCCATCCAACCTTATCCCATCCACCTTTCTGGTGGACAAGTAAATTCCATATATCTCCAGTCCCCATCCCTGATTGCTTCATAAGCTTAGCTTGTTCCAATTCTGCGGGTGATATCTTACGATGGGATCTCAAAAAAATATTTCAAAATCATTCGCCAGGTTATGGTTGTGATGTACTTAAAATTTTTTAATAACCCACAGTTTTGCAGAATTGGTGTACCCAATACGAAAAATTACTTTACAACCACTTCTGCTTTCACTTCTTGGCTCACGAACCCTGTTAGGAGCTTCATTGTATTTTTTCTGTCTGAATTCCGCATTCGAACAACACCAACTATGGACCATCACCATCCCAGATTTGTTTTTCTTTACTTCGTTCTTTCTAATACTGAAACCAAATACTTTTGAATATATCCGATAGATTGTCTCTGCTTCTTCAATAGAGTTGAACTGTAAGCCAACAATATCTTCATCTAAGAGATCCCTTAGGTCTTTGTTAATGTTGGCAGACTACAATATTTTTTTCATCGTCGTTGCATCAAAATCCAATGGAGATTCACCATAGTCCCTAAGAACAGAATTAAATAAAATAAGTATGAGAAATCAATATAAAAATATAATGCATTTCTTAAATCCATTAGAAAGGGTGATGCGAAATAACATTTCGTTGTTTGCGTTGATATCATCGTCATTGTTATGATGCATTCCTCCGTTGTTTTCTTCCTCTTGTTTTTTATTGTCTCCTAAGTCAACAGCTTCTAAACTTTGCTCATCATCCAAATCATCTGACACTGCTCTTGATGCGAAGCTTTCTTCATCAACTAATTCTTCCACACGACGATCAGTTTCCCCATGTGACGTCGTCATTGAAGAAAATAGAGTGTGTTAGAAACCAAAAGAAGAAATGAAGGACAAGAAACAATACAAAAAGAAAGAGTAATGCTATTCGTACCTCCAATATATCCCTTCTTATGTGGCAGCTGATGTGGCATGTTAAATAATATTATGTGTCATTTGACATGACCGATGATATGGCAAATTTTAACCCAAAAAGTTAATTACCCAATTTTGTCCATATTAATTTAACGTTAATATTAATGTTAATTTAATGTTAATATTAATTAATATTAATATTAATTAATGTTAATATTAATTAATATTAATATTAATATTAATGTTAATGTTAATGTTAATATTAGTATTATTGTTAATGTTAACGATAAATTAATTTTAATGTTAATGTTAATGTGAATGTTAACATTAATTTTAATGTTAATTTTACTTTTTAATTTAAAATTTGCCATGTCAGCTGCCACGTAAGGAGGGACAGTTTGAAGGTACAATTTGGAGGTACAAATAGCATTATTCAGAAAGAAACAACTTCCAACAACACAACCTTCTCGTTTTCTTTGTACCTCCGTCACGTGGCCCTCTTCTATTGGCTCATGAAAATGCTTGAGTGATCCTAAAAGCAAGCATAATTTTAAAAAAACAACTTCCAACAACACAACCTTCTCGTCTTCTGTGTACATGTATTATTAAATTGTGTAGGATAAAGCATACAGCAGCATTTAATTCTACGTTTACTATTGTGTAATTATTTCTAATGATATGGTATTAGTGAACACAATCTGTGAGAGAGAACCCAAGAGAGAGAGAGAGTGGGAGATGGGCTAAAGATAAACGATCGAGCTCGACTAGATTTTATTTCAATAGCTCCTTTTACTAATAACTAGTTTTAAATTCGCAACTGAAAAATAATTAAAGTTAAAATTCAATTTTTAATTTTTATTACTAATAACTAGTTCTCACGTACGAGTATAGACGAACACTAACCGAGCCCGAGCAACGTGACATCAGCTAGGTTTCTAATACAGTGGCTTTCCTGTTAATTTAAAATTTACAATAATATTGAAACTAATATTAATACTAAAATTTAAATTAGTTTTTGATTTAACATTTAAAGTTAGATTTAAATTCACAACTTAAAACTAGTTAAAGTTAAGATTCCATTCTTTTATATTTAAAATCCCGTAGTTTAAGTCGTATTGCACGGCTTGTGGCTTAAGTCTAGGCCCCCAAAGAACTTAATTGTTCAAGTCGAATGCGTGCACAGTACGTTCCCTCGATGCAAGGCTTGACGTAGCCCTTGCTTGTCAAGTCGTTGCACGAACACATTAAACAAGAGTTTTGTTGGGCTATCGAAGTCATAGCAAGCACCGTCCCCTGTTGTCTGCAGTTGTCAAGTCACTTAGTCCCACGATCTCAAGGTTCGTCATATAAATTATGACTTGGGCGATGGAAACACTGTAAACATGTCGGGACTATAGGTCAGCGGCAGGTTTGGACATGTGAAGATGGGCGACAAGGGGACAGCTGCAGTTGTAGGCATCGGTAATGTGCACTTGACAATGGAGCTCGGTGAGAAGCTCATTCTCAAGGGTGGGTGTGCGCCATGTACCGAGTTTGCGCTACAATTTGGTTTCCGTAGGAAGACTTGCAGATGATGGCTGTCGCAGTCTGTTTAGGGACAAAGATTGGATGCTTGCGAAGGGTTTCCATTAGCTAGCTCGGGAAGATTTGTGTTGTGTCATATACAGGCTCAAGCCGCTGAGCTGTACAGGTAGGCCACACACACCGGATGGAGGCTCGAGGGGTGCTCGACAGGAGGTGGATCGTCAAAAACTTGCTGAAGAGGGGATTCTAGGAGCTTTGAGGGATACGAAGGATTCGGTTCGTCGAGACAAATCGACGGATGGTGGTGAGTCAAAGATTGAGAGTCAGTCTGTCGGTCCCATGACAGCTGGTCGGTCTCCAGGTAGGGGTTTCTCTATGGTTTCACGGTGCGACATCGATTTCAGCAGTTCGAAGCCAGAAAGGAGATCAAGGTTTGTAGCAAACTCAATCTGAGGCGGGAGCGTCATCATTCACACAGTTCAGAGGGAGCTATGGGTCATCGTTGGCCAAGGATGAAGAAGCTCGTCAAAATGTTAACACTTTCTGGTCGAAGACAGAAGTCGGGGATAGGCAGCTGAGACTTGCGGTGAGGCTGATCCCAGTAGTGCAAGAGGTGCTACGCATGGCAGCTAGCGTCGACGTGACGGTCGAGGAGCTGGAGACGAAGAAAGATGCAAAGTAGCTCGGGGGATCGAAGATCAGTGGCATGGGGGAGCAGAAACTCTGTCGCATGACGACGATCAGTTTCTCCATGTTACAAGTCGATAAGTTGATGTTTCAAACACGAAAATGGTCTAGTGGCAAGGATAAGGAAGTTATCGGTGCGTTAGCCCGACGAACGGTCTAGACAGAAATAGACCAAGATGTCTACGTCTTAATATTAAAATTGATCCTAAGGCAAGACTAGAAAGACAATCATAAGGGAACTATGTTGCACAAAAGTAAAGTAACGTATTGGTTTTTAATGGGTGGGTGAGGAGCTCACTCCACCAGTACAGTTGAGTACTGACACGCTACAAGTTTTATGTACAGGTGATAGGTACCTGCTTGCTCTGGGCGGAGCTCGCTTGGATGCGTCGAGACGTGGAGTTCCTTGGCATTTCGAGGCGTGCAGGCCCATTGAAGACTAGACTTATACGAGACATAATGTATGGACATCGCCTATTCGAAGCTTCCGCTGGTCTACTCAAATTGTATTGAGAGATGGAAGAGAGAAGAGTGACTTGTAATATGAGAAGAGTGAGCTTGAGTGATTGTAATCTTGGCCTCATGCCACAATTGTAATCTTTGTTTCAATATCAGTAAAGAGCATTTTGAATGACTTATGTTTTGCATTTAATTTTTCGTTGTTGTTATGCAATATTTCTACTTGAGACTTCTGTGCGACGACCCCGTTGCTTAGCCTGTAATCGGCCGTTATGGACCTGTCTTACGTGAGCGCAATCTAGGTTCACGCGGCATCACGCCTTAGCGAGGACGATCGCTCCTACGAGAGCGGGGCATGACAAGCTAGGTTTCTAATATAGTAGAATTTTTGTTAATTTAAAATTTACAATATTATTGAAACTAATATTAATACTAAAATTTAAATTAGTTTTTGATTTAACATTTAAACTTAGATTTAAATTCACAACTTAAATGTAGTTAAAGTTAAAATTCTATTCTTTTTATTTACAATCTACAATATTATTGGAACTAGCATTAATATTAAATCTACAGTGGCATTTCTGTTAATTTAAATTTTACAATATAATTAAAACTAATATTAATACAGTGGCATTACTGTTATTTCCAAATAGTCTTTTCCTTATTCGGTCACACCCCTCCACGAGCGGGTTATACCCCCGAAACGAGCGGGTTAAATAGCCTTTTCCAAAGAAAAGAACCCATCCGACTAGAGAGAAACAAAGGAGAGAAGAAGAAGAGTCGCAATGGAGAGGAGCAAGAGCAAGATCAACTGCAGCGGTTGGGCCGTCATCCCTACGGAGATTCTCTCGATGATACTGGTATTATCGCACTACTAAAATAACTCATTTTAGCGACGTTCGGAAACGTCGCTAAATAAGGAAATTACGTCGCTAAAACCAATTAGCGACGAAAAAGGGACGTCGCTTAAAGGCAAGTCACAGATGGCACTTTAGTCGTCGAACGTCGCTATTGGCGACGCATAATTTATTGTCGCTAGTCGTCGCAAAAATTGCGACATATAGCGACGTCGAATTACGTCGCCAAAATGACGACGTAAAGCGACCACTTGCGACGCTCTGTTATTTATATATGATGACATGGCATGACAGCCACGTAGGCAACGTAGCGACGCATACCGACAGATGTAGCGACGTCCTCCCTAGCGATGTTAAAAAAAATTTAAAAAAATATAATTGATATTTTTGTTATGTTGTGTTTCTGTGTTTACAGTGTGTGTGAAGTACAGTGTTCGAACCATCGACAGTTTCGCTTACTGTTCTATGTTTTATCTTGGATAGAAAGAGCAACAGTTCAGGGTGCACTTCTCAGAGCTTCCTCTTCACGTCCTTCACCTTCTCGGGAGCCTTTACGACGTCCGAAAAAGTGAAGGACGTGAAAATGAAGCTCTCAGAAGTGCACCCTGAACTGTTGCTATTTCTATCCAAGATAAAACATATAACAGTAATCGAAACTGTCGATGGTTTTCGAACACTGCATTTCACATTCACTGTAAACACAGACACACATCATAACAAAAATACACAATATATTTTTTTAAAATTTCGGCAGCACCTCCTTTGTATATCAGATCATCGCTTATAACCCAGCGTAGGTATATTTGTCATCCCCATCGCAGATATCACAAAGTAAATATCACAAAGTAAATATGACAATAAAAATACCAACAAAGTAAATATCACAAAGTAAATATCCAACAAACATACATGTCCACACCGTGTGCGTGTGTGTGTGTCCGTGGGAGAGGAGGAGGAGGAAGGAGAGGAGTTAGGTTAGGGTTTACCTGAGGAAGAGGAGGAGGAGGTCGGATTGGGGGGGAGGTGCTCGAGGAGGAGGATCTCGAGGAGGAGGAGCTCGCCGGAGGGGGAGGGAGTCGCCGGGGGGGAGGGGGTCGCCGGAGGGGGCACTGACAGAGGGAGAGGGAGTCGCCGGGGGGGGTGGGGGGGAAAATGAAATTTTCGGGTTTTCGAGTGAGAATGAGGGGGAAAGAAGGCAGCTGCGTGCCCTAAGTAAAATAACTTAGCGACGTCACGTTTTGACGTCGCTAAACGTCGCAAACTTGGCGACATGTACATAAAATATGTCGCTGAACGTCGCTATTCGGCGACGTAGTACACTCCTGTCGCAGAACGTCGCTAGACAGCGACGTTTTGCGACGTGTTTAAAACGACGTCGCTACTGGCGACGTCATTTATTGCCGTCGCTACATTACGTCGCTATTTGATGATATTTTAGTAGTGTCGGGGATGCCGGCGGACGAGGTAATGTGCAACATGGCCCCAGTTTGTCGTTCATGGTGGAAGGCGCTCAACGGTTCCTTAGACTATTGGTCCAACGTGGAGTTGGAACAGTGGTGCCGGAGGACCCAGCGAACCGCTGAGATTAGTTTGACCGTAAAGAAGCTCGTGGCTCGCAGTAGGGGATATCTACTATCCTTCTTCGCGTGCAAGCTCGACGAAGCAGCCTTCCCTTTTGCATGTTTAAGGCCTGTACAAAATTTTATTTTGTCTTATTCTAATACTTTTTTTTACAAAATTTTACGTATACTTTGTTAATTTCTATTGATGTTTTCCCCTTTTTATAATACAGTGGGAAATTTCTAAGGGTGCTGCACATTCCGAAGTGCGACGTGAGTGATGAAACTTTCGTGAGACACTTGGAGTTTCTTCCGGTGTTGGAAGAACTCGACATTAGCTGCTGCCTCTATATTACGTCGACTGGAATATTTTCCGCCGGCAAGTATTGCCACCGTCTAGTCAAGCTGAGGAGGAATATGCCCCCTCCATATTTCATGGTCAGGAACAGATTCGTGCTGAACACGTCGAACGAGACAGAGGGAATGGTCGTGGCTGATTCGATGCTGCGTCTCGAGCACCTAGAGATAGGCTCAGGCATGTTCAATGGAGACACGCTGTGATCTATCATATGCAACTGCAAGGGTCTTCGCGTGCTTGACATACGTGGGTGCTTCAACGTGCACTTCAACGACGACCTCAGGAAAATTTATGATTTAATACAGATGTTTAAATGACACTTTGATGATATAATCCTAGGGGAACGTGGATACGAGATGTATAGTGATTTAGATCTCATCAATCAGTCCTGGGGTGAATGGTTCTTCTGACATTAGCATGCATGTATGCATTTCTTTCTATTTTTCATATTTACTAGTAAATATACGTGCTTTGCACGTATAAAAATGTATAATAAGAATTTTATCCAATTATAGTTAAATACGCTTCTAACTCATTTGGTTAAGGTGCAAGGTATTTTTCTTGTTTGGTTGAGTTCGATTATCCATTTTGACAAAATTTTACTTTTTTCAACAATTTTTTACATAATTAATTTTTTTAAATAAAATGGACTGTGATATAATGACGGCTAAGACGGCTCACTTTTGAGCCGTTTTGAAACCTCATTATATAGTGGAAGATATGATATCAGTATCTTAACATTAATACAACATCTCAGTGTAATCATATCCAAGAGATTTTGACATTTTCCCACACAGTGATGACATTTTACCTTCTTCAAAATGAATTTTGGCGGTGCAAATTCCACTCATATTTATGGTATCAGTGGCATTCACCATAATTAATGGTGATCGATAGACATTTATACAAGAAGAGTGGCCCGGGGAAGATACGAAAAAATTGGTTTCTTTTTCACAATCCTTTAAAATCTATTTATACAGCCAAACAGCCAAACTATTTATCTTCACCAGCCTTCAAAATCAATTTATATAGATTCAAAACAAAACTAAATAGCCAAACTATTTAAAATTTACAACCCTTCAGAACAGTCTCAAAATGGAGAAGAGCAAAACCTACACTTGCGGATAGGCCAACATCATCAAGGATATCCTAGCCATGGTTTTGGTACTAACGGAGATATCGTCTGAGGAGGTCGTCCGCTTGTCTTTCGTTTGCCGGTCGTGGTAGAAGGCGCTCTACTGTCCATGCTTCTGGTCGAACGTCAAGTCGACCCCGTGGTGCCGCAGGGTTAACCTAACCTCGAAAATTGACGAGGCGGTGAACAAGCTAGTGGCGCACAGTGAGGGAAAAGAAAAGGACTCAAAATTAGTTTAGATTAATCATACTCAGATTTCTTGGTGTATTAGAACAAATTAAATTTGATTATAATTAGAATTCTTAATTTTTATAATATTAGGTTGTTAATTTGATTTGTATTACATTAAATCTTTACATAGATCGGATTCTAAATAAAAATTAGGGTTAATATTTTGTATATACTTGAACATTATCCGTCCCAAATGTACCATACTTTGTTAAAAGTACGGAGGATAGCCATTCTTCGTGTTAAAACTACGGAGAATGGCCATTCTCGGTGTTATAAGCACGGAGAATGGCCATTACCCGTCCCAAATTGTCCAATACTAAGTTAAAAGCATATAATAGCACCCAAAAAATGATAACAATAGAAAAATTCTACAGAACCCACACACCAGACTCGAACCTGGGCCTTCCATGTAAAAGCCAAACAGCACAACCAACTAAGCTTGGAATAAGAAGAGTCACTGAAGGTCATTGAATATCTCCAAATTCCAATAAGGAATAAGAAGAGTCGGTTACGAACGTGTATATATATACATAGGGGTCCCCATTCGGAGAATGGCCATTCTCGGTGTTATAAGCACGGAGAACGGACATTCTCCATGTTAGAAGCACGAAGAATGGCCATTCTCCGTGTTAGAAGCACGAAGAATGGCCATTACCCGTCCCAAATTGTTCAATACTAAGTTAAAATCATTTAATAGCACCCAAAAAATGATAACAATAGAAAAATTCTACAGAACCCACACACCAGACTCGAACCTAGGCCTTCCATGTAAAAGCCAAATAGCACAACCAACTAAGCTTGGAATAAAAAGAGTCACTGGGGGTCATTGAATATCCCCAACTTCCAATAAGGAATAAGAAGAGTCGGTTAGGAACGTCTATATATATATTTCATTTGAGTGTTTTAATTTTACTCTTTTCAAGTACATAGTCTTGTTAGCAAGTCGCCAAACGAAAAAAATTCGGGATGGCAAAAATACGAGTATAGATCGGCTCAATACAAAAAAAATACATTCAAAAATTCAATTAAATATTCAAAAAATAAAAATATTGAGATTAGAAACTTCACATTCTTAAATATGTTGTCAAATTTTGTTGATTAAACATGTTTCCACCACTTTTTTTGTGCCAAATTTTTCAATAATTAATACGGAACACGTTTAAAATTTCGTATGCTTAAAGTTTATGTAGTGATTTCACGTGGATATATACTAGTAATAATAGTAATAAATTTAATTTTGGGAAATAGTTTTTAAAATTAGGGTCTCAGAATCCCAAAGTTTGGTGGTCTTATAAAATTTAAGACTCGAAACTATTCTAATTTTTTCCACTTCCCAAGGTCATATAAGACGGTCGAATTTTCCCTCTTCTTCTCTCAAATCATCTTCCTTCTCCCAAACCCTCTCCAAATACTCCCCCAAACGACTGCTTAAAATTATCAAAATGTCGTCGAAGAAACAACGACCGTCTCCGAAGGGAAAGAATCCACAAAGGGATGCGATATAGGCCCGAAGAGCAGAACTTGCAAGGGCGGCAAAAGCCAAGATTATGGTCGCTAGGGTAGAGGCCGAAAGGGCAGAGGCGAAAGCAGCAGCGGCGACAATGACGATGAAAGCGGCGGCGATAGCCAAGCCACATACAAAAAAGGCTAAAAAAACTCATTGCTCGACAAAGACCGAAAAATCTATCTTCGATACAGAGTCGTCGGAAGACTCAACTTATGAAGATCGAAGGTGTACTCAAGCGAAGGATAAGGTGGCAACGGATACAGAGTCATCAGCATACTCTGAGGATTTTGAATCCTTATTAGAAGAGAAAAATGAAGAGGAAGAGCAATCATCAAATAAGTCCCATGATGGAGAAGAGGTAAAAAAATTTACAGACTCTAAATCTAAGAAGATTTACAATAAAAATTTCAAAAAAAATGTTGTTATGCCTGAAAGATCAATTAAGATGGATGATGTCGAAGACGAAGCTTTCCTGGATATATTAAAATTCTATCAGTTGGAGAAACTGAACAAATCCTGTCTTGAAAAAATCTTCCAAATAATAGTAAGAGAATTTTACTCAAATCTTCCGGCTGAAATTAAAGAAAAAAAAGAGGATCAACAACTGGTGTTTCTGAGAGGAAAACTGATTAGGGTAAATGTTGCTGTCATCAACGAATTTTATGGATTTGATCCAGTTCCTGAGTTTGATATAAAAGATATTGATAATGTTTTCATGAGGGATGCAATTCATGAGATTACAGGTGTATCAGTAGGTGCCAAACCCCTCAAAATGTATACAAAGATAAATTAAAAACTTTGTATAAATTATTGCATGCCTACTTATCTCAAACACTCAACCCTACTCGACATGAGTTTTTCATCCATCCCAAGAGAGTAAAATTTCTTTATTATATGGGGAAGAAAAAAAAGGATGGATATAGGTTCTTATATGTTCAGTAGAATGATGCATCTCGTGGAAAAACCAACTGCAAGGACAGCTCTCCCTTTCGGAGGATTTGTATGCTCAATGGCTAGTAAACATTCTGTCCCAAGCTTAACAGAGAATGTTTATATTAAAAACAAAGGTCCCATGAGAAAACTAACCTTCACTCGAATGTTTGGAAAATGGACAGCAGCTGCAAGCAAACCATCAACATCTGAAAAACCATCAACTTATGGAATTCCAAACACTAGGGACAGGGTTGATGATCTATACAATTTTATTGCTGTAAACTTTGAGAATGTCTTCAAAGAGATGAAGACTTTATCCGACAACCAGAAATTGATTCTGGATTAGATTAAGCAGATAGAGGTTGAATTTGCTGACGAAGAATAAGATTTTTCTTCCCTCGTGAAGAAGGTAAATGGGGCTAGTCCAAACTCTTATGTAAAAAATACACACTCTGCATATTGACACTCTAATGCTAGCCCTCACTTTGATACTTCTATTTATATTTCTGGATGTCATTTCTACATATACAGTGAGTCCATACAGACTATAATTTTTCTTATTCCGTCCCTCAAGGTGTAGGTGAAAGTTATTTTGAGGAAGAAGAAGAAAAAAGAAGAAGAAGAAGAAGAAGAAGAAGAAGAAGAAGAAGAAGAAGGAGAAGGAGATGGAGAGTATCACGACCCGTACCCTAGAGTAAGGGCACGAGACATGGGTACGTCCAGCCTACGCCGCAGTGTCGGCGGTAGAACGCTGTCCTAGGTCAAACATCTAACAATATAAAGGTACCTGTACAGTATATACACTTCGAATGGAGGTGACATAGCAAATACAGTCTCAATCACATCTAAGGTAGAGCATGATAAAAGATAGATAAAACATGAAATCCACAAAGAGATACAACAGATAGAAGTCTAAGTGTCTAAGATACACAAACTCAGAAAATATCTCAAATCTCAAATACAGTACTCCATAGAATAAATGCAGCTCAAGACAACTGAAATAACTATAAGAAAAACCCTAGCTATCTATACAACCTGTACTGTGTCTCCTCTAGGTTAGCAGGCAACCTCCAAGCCATTTGTAAAATTTATCAATAGGTCCAGTCAGGACGGGAGCGAGCACAGTACATCTCAACAAATTATAGCAGGTTAGAAAATATAATCATGCAGTAAAGTAAGATACATGATCTGAAGAAGTACAAAATATAAACAGAGAAAGAACTGTAATAGAAATATCTACTATAAATAGAGAACTAACAGTGGCTAGTGAGTCAGAGTACAATATAGACATGTAAATGGTATAGAAGATTCTGATGAGACACTACGGAGTGATTCTGATGAGATACTACTTGGGTATTATTCACATGTCTACTTCTACTCCCCCGTACCCCCAATTAATACACAAGGATCCAGCCAGGTTATGTTATGATTCCATGCAATGGCCCACAAGGGGTGATACATGGTAGGCCCAAAAATAGGTGATTCTAGGAATGCCCATAAATGGGTGATTCAAGGAAGACTCTGTGATCATGAGAGTACATGTCACAAGTGATCAATGAACCATGAAGCATAGTGATACACAATGTAAGTGAAACGCACAGAATATGTAGTATCCGATGCTCACTGAGGGGAAAACATCTTAAGAAAGGATCCATATAGTACTAATCCGTGTGACCAACGTGACAGCATCAAGTAAAGTAATCTAAAGCAGGAAAATAATTCTAACATGATATGAAATGATCAGAGAATGTACTCGTCTTAATTTGATTGGAGTCGACGTGCGCGACACGAACGTGTCGACACGAGGTAGGTATAATGCTATGCTCCACTGAGGGTCCCAGACGACGACAGTCCCAATGAGTCCAGAATAGTCCAAATAGCCTAGTTTGGTATGTAAAAGTCTAAAATCAAGGTTTGGTACGATAATCAAATCAACAATAGAAAATGACTATCATAGACACGATTTATGATTTTATAAAAAGTATAACTAATTACAGATATTCTATTTAGAAAATTATTATATAATATTAGAAACTATTTTGATAGTTATTTTATAAATCATAATATATTTAGATATATGTTTTGAATATATATATATATATATATATATATAACATTTTGTACCAAAACTCCAATTTATCAAATATAAATATTTAGGTCAAACTGGATACTAATAACTATAACTATTTAACTAAAAATTTCCTAAATATAAATTAATAATTAATCAATAACATTAATAATACTAGTAACAATATTACAAATAATACCTTTAATAATAATAATAATAAAATAACTATAAATACCAAATTATTTCCACTATTATACAATATATATATAAACTAATAATTTATACTATTATATATCAATCCATAAACCAATATATATATATATATAAATATATATTAATACATAACTAATATATATACAAATATACATTAATCCATAAACATACATATATTATATATAAACCAATATACATTATATTATATACATTATATTATACTAATATACATTACATATAAACAAATATACATTAACTATTATACACTACCAAAATAAGTCATATCAGCGACGAAATTAGCGACGCCAACTTAAAACGTCGCTAATATTTTTGGATTTAGCGACTCCAAAAGTATGCGTCACAATACGTCGCTGATAGCGACAAACAGCGATATATTGCGACTACCTTTAGTGTAATAAAAACCAACGTCGTTGATTTGTCGGAAAACGTCGCCAGTTTTATTAGTTCAGCGATGTTTAGCGTCACAAAAATTATTACGTCGTAGAATATTAAACGAATACCGACGCTTTGCGACGTATTTACGGACGTCGCTAATTTCTGATAAATAGGGTTTCCTCGGTTCGACTTTTCATTTCTCCCTCTCTCCAAATTTTTTGTTCCCGCCCCTCTTCCCCGACCTCGACGACAGCCCGACCCTCTTCCCTCCGGCGCCGCTCATCCTCCTCCTCCACCGCGAGCCCCTTCTCCTCCCTCCGGCGAGCCCCTTCCCCTCCTCCTCCTCCATCGTGAGCCCCTTCTCCTCCTCCACCGTGAGATCCTCCTCCTCCTCCTCCACCACCGCGAGGAGACTGAAGGTAAATCCTAACCCTAATTGAGGTATTTTTGGTGTCCAAAATGGACCCGGAGACACATTACGACCATGTGTTCACTGATACAGTGTGTTCGTGAGGTTTTGGACACTTTGTTTCCATTTGTTGGACACATGGAAACCCCCAAGCTTGCATATATATGTATTTCACCTCTGTACACTTAATCCCCTCCCCCTCCACCACCGCGAGAAGACTGAAGGTAAACCCTAACCCTAATTGAGGTGTTTTTTCGTGTCCAAAATGGACACGAAGACACATTACGACCATGTGTTCACTGATACAGTGTGTTCGTAAGGTTTTGGACACTTTGTGTCCATTTGTTGGACACGTGGACACCCCCAAGCATGCATATATATGTATTTCACCTCTGTACACTTAATCCCCTACATACACTTGTGTATTTTCGTATTAATTTGGATTTGCATATTGGGTTTGGGTTTCGATATAGTGTTTGATACATTGTTTTACCTTACAATATTCCTACACTTATTTTAGACAACAAGTATATGAACCAATTATTCAACATCTATTTGTTGAAGTATGGTACTCCATTCTTCGTAAGTTCTAGCTATATATGTCTCAAGATCCAATACTCAAAAATCCCAAGAAGAAGAAGAAGAAAAGAATAGAATGACATCGCTCAACACCCTATGACAACTCTTTGTAGAATTGTGTTAAAGTGTGAGTTCTACAGTATGAGTTCTACAGTATGGTTCTCTTTGTAGAATAAAATGACATCGTTCAACCCTATCGATCCTCCATACAAGTCTTCCTTCATCTATTGTCTTAAAGTGTGAGTTCTACATTATGGTTCTCTTTGGTGAATTGTCTTATTATAGACAACAAGGGTTTCCTATTTTTACAGGTAATATGGCAACATGTGTAAGAGAACATATAGGTATGTGTTTGTGTTTGAAAGGGAGTGTCACAAGAGTAAGGCGTGAGCATGTGTTAGTATTTTGAGCTGTGAGAGTGTTTGTTCTATTGAGGTTAGTACCAACTGTATTTTGGCTCCAGCTCCAGCTCCATTTGTATTAATCGACGGTACGACATGGTGATCAGGACATAGTTCCTACAGCCATTCGACTGGCGAGGCAGAAACTATGTAGTCGTAGATAAAGTTGACTGTCATCCGACCCTCATTCCTCTGCTTTCGAAAATGTACTCAAATTACATGATGGTTCCTTTAGCTTGTTTATGTTATAATTATATTATTTGTGACTATCGATCTTACCAGATGGCACCCATGACCCGAGGAGCGGCACATCGTTTGAGAGAAATAGTGAATGCTGAGGTGGCTCCTCCTACAGTTAAGAAGGAAGTGGCATCGGTTGCTAGTGAGACCGGGAGTTCTATTCATCCAGTACCGGTAGCTAGTGAGACCGGGAGTTCTATTCGTGCAACACTTGCAAGGGACGACATCTCCTCTCATGCCAAAGATCTCGCTTTTTCGAGGTGGTTGCATAATCGTATCACTGAGCGTTTGCGTGAGCAGCGTGGTTCTCATTAGCTATTAGTACTTATTTGTATTAGACTATTTATATTGGGTTGTTTTTGTATTAGACTATTTGTATTGGACTACATATATGAATTAGTACTGTGTCAATCTCTGGATTGTATTGGACTACGACATGGTGATCAGGACATAGTCCCTGCAGCCATTCGACTGGCGAGGCAGAAACTATGTATCCTTAGATAAAGTCGACCGTCCTCCGACCCTCATCCCTCGGCAATGATGATACGACAACCAACCAGAGAGGATACTCTGACAGATCCATCTGAGTATGACGTATACTCGGAGAGATCACCTTTACAAAAATTATATCAGTAGTGGGATTGAGTGTTGGAGGAGATATTATCAGAGTATACGTCCTACTCAGATGGGTCTCTCACCGTTAATATTTTTTTCTGACGGCATGGTGGATGTGCTCCCTCAACAGATTCTTGCTCCGAGCCAAAACTTTGCCCCGGAGCTCAAGTGGACATCTTTGGTGTAGAGCTCGGGTGAGAGGTTCCTGACAGCATGGTGGTCTCCTTTGTCAAAGTATCCGTGCTCATCCCACATTGGTTGTGGGACGAGCACGGATACTTTGACAAAGGAGACCACCATGCTGTCAGGAACCTCTCACTCGAGCTCTACACCAAGGATGTCCACTTGAGCTCCGGGACAAAGTTTTAGCTCGGAGCAAGAATCTGTTGAGGGAGCACATCCACCATGCCGTCAGAAAAAAATATTAACGGTAAGAGACCCATCTGAGTAGGACGTATACTCTGATAATATCTCCTCCAACACTCAATCCCACTACTGATATCATTCTTGTAAAGGTGATCTCTCAGAGTATACGTCCTACTCAGATGGATCTCTCAGAGTATCCTCTCCGGTTGGGTTGTGTTCTGAGCCATCCGTTCTCACAGTGTTTTGTATTTTGGATTCTGTATTTTATGTTTTGGTTTCTGTATTTTGTATTTTGGTTTCTGTATTTTGTATTTTGTATTTTGGATTCTGTATTTTATATTTTGGTTTCTGTATTTTAGCTCCAGCTCCAGCTCCATTTACATTAATCTACGGTACGACATGGTGATCAGGACATAGTTCCTGCAGCCATTCGACTAGCGAGGCAAAAACTATATAGCCGGAGATAAAGTTGACTGTCCTCCGACCCTCATCCCTCGGCAATGATGATACGACAACCTATCAGAATCCTCGACTCTCTTTCGTTTCTTGGATATTGACCCAGCTTCCAATCTCTCATTTCCGTCTGGGTCCACTCTACTCCCAATCTCTTCCTCTTTTATACATGGATCTACAGAATCAATACCATCCAAGAAAGGCAAAACTGAATCAGCATTGTCTTCCGGATCGTCCTCATCAAGGAATAACGGGCTGCTCAGCGTGTCCAGCTTCTTCAACTTCTCGCTGGCTGCAGAGTCGAAATAGAAACGGGTCCTCTTTGCCGGCCCGGAGCTCTGACTCGCACTCGTCGTCGCGCTACTGGTTTTCTCTTCTCCTCTGACGCGGGTCATAAGAAAAGAAATTTCGTACATCTTCTTCACATAAACATCATTGCCGCCTTGTACTTGGGCCTCCTCGTCTGTGACGCTATCCAACTTCTCGGTGCCTACATTGTCACTCGAATCTCCCATTCGACTCATATCGTCCTCTTCTTCGCCTGTCTTTTCGCTCTCTGTCTTGCAATCATCTACTATCACCGCCGACTCATTCGATTTCTTCTCCGATGACTCCGAGAAGTTTGATAGCGTCACAGACGAGGAGGCTCGAGTATAAGGCGGCAATGATGTTTATGTGAAGAAGAGGTACGAAATTTCTTTTTTTATGACCCACGTCAGAGGAGGAGAGGAAACCAGTAGCACAGCGACGAGTGCGAGTCAGAGCTCCGGGCCGGCAAAGAGGACCCGTTCCCATTTCGACTCTGCAGCCAGCGAGAAGTTGAAGAAGCTGGGCACGCTGAGCAGCCCGTTATGCCTTGATGAGGACGATTCGAAAGACAATGCTGATCAAGCATCTTCCTTCTCCTCTCCTCTACCATGGCTCTGGACCTATCTGTTCCTCCCTACTTCCCTTCTTCTTATTTGACTCTCTCAGCCACATATAATATCCACCTCAAGTGTAGAGTCGGGGAAGAAGAAGTGGGCAGGAAGAGGAGGGGGAAGCAGCACAGCCGACGGTATGACCCGGAGGAAGTACAGATGTTTTCTTCAAATCCGTAGGAGAACTATAAGGATATATCTTTTCACAATATGTCACCTTGTCAAAGACCTTTAATATGAATATCATGTTACCGCGGTATCGGAAGACTAACATGTCATAATTTTCTAAGCCGTGTGTTTTGACATAATCCTCCCAACTCTTTCCTCCTATGTAGTAATCTTACATTATTACATAGAACTGAAATCCGGTTGGAGGATTATGTCAAAACACACGGCTTAGAAAATTATGACATGTTAGTCTTCCGACACCGTGGTAACATGGTTGTCACATTAAGGGTCTTTGACAAGGTGATATGTTATAAAAAGATATATCCTTATAGTTCTCATACGTATGTTGAAGAAAACCTCTGTACTTCCTTCAGGTCATGCCGCTGGCTGTGCTACTTCCCCCCCTCTTCCTGCCTACTTCTTCTTCCCCGACTCTACACTTGAGCTAGATATCATATGTGGCTGAGAGAGTCAAATAAGAAGAAGAGAAGTAGGGAGGAGCAGATGGGTTCAGAGCCATGGTGGAGGAGAGGAGAAGAAAAATGCTTGATCAGAACTTGAGGTGGAAAAGTTGTGACGTTGATAGCGTGAGAAAGGGAGAGGGTGGAAAAGTTCTTCTCCCCCGACTCTACACTTGAGGTGGATATCATATTTTGGTTTCTGTATTTTGGCTCCAGCTCCATTTGCATTAATTTACGGTACGACATGGTGATCAGGACATAGTCCCTGCAGCCATTCGACTAGCGAGACAGAAACTATGTAGCCGTAGATAAAGTTGACTGTCCTTCGACCCTCATCCCTCGACAATGATGATACGACAACCTATCACTATATCTTATATAGTAGTAGATGATGTCTTAGTATTACATTATGTGAGTTCATCTTGATTCTGTTACATTCTTCAGATACTAAATACGATAAGAACATATACTACACCATATGTACAGAACATAGATGATTTACACTAATGTATGCTAGAATGAATTTTGGGTTGTGTTCTGAGCCATTCGTTCCCATATTTTGTGTGATTGTTGTAGACTTGGTTATAGGGACTGAAACCTGTGTACAGCGAGAAATGGACATTCTTTGATTGTTTGGATCCTATTATACAGTGAGAAATGGTTATCTTTTTAAACTGCTGTAACTCCACTTCTCTGAAATATAGTAGAATTTAAAAATTTTGAGAGTATATTTTTTATATTTAAATAGGTAAAGAGTTTGTTACCAATTGAACTTTTAATTTGGGCTTAAGTCTTTATAAAAAAAAAAACCTATTATTAGTTGGGCCCATTACTAAACCACAACCCATGACTATTAATCCTCAGGAAAGGGTTATTTTTCTTTCAATCCTGAGTTCGTAGAGAGGAGGCTGTTTGAAATTCAAAATCAATGGCCATGGAGGCCATGTGCCTCTCTCTCCTCTAACCGAATTGTCAGGGAGGGGATGGAAATTCTTTCCGCCAATTGTTGCCTACTCCTCACGCTAACTCCCCAGCCTATTTAACCTGCTTCCTTCTCATTGGATCCACACCATTCCATGGATCGTCTCCTCTAAAAATTTCCTGCAATCAAACCAGAGAGAAGCTATGGCGATGCAGCACAGTAGAAGCATCTTCAATGGACTGATCGACATAGGATCTCAGTGATCGGTCCAATTGAAGCTCCAGACGACGACATCAAGGAATCAACATCTTTTAAATCCTTAATTTCGTGGTAAGTCCATCGATCGATCCTAAATTCCATAAATTCAAATGAAGATCTTCCTCCAATCATTTTCCTTTCGTTTATTTTGATCGAATCTGTGCTTACAACCATTAGAACAAGTGATCGACGAATTGTCTCCAAGAATTATCGAGGAGGAATTCATCGAGTGCTCGTGACAGAGGTGTGTTTCAACTCTTCGATCATTTCATTTTGGGCTCCGATCTGATGAATGAACGATTGATGATTCTTCCAGGATACATATTAGGTCGTTGGAAGCATTTGAGATCTCTTCCTCATCAATTCGATCCAAATACCTGGAATTGTAAGTACCAGATCTCCATTCATTTTGAAATACTTTGTTACATTTTTATTGAATTGTTTCCAAGTAAAATCTATTTTTGGAATCCTTGAATTTCCTTGATAACAGTTTAGAAGATCGAGAGTTGTGATTCGATCAGCTAATTGTTCATAAAATTCAGGTAATCATCTATTTTTTGCTTGTTACCTTTAATTGGAAGTATCAGGGTTCATGAGTACATCAGAACATCAATATTAGGATTATGGCCTATTTTGATATGGTTATGATGAATTCCTCAAACTAAAATGTTGTTGGTTTCATCATCTTATGGAGAAGGCTGTAGTATTGAACCAATGATTGATATGTGTTTGGTTAGGATTTAAGTATCAGTATTTATGACAGAGGAATGATGTGGGATTTCGAGTGCCATTAAGATTAGTTAGTATAGTTGTATTTTCAATAATGTTCACTGTTTTGGATGTGTAGATCAATTTCAGTCTTCATATATATTTTCCATTCCCCCACTCTAACTGTGAGCTAGGTGATTGCATTAGAGAGATGGATGACCATCTCAGTTTGGCCTTTTGTAGGAACCTGGACAGGGGATGTTTTGGTCTGTGCAGGACACTTATATTAGTTAACTAATTATGCCATATACTGGGTGTGATGGACTCTCCTGTCTTTTATTTTAGAAATTCATTTTTCAATAGGGTTAGGGAAGAACCATTGATCTAACCTACAAGCATCCTTGATGTAACTGTCAACCAATTGACAGTCATCTGTTGGTTAAGTTAGAATAGTGTGTTGTGTTTGTTATTTCAGGATTGATGGTATTAGTCTATTACAGGACTGAATTTTACATAGATGACCATTCCTAAATTTTTGTGAAGGCCATTATGTTTTAATTGAACTGTGTTCCTAGGACTGTTATAAGCTGTGTATGTTTTGGGTATTGGACTGACAGTGATTTTGGATAGGAAACCAAGTTTTGAACTCATCATGGTTGATGTTAGAATACTAAGACCAAGTCAGGAACTCCTAAAAACCTGAGTTATGATATTGAGTACTTTTTGATGATACATGAATTTTCATTAGGAATGATGGTTAATTCTCCCTGATAAATCAATGAGTGAACGCCTAGGTTAAAGGTGGAGTCAAGTTCAATTATAGATGGATCATCATTCTATGGTTCAACTTTGAATGTAATTATATCCTGAATTCTTATCAACAAGTTGGTTTTATAAGGGTCATGAAGCTTATTCACTGTTCTGGTAGGAAGAACCTGGAATCATGGAGAACCTGAGATGTCCCATGGTTCAGTTAATCAGGAACATGAGATGTCTAATGGTTCAGTTAGTTGGAAACCTGGGACATTTTCCCATGAATCAGTTCAGTTAAACCTCAGGAACTGGAAATAGCATCTCATTGATTAGTTCAGGGTTCTTTCAGGAACCTGTGATCACTTGTAAGACAATATTAGGTTCATTTGAGAACCTGGAATCCATGTATTCTTTTATACCCTGTTATTGTGTTAACACAGGAACTTAAGTCTCAGGAAAACCCTGAACACTAGATACACTTGTGTAAACCCAGGAATGAAAACCAGGAATCAGAGAAGTACTTCTCGTTTGAACCTTCCTCCTGGGTTCTCTAATCTTTATTTTGTATAATTCCTGAACTTAAATGTGTATAAATCCTTTAGGGTCCTCAATGGTTAAAGGTTCCTGTTTAGAACAGTTTAGTAGGACTGTAGTCCCTAACTAGATCAATCCTTATTTTTCTAAAATTCTCAGTCAAGTTTTAGTTTCTTTTTCTTAGAAGTAATCATGAGGTTTTAATAAAGACTAAGAGGAATAACCCTAACTGTTATTTTGGCCAAACTAAGCTTATAAGTATCTTATCTTTAGTGTTTAGCAAATTAGAGTTTAGGATTGTTAAGTGATTTTCCTAGTTTAAGGAGTACTATTTTAAGTTGTTGTCTTATCATTTTGTAAATCATTATTAATACAGGAGGACATCTAGATCCGATCTTTACCCGCACTTTCTTCGGAGCAAGGCAAGTACTTTTCTACGGTTTTGTGCATTTACATTCTTGTACCCTTGTGACACGTCATGGCACGATATTCATGTACTCCTGTATTCCTGTACCCTTGTTCTTGTACTTATTAGTGTCGAATGGGGAAATACACTAGCCATGTGACCAATCCCGGTTACTATATATTCCTGTACCTAGCTTAGGCCTCGCACTGTGCACGCGGGTCCTAAGTCGTACCATATTCATGTACTCCTGTGCATGCTCTTGTACTCACCCCAGCCGGTCACATGGACTAGATGTATTTCGATATTGTGCACTTGTCATGTCTGGTACTTCAGGATTATAGTTTCATTCCTGTACTTTATATGTTCCTGTACTTTACATTCATGTACTATAGTTCCTGTACTTATTTTCCTGTACTACTTTCCTGTACTTTCATGTTCATTCCTGTATTTCATTTTCTTGTACTCCTGTACCCTGTTCATATCATGTTCATGTTTCATTACCTAGAACTGTACTTTGCTCCGCTCCTGAATAGGATATGTTGCAGGTATGCTTGCAGGACATTGTTCTACTCTAAGGGCCAGAGCCCAAGATTTAGCTGAGCAGGATGAGGCTTAGCTTGAGGTTTCAGGTTTAGACTGTTAGCTCTACTCTTAGATATTGCCTTTAGAATTCATGTACATTTCATTCTTGATGACTCATACATTTATATACATAGAATTGTGGATTATGGGGATCATTCTGGGATACGTTTTTAGATGCTGTGATTCTATACTTTCATGTTTATCTGGTTAGTTTTTCCTAGTTTGGTACAGCTTACTTCGTCGTATCTAACGACGAAGGCTGGGCGTGTCCGACTCGTGTCCGATTATTCGAGAGCGGGTCGTGACATATTTTTAGTGGTGGCCCATGCAGGTCCATCCTAATGGTACCTAGGACTTAGCGTACTATTGGGGGACTTGATCTACACTAGGGAAACTTGATCACAGCATAGGAAAATTGGGAAATAAGGGTATATCAGGTATATCAGATGTATCAGGTATTTTAATATTCTATAAACACTTGTTGTATGTAGGTCTAGATTATTTTAACAGTTTTCTGTTTTGCAGATAGTTCAAAAGCACGCGACACCGGAACTATTGATCCACCTACACTTGAAGATTTCCAGCCTCTACTACCTTCTACCACTCTACTATCCCCATGGGTAGTACGTAGATGACGGAGACGTTTGAAGAGTCCCTTGACAACCAGAGGGAGCATGCCATTCTTTCCAAGTCAGACTTGTGGATACACACTCCAGGAATGACTTCTGATTTCTTCGGATCTTTGGACTTTCCGACACATAGCGCATATCTTACACCGAGGAGCAGATCGAGAACCTGAAGCCGCCACTGAAGATCATCTCAGCATGTGAGGATCCGACACCTCCGAAGATTGAAGTCGCCAACCAGGAGATCCAGCTCGTAGCACATATAACAAGATGGGAAGCTGAAGCACATGAGAGACATGAAGACTTATGACGAAGACAACAACTAGCTGGAATCCACAAGCGTTGCCACACTCAAACAACGTTTCTTCAGTCACCTCATCAGAGACAGATTCAGGCCCACATTCACTGGATGAAAGATTGCTAGCAAGTCGCAGATCACAATGATCGAGGAGCATCAGGATCTCAGCAGTTAGCAGCCAGCAACCATATATTTCTGTCAGAGTCCCTGCACTTCAGTCACCTCAGCGAGAGATCCAGATTTAGATCCAGTCAACGATCATTTGTATATTCTGCAGCAGTTCAGGACACCACTACGACGAATGCTGCAAAAGACGGAGGCTACGCTTGTACTGTGGATCGTCTACTCACCAAGTCAAAGATTGTCCGGAGATTATTGATCGCACTGCCCGAGAACAAGCACGAGGAGCACCAGGACTGCAGCAGAAGGACCCGCCTCTCCAGATTCAATAACAGTATGGAGCATTATCGCATGGACCAATCTACGTCAGGACAGTGAAGAAGATTGAAGTGATTCCAGTCCCGGAGGAAATATTGAAGATAAATTGAAGAGAAAAGATTTCCTTCGCATGGTCGAGAAAACCATGTGTCTTGATTCGCAACCCAGTCTCCCTTAAATTTCTTTAAGCACCTAGATCATTTCTTGAAACTTCTTGTTTCCACTTTGAAACCTTGATTGATATTCGAAACTTATTTCGAGATATTGTTTCTATTCGGTAAACTTGTTTCAGATCCACAATTTGATAATTGTTTGAAATTTACTATTCGATACCCTGTTTCATATTCATGGCTTTATTTTGCTTCTATTTGAAAAGTTTCCTATTTTGAACCATGTGCTAGTCGAGATTTTATTCCTATTCGAAATTTCATTTTGATACTTGATACCAATCAAAATATTGCTGGACCTTCATCCTATCTTGACACTTGCTTAAGATTTAATCCCTATTCGAGACTTCGTTTGAAGACTTTGGTCTGCTACTTTGAGAAATTGTTTCCTATTTGTTACTTGTTCCTGTTCAAGAATTTGTTTCTGTTCACGACCTTATTTGACCTCGTTTCCTAATTTAGATTTCGCTTGTTTCATATCCACGAATTCCATGCTTGTTTTCCACTCCCTAATTGATACAATGTTTTATATTCATTACCTGTGGTCTTGCTTCTTGTTCGAGATCTTCTATTCAAAAATTATTTCCCATCTGTGACTTTGCATTCTATTGAAGATTTCATTTTCCATTCGAACTCTGTTGAGATTTTATTGTTGTTTGAGATTTTGTTGAACTCTGTTCCTGGTACGAGATTTTGCTTCGAGATTTTGTTTCTATACTTTGCATTCTGTTCATCCTTCGAGATTTTGTTATCTACTCGAGCATTTGATTCCTATATGAGGTTGTTGGCCAATTGAGATTCTGGTTATTGTTTGAAACTTCGTTTCGTGTTCAAGATCTATTTCAGGAAATTTCTTTGTTGTTTCTTAGTACCTAATAAACCCTTGAATTCTAATAGGCAGATAATACTATTTTGTGACTTGGACTATGAGAACCCATTTTGAATTCCTTGAATTCTTTTGAAATTCCTATGGATAACGTCGAGAGACTACTCAATGACCTACTAAGGCGTGGCAGTTGCATACTGCAACCATTATCTGGATTATGGAGACTATGGGCTCACTGCAGCCAGCAGCGCACTGGCGAGCCGGGAACTTTAAGTTGAAATAATTTTAGGTATTTGTCGGTTTTCGAGTATTATCGAGACTTTGTCCAAAAATTTTCATATTTGATCTCTTGAGTTGTTTCGTAACACTTATTTGAATTGATAAAGTTGATAGAGTATTCGGTAACATATCGTTGTTTGAGTCATGGAACTGAATGTTGCTGCAGCCAGATGTACACTGGCAAGTCAGGATTCTAAATACTGTGATTTTAAATAGCTATATGTTTTCGGACACCCTGGTGACTATATTTCTTTTCGTCTGATTATTGATATTTCAAAAATCGCAAATCCTTGTACGTTTCCTTGATTTGATACTAATACCTCTCGGGTAGTTCTATCTGACTCCTCAAATCGACCGTTGCAAATTCTCTTCTTGCATTTTATTGTTGGATCATTTGACTTCCAAGACTTGGATTCTATTCCATCAGATTTTATCATATCTATATTTTGATCATGTTTTGTTTAAACTTCGATCTGATCATACCTATCTAACAGTGATTCTCCTATCGTGCTAAAACTTTCAATCATGCCTGGAAGATAGTGCCACGACTCATCCTCTAAATTGTAATTGAAATTCATTCCACTTCGTGACTGTTTTGATCCTCGATCTTTGTCAAGCGTGATATCTCAAACTTCTTGTGTGTACTTGGTCTCAAGGCTCAGAGCGTCATGGGATCGGCAGAATTACTAGACGGACAGCAGCAGACGGCCATTAGAGTTCGCAATTGGCGATAGAGTGTTCCTGAAGATCTCACCGACCAGAGGCGTCATCAGATTCGGCAGAGGCGGGAAGCTCAGTCCGAGATTCATCGAACCTTTCGACGTGACGGCACGGATTGGCGAGGTGGCGTATCGACTAGCGCTCCCAGATAGCTTGGAGGGAGTGCACGATGTCTTCCACGTATCTCAGCTTCGACGATACATTCCAGACCCGAGCCATGTGGTGGACTATTCTGAGCTAGAGGTGGGCCCGAGATTGACTTACGAGGAGCAGCCAGTAGAGATCCTCGATCGTAGGGAGAAGCGTCTGCGGAACCAGACCATTCCTCTTGTCCGTGTCATGTGAAGACACCACTCTCCGGGAGAGTCCACATGGGAGCGCGAAGACGAGATGCGGGAACGCTATCCTACTTTGTTTGATTGATTTAGTTGTACTCTGGTTCTTTAAAATTCTATTTTAATAAATGATGGTGTTTGAATCTCTTTTGTGTTTTTGAGACCTACTTGTGGTTTAAATTTCGAAGATAAAATTTTTCAAGGGGGAGAGATTTGTAACTCCACTTCTCTGAAATATAGTAGAATTTAAAATTTTTGAGAGTATATTTTTTATATTTAAATAGGTAAAGAGTTTGTTACCAATTGAACTTTTAATTTGGGCTTAAGTCTTTATAAAAAAAAAAAACAAAACCTATTTTTAGTTGGGCCCATTACTAAACCACAACCCATGACTATTAATCCTCAGGGAAGGGTTATTTTCCTTTCAATCCTGAGTTCGTAGAGAGGAGGCTGTTTGAAATTCAAAATCAACGGCCATGGAGGCCATGTGCCTCTCTCTCCTCTAACCGAATTGTCAGGGAGGGGATGGAAATTCTTCCCGCCAATTGTTGCCTACTCCTCACGCTAACTCCCCAGCCAATTTAACCTGCTTCCTTCTCATTGGATCCACACCATTCCATGGATCGTCTCCTCTAAAAATTTCCTGCAATCAAACCAGAGAGAAGCTATGGCGATGCAGCACAGTAGAAGCATCTTCAATGGACTGATCGACATAGGATCTCAGTGATCGGTCCAATTGAAGCTCCAGACGACGACATCAAGGAATCAACATCTTTTAAATCCTTTATTTTCGTGGTAAGTCCATCGATCGATCCTAAATTCCATAAATTCAAATAAAGATCTTCCTCCAATCATTTTCTTTTCGTTTATTTTGATCGAATCTGTGCTTATAACCAGTAGAACAAGTGATCGACGAATTATCTCCAAGAATTATCGAGGAGGAATTCATCGAGTGCTCGTGACAGAGGTGTGTTTCGATTCTTCGATCATTTCATTTTGGGCTTCGATCTGATGAATGAACGATTGATGATTCTTCCAGGATACATATTAGGTCGTTGGAAGCATTTGAGATCTCTTCCTCATCAATTCGATCCAAATACCTGGAATTGTAAGTACCATATCTCCATTCATTTTGAAATACTTTGTTACATTTTTATTGAATTGTTTCCAAGTAAAATCTATTTTTGGAATCCTTGAATTTCCTTGATAACAGTTTAGAAGATCGAGAGTTGTGATTCGATCAGCTAATTGTTCATAAAATTCAGGTAATCATCTATTTTACGCTTGTTACCTTTAATTGGAAGTATCAGGGTTCATGAGTACATCAGAACATCAATATTAGGATTATGGCCTATTTTGATATGGTTATGATGAATTCCTCAAACTAAAATACTGTTGGTTTCATCATCTTATGGAGAAGGCTGTAGTATTGAACCAATGATTGATATGTGTTTGGTTAGGATTTAAGTATCAGTATTTATGACAGAGGAATGATGTGGGATTTCGAGTGCCATTAAGATTAGTTAGTATAGTTGTATTTTCAATAATGTTCACTGTTTTGGATGTGTAGATCAATTTCAGTCTTCATATATATTTTCCATTCCCCCACTCTAACTGTGAGCTAGGTGATTGCATTAGAGAGATGGATGACCATCTCAGTTTGGCCTTTTGTAGGAACCTGGACAGGGGATGTTTTGGTCTGTGCAGGACACTTATATTAGTTAACTAATTATGCCATATCCTGGGTGTGATGGACTCTCCTGTCTTTTATTTTAGAAATTCGTTTTTCAATAGGGTTAGGGAAGAACCATTGATCTAACCTACAAGCATCCTTGATGTAACTGTCAACCAATTGACAGTCATCTGTTGGTTAAGTTAGAATAGTGTGTTGTGTTTGTTATTTCAGGATTGATGGTATTAGTCCATTACAGGACTGAATTTTACATAGATGACCATTCCTAAATTTTTGTGAAGGCCATTATGTTTTAATTGAACTGTGTTCTTAGGACTGTTATAAGCTGTGTATGTTTTGGGTATTGGACTGACAGTGATTTTGGATAGGAAACCAAGTTTTGAACTCATCATGGTTGATGTTAGAATACTAAGACCAAGTCAGGAACTCCTAAAAACCTGAGTTATGATATTGAGTACTTTTTGATGATACATAAATTTTCATTAGGAATGATGGTTAATTCTCCCTGATAAATCAATGAGTGAAAGCCTAGGTTAAAGGTGGAGTCAAGTTCAATTATAGATGGATCATCATTCTAAGGTTCAACTTTGAATGTAATTATATCCTGAATTCTTATCAACAAGTTGGTTTTATAAGGGTCATGAAGCTTATTCACTGTTCTGGTAGGAAGAACCTGGAATCATGGAGAACCTGAGATGTCCCATGGTTCAGTTAATCAGGAACATGAGATGTCTAATGGTTCAGTTAGTTGGAAACCTGGGACATTTTCCCATGAATCAGTTCAGTTAAACCTCAGGAACTGGAAATAGCATCTCAATGATTAGTTCAGGGTTCTTTCAGGAACCTGTGATCACTTGTAAGACAATATTAGGTTCATTTGAGAACCTGGAACCCATGTATTCTTTTATACCCTGTTATTGTGTTAACACAGGAACCTAAGTCTCAGGAAAACCCTGAACACTAGATACTCCTGTGTAAACCCAGGAATGAAAACCAGGAATCAGAGAAGTACTTCTCATTTGAACCTTCCTCCTGGGTTCTCTAATCTTTATTTTGTATAATTCCTGAACTTAAATGTGTATAAATCCTTTAGGGTCCTCAATGGTTAAAGGTTCCTGTTTAGAACAGTTTAGTAGGACTGTGGTCCCTAACTAGATCAATCCTTATTTTTCTAAAATTCTCAATCAAGTTTTAGTTTCTTTTTCTTAGAAGTAATCATGAGGTTTTAATAGAGACTAAGAGGAATAACCCTAACTGTTATTTTGGCCAAACTAAGCTTATAAGTATCTTACCTTTAGTGTTTAGCAAATTAGAGTTTAGGTTATTGTTAAGTGATTTTCCTAGTTTAAGGAGTACTATTTTAAGTTGTTGTCTTATCATTTTGTAAATCATTATTAATACAGGAGGACATCTAGATCCGATCTTTACTCGTACTTTCTTCGGAGCAAGGCAAGTACTTTTCTACGGTTTTGTGCATTTATATTCTTGTACCCTTGTGACACGTCATGGCACGATATTCATGTACTCCTGTATTCCTGTACCCTTGTTCTTGTACTTATTAGTATCGGGTGGGGAAATACACTAGCCATGTGACCAATCCCGGTTACTATATATTCCTGTACCTAGCTTAGGCCTCGCACTGTGCACGCGGGTCCTAAGTCGTACCATATTCATGTACTCCTGTGCATGCTCCTGTACTCACCCCAGCCGGTCACATGGACTAGATGTATTTCGATATTGTGCACTTGTCATGTCTGGTACTTCAGGATTATAGTTTCATTCCTGTACTTTACATGTTCCTGTACTTTACATTCATGTACTATAGTTCCTGTACTTATTTTCCTGTACTACTTTCTTGTACTTTCATATTCATTCCTGTATTTCATTTTCTTGTACTCATGTACCCTGTTCATATCATGTTCATGTTTTATTACCTAGAACTGTACTTTGCTCCGCTCCTGAATAGGATATGTTGCAGGTATGCTTGCAGGACATTGTTCTACTCTAGGGGCCAGAGCCCAGGATTTAGCTGAGCAGGATGAGGCTTAGCTTGAGGTTTCAGGTTTAGACTGTTAGCTCTACTCTTAGATATTGCCTTTAGAATTCATGTACATTTCATTCTTGATGACTCGTACATTTATATACATAGAATTGTGGATTATTGTGATCATTCTGGGATACATTTTTAGATGCTGTGATTCTATACTTTCATGTTTATCTGGTTAGTTTTCCCTAGTTTGGTACAGCTTACTTCGTCGTATCTAACGACGAAGGCTGGGCGTGTCCGACTCGTGTCCGATTATTCGGGAGCGGGTCGTGACAACTACAGGGAGAAATGGATATTCTGTATTTTATTTTTTTATTTTTTTACATATTTAGCGACGTTTACCGACGTTTACCGACGTCCTCCGACCCTCATCCCTCGGCAATGATGATACGACAACCTATCACTATATCTTATATAGTAGTAGATGATGTCTTAGTATTACATTATGTGAGTTCATCTTGATTCTGTTACATTCTTCAGATACTAAATACGATAAGAACATATACTACACCATATGTACAGAACATAGATGATTCACACTAATGTATGCTAGAATGAATTTTAGGTTATGTTCTGAGCCATTCGTTCACATACTTGGCAATTAAGCCATTCGACTGGCGAGGCAGAAACTATGTAGCCGTAGATAAAGTTGACTGTCCTCCGACCCTCATCCCTCGGCAATGATGATACGACAACCTATCACTATATCTTTTATAGTAGTAGATGATGTCTTAGTATTACATTATGTGAGTTCATCTTGATTCTGTTATATTCTTCAGATACTAGATACGATAAGAACATATACTACACCATATGTACAGAACATAGATGATTCACACTAATGTATGCTAGAATGAATTTTGGGTTGTGTTCTGAGCCATTCGTTCCCATACTTGGCAATTAAGCCATTCGACTGGCGAGGCAGAAACTATGTAGCCGTAGATAAAGTTGACTGTCCCCCGACCCTCATCCCTCGGCAATGATGATACGACAACCTATCACTATATCTTATATAGTAGTAGATGATGTCTTAGTATTACATTATGTGAGTTCATCTTGATTCTGTTACATTCTTCAGATACTAGATACGATAAGAACATATACTACACCATATGTAAAGAACATAGATGATTCACACTAATGTATGCTAGAATGAATTTTGGGTTGTGTTCTGAGCCATTCGTTCCCATATTTGGCAATTAAGCATGTGAAATAGAACTGATTATGTTTAGTTTATCTTACGATACAGATTTTCACATCCAAATTGAAATAGATCGTTACTTCGTTGATCGTACAAGGATGTACTAGCGGATCAACCTCCTGGACCGTAGGTACTTATAAGTATTGACCGTATTGGATTAGTATCGATCTATCATTTTGGTATGGGCCGTATCGGTTGGTATTAGTCTTTGCGAATTGGTATCGTCCTATCCGATATGTATCGGCCGTATAGCTAGGATTCATATTGGCCTTATCGATTTGGTATCGGTCATATCCGATAGGTATCGGCCGTGTTGGATTATTATATACCATTTCGGATTAGTATCGTCGGAAAGTAGTCGACCAAGCTTCGTATTATGAAGTGATATTATTGTAGACTTGCTTATAGGGACTGAAATCTGTGTACAGTGAGAAATGGACATTCTGAGAACTGGACAATGTGTGATTGTTGTAGACTTGGTTATAGGGACTGAAACCTGTGTACAGTGAGAAATGGACATTCCGTTATTGTTTGGATCCTATTCTACAGTAAGAAATGGTTAGCTTTTTAAACTGCAGGGAGAAATGGACATTCTCTATTTTATTTTATTTTTATTTTTTTTACAGATTTAGCGACATTTATCGATGTTTACCGACGTTTACCGACGTCATCCGACGCTGCGTTGCGTCGGTAAACGTCGGTAGATAAGCGATATTATCCAGGGTACCGACGTTTAGCGACGTCAATGCAGCGTCGGATGACGTCGGTAAACGTCGATAAACGTCGGTAATAATCCCCATGAATTCCCAGGATTTACCAACGTTTAGCGACTTTGAACATGTCACTAAACCACCGACGACTCGACGGTAATTCGTCGGTAAATTTACCGACTCGTAGCGACACGAAATATTACGTCGCAAAGCACCGACGACACGACGGTAGACGTCGGCATTATACCGACGTATAAATACGTCGACGAACGTCGGTAATTGCGACGTTTGGCGACGTTTAGAAGATCAGCGACTTACATTTCCGCGACCAGCACGAAACGTCGGTAATTTCGTCGCTAAATATTTTTAGCGACAAAAATTGTTGTTTTAGCGACGTCTTTGGGCGTCGCTAAAATGACTTATTCTGGTAGTGATACATATATATTAAACTATTATACATTAACTATAATATAATATATATAAACTAATATATATTATACTATTATACATTAACCGAATTGGGGGTTCTGGTCCCAAGTCGAACAAAGGGGGAAGACTCACAGCTGGGGGGGTTTCTCGGCCAGGGGGCTCCGACGGGTTTCGCCGGTGGAAGGGAACGGCCGGAGACGGGAGCGGTCAGGGCGGAGGCTCGCCGGCGCGGAGCAGCGACGGCAGGGTCAGCGGAGCTTGGCGGCAGGGACGGTCGGGGTTCCGGTCTGGGCGGCGCCAGCAGGAGGCGGTCGGGGTTCCGGTCTGGGCGACGTCAACAGGAGGCGGCCGGAGTACCTGGTGGAGGCGAGGCCACACTGTGGGACGGCGCCGACAGGAACTCACAAGGTGGTCCGAGCGGCGGCCGTTGGTCTGGGCAGCGCTCGTGTTGGCCCACGGTGGCTGGATCCGACCGTGGAGGCGTTGGATCTGGCCGCACGGTGCTCGAGAAAAAGGGGGTCGGCAAGATGATGGGGCGCTGGTGGTGGACGAGGCTGGGTGGCGGACCACCGGCCGGAGGCGCAACGGCGGATCTGGAGGTCAGGGCTCCGGCGATTCAGTCGACGACGAAATCCGGTCAGGTCTTCTCTCCTCCTATTTCTTTGTGATGGGTCATTGAATGGTGGTGGGGTTGATGAACGGTGGTACTGGTGGCTATCGGTGGTGGACGGTTGTGGTGGTCGAGGATGGGAAGTCGGGATGGTCGTTTTGGCAGTGGTGGCGGCGGTGGCTATTGGTGGTGATTGCAGTGGGGGAGGTCGGGTGTACGGGACGGCCGGGAGGGATCATCCGAGGTGGCGGGATGGTCGGAGAGATCGGGAATGGCCGGAACCGATTGGTTCGGCCAGGTCAAAAATTTGGGGGGGCTGCTGCTGTAGAATTTATAGGTTTTGGGATTAGTTCCCTGTAGCATTGGAAAGAGGGCCTATATATAGGGTAGGTTGGAGAAAACCCTAAAAATGTATATGTAATAGAAATTAGGAAATATTAGTGGAAAAACTAACACTAACTTAGATACTAACTGCTAACATATTGCTAGTTAGTAAATTAATTAGTTAATTAGTGCCAGTACATCACTAGCTAATTTAAATTAGAAATTTCAATAGCAAAATTTGTAAATAAATAAAAGAAAAAATCAATTTCGAAAATATCGAAAAAAATATGAATTTGTTAAATAGATTATTTTTCTTTTAATTGAATTAAAAATATTCATAACTTATTGATTCGAGGAAAATGGCAGGAAAATTCCAATAGGATAAATTCGCATAAATAGAAGACCAAAACCAACAAGGACCGATAGCAATCACGGTCAAATTTATTTTCCCAAAAATTAGAATTTGCACATTTTTCGAGATTCAGAAAAATTCAGAGAAAAGAAAAAAATACAAATTTTCAAAAATATCCAAGAATTCAATTAACGGAGGTTACAGAGATGAAGATTCATCTTTTGAGTTTTGAAACTTTTATTTCAATTTGGAAGTAATATTTGAATTGTAATATGGTTCTGAATATTTGTTGGTCTTGGCAGTCAAACTAAACTTTGTGTTTAAAATATTGTAAGACTAAACTTTTCGCTTGTACTAAGCACCGTTGCAGTGCATGGTTCGTAATTTATTTGGAAAATGTAATATGGTCTTGAATTTAGAGTAGGTCTGATATTTGTTTGGATTATTGTATTGTGAATTATGCAGGTTCTATGTTGAATTACTAACGTGAATTTGGCAGATTACTGTAACGTGGATTATGCAGTTTATTGGACTTGGAATAAAGTATACTTAATTTGATTATAATTTTTTGGTTGAAGCGTTTATTTGATTTGCAGTTGGCCTTCACAAATAATTTTGATCTTTTGGTGTATTCCTTTGATTTGCAGATGCCCTTCATAGATTTCAAGAGTCCTGGGTGCATTCCAAGGGTTTACAGATGGCTTCATTACGGATGCATTCCTGGGATCACTAAAACTTTATTTGATTGTAATGTATTTTGCTTTCTGTAAATAATCAGTACATCGATGCTATCAGTATGAATTCGATGCCAGCGTAATGCATAATGTAATCCTGCATGTTCATTCCTTGTTATTGCTGAAGCAAAGTATGTAATGTAAGAAAAATTCTCTTGGATAGTAGGTTAATTATATTCAAACAGTCGCAAGCAATATTGTGTAGCAATACAGTGGAAGCCTGATAAAATGACATTCAGATTTTCTTGAACATGATTTAATATTAAATGAATATACTTTGGTAAATGATATTAAAAATACTGTAAATATTTGGTGAAAAAAATATGAGATACTTGAACATTTCCCTTCATAAATATACTATACTTTGTTAAAAGCACAGAGAGTGTCCATTCTCCGTGTTAAAAGCACGGAGAAGGACCATTCTCTGTGTTAAAAGCACGGAGAATGACCATGCTCCGTGTTAAAAGAACGGAATGGTCATTCTCTGTTTTAAAAGCAAGAAGAATGGTCATTCTTCATGTTAAAAGAACGGAGAATGGCCATTCTCCATGTTAAAAGCAAGGAGAATGGCCATTCTCCTTGCTTTTAACAGCAAGGAGAATGTCCATTCTCCGTCCAAAATGTATCATACTTTGTTAAAGTAAAAAATTCGAATATACTTTGGTAAATGATATTTTTTTTTAAAATACTGTAAATATTAGAAAGATGGTTAATATGACAAAATGTCAAAGTACAAAAAAAAAATCTCTTCGAAAATATTATCATTAGAAAAGTAAAAAATATTTCATCCGATTAATACAAATTTTTTTTTAAAATATGTGAGCAGATGATCCAATCTTCCTCAGAAGCAGGTTTCCTCAGTTCACCAACACCACCATGGCAGGTAGCTTTATTACCAAAATATTAAATTTTTAGATAAAAAATAAAATTTCTGACAATGGCATGGACAGTAAAATTGCGCCGCTGGTACTTCTCCTTGTTCGAGGAGATCTCGACGACGTCCGACGCGAACCGGACCGATTCTTCTCGGCGCCGCTGGTACTCCTCATTGTTCTTGGAGGGCTCGACGACGTTCGGCGCGATCCGGACCGATTCTTATTTCCTTCTTCATCTTTGTTTCTCCTTCCACCCCTACCACCACCAACACCACCACCACCACGGTCTGTAACCAAAAAAAAAATATAAAATTTATACGTTGATGCACAAAAAATTAAATTAGATGGACGAAAGAGAAAGTAAATATGAGTTAATTTAGGGTGTTCATTGAAAAAATTAAAGTGAAGAATGACCTGCTAAAACAAGTTACCAATAGGTCAAAAGTCAAATCAGCATTAAATGATGTTTCTACTCTATTATTCAATCAGAACCATTGGATCAACATCCAATGGTCCAGATTTGGGATGTATCGATACATCCTTTTCCAGGGGATGTATGGTAGAACGACCCTATATATATATATATATATATATATATATATATATATATATATATATATATATATATATATATATATATAAGTTCAAAAAAATTATATATATATATATATATATATATATATATATATATATATATATATATATATATATATATATATATATATATAAGCTCATTTTAATTTTATGCAACAATTATGTCAGTTCTTTTTTATGTATATATTCAGTCCTTGAAATTGATCACTAGATTTTTAGAGAGGACATCAAAGTCTAGGTTTTCATTGAAGGATATGCCATTTATGTATGTATAGTCTCCAAGATTGTAGCCTGAATGTAAAGAGAGGACATCAAAATCTTCCTAACAATAAATAGAAGCTTATGATATACACTAGTGATTTTGTACACAAAATAGTGAGGAATATCATTACAATTTAGTACCAGCTAAAACCATAAAATAGTCATAGGTTTTACAAATATTCAAAATGCCTAACTTCCACATTCTAAATAATACCGATTATCGATATCAAATTAATTTATAATATGAATTTATAATTCACACACCTTCGATTGAATTCCAACAGTGGTACTAAACTATACAAAGATGCCATCCATTCGTAATTGCAGTTGGAGCTCTCCGGATTTCAAACTACACCAGCATCTATAAAAAAAAAGTAACATAATCTTTATCCATCGGTTATTTGAATCTTCTTCTTTGATTTGTCTCTCCATTGTGTTTTATAAACACATTAACAAAAGTCATATCTTTTATTAATTTAACACTTCAAATAATATTCATTTAGAGCTATTTCTTATTCCAACTGTTTCATTAACTACTATCTTATAATTCTTTTTATAGGAGTATACATGTCTAAATCATCTAAATTTATTTTCTCTCATCTTGTTTTCAATTAGTGCATGTCATGACCCGAGTTTTTTATGGATACGTTTTTTTTTTTCTTATCTTATGTTTCAATTGTTAATCAATTTTAGTATTTTTATTTCAACTACATTAAATTGTATGTACATGGTGTTAATTATCCAACAGTACCTCTGATGGGTAAAATATGGTTAGTCTTAAAGATGTATTAATATAACACAGATTATCATATTATAGATATATTAATAAATGTAGTCTTATACATTTAGAGAAAACAAATAACAGTCTACCAATACATACGGATACATGCATGTTCGACATGAACATACATACTTGTTCTGCAAAGCATCATCTGGCCATGCAAGCATAGATCATGTCATGCCCGCCCTCGGCTCTTATTCTCATACTATTGTTGTACGTACGTATATAAATTGAAGCTTCAGGAATATAAACTAATAAGGACGTTGGCCAATATAGTTTCCCGGAGGATTATAGCTGCAAATTATGAAAATATATCCATTGTTGCAAGTCACACGGGCGCATCCGATGGTGACGGAATTCGCCCAGACCACCTGCGTGTAGTGGCCGCAGACCTGTCCCGTAGCACAAGTGTTGCTGCTGTAGTCGTAGTACTGATTCTCGGCAACCCAGTAGTTCACCGCGTCCGTCGCGCTGTATGGCACGCCGTAGCCCGAGAAGAGGTTCTCCCCGTAGGCACCGTTTGAGTGGACCATCTCACAGTCGGCGACCCGTTGATCTGCGTAGTTCTGCGCGTACGCCTCCAGCGTCGCATCCCACGACACGGGCCCGACACCAACGCCCTGGCGTGCAGAGTTGTGGGCGTCCACAAAGTCTTGTGCTGAATTCTGGCCGTAAGCGAGTTGGATTAGGGTTAGGGTTGTAACGAACAGGAGGAAGGCTGAAGCTAGGTTGGATGACCCCATGTTGCTTCTAATAATCGGCACTTAACCTTTTTTATGAAAAATAAAGCTTCTAATTAGGGTACTTATAGGTGTACTAACGCATTAGAGGGTTCCCATGTCAAGTGTTGCTTGTGACTGTCAAAACTGGCATTCTATAATCAGAAGGGTTGGGAGTCCTTAGAAGTTACCTGGACTTGAGTAACTATAACTTCTATATTGTAAGGCTCAACATGCCCAATTTGGTGCAGAATTGGTATACATATCATGTAAGCATGATGACATTATTATATTAGTTGAACAATTAATCTAACTATTTTTAAGATTCAACCCATCCAACTTGGTATGCAACTGGCCATGCTAGTTACCATGTAAGCATGATGAACATGCATGTATCAGTTGAGCAATTGAGCTCCATATTTTTTCACAAAATGCCGATAGATAACAATTTCAACTTGAAGCCACATTTCAACTTGAAGCCACCGTTCAGTGCATCTAATACAAAAGAAGAAGAAAATATTTAAGATCACACATGGTTGGCCATATGAGAAATAATCAGATTGTATCAATTCTTTTATAAAGTATTGATCTTTCATCAAAGGATATATATTCTATAAACATGGCCATGAATTTTAGCAATTACTAAAAAATTGACAAAATTATTTAGGATAAAATAGTCCGTGAACATAAATCACTATTAAATATAACGTTATATATTTCTTTTAATTGAGTTAACTTAGCTAAATGTACCCAAGGCCGGACTTAATATGAGACCTACGAGACACTTGCCACGGGCCCAAAATTTTAGAGGGTACCAATTTTTTTTATAGTGTATGTAAGTCCTCTATAATTTTGGACCTTTAAAAAAAATTAAATCATGACCTTGATTTTTGGGCCAAAAATCAAATTGATGGATCGAATCTATAGATTAAAAGCCGCGAAAAGATTACAAACTACGGAAAAGATTAGAACAAAGAATATTTTTAGATTTTATTTTGGTAGAAAGCGACTCATGTGGCTACCAAGTTTTTTTCCCCCTCCCTAATCTATATATTTAAAGCCATAGAAAGAAAGAAGATACGGAAAGATTAGACTCATGTGGCCGTCAAGTAATTATTAGCACTACCAAAAAATAACGGATTAGCGACGGCCGTATCCGCCGCGACGAAAAGGACTAGGAGTGTCATCTGCAAAAAGAAAATCATACAATAAGTAGATGATCGAACGACAAAAGTATGAACTGAAATAAGAATGCAGAAGTTTAAATTGAATTCACTTAGTTGTAAGTGCTTTTATGAGGCTAAACTAAATTCACTAATTTAATTAGTAGGAAGTGTTTTTATGAGGTAAAAGTAAATTCACTAAGTTAATTGGAAGTATTTTTAATATATACCGATATTTAATCTAATCATCGTCATCGTATTCGTCCTCATCCTCGGCCTCATCTTCATCATCATCCTCATCCTCATCGTCGACTTCATATGTATCCTCATCCTCATCAAGTTCTTCTTCTTCTTCTTCTTCAGCCTCAATACTTGGGACAAGACGCCTCTTTCTCCCCTGGTTGACAGCTAAGTCTGGTGTATCAACATCTTCCTCCCCTCTATTTTCCTCAACAATATCTTCAATATCCATGGTATCCGACGGTTGTCCCAAGTATTGGGGCATTTCGATCTGGTCCTCTTGGTATGCTGGGTTTCCAACGTTGAATGTATTTCTAGATTTAATCTTGCATACTGCTCACCAGTCAAATCGATCTCTACGACGCCTTGGGTAGCTTGTATAGTAGACTTGAACAGCCTGACTTGCTATCGCAAACGTGTCAGACCCTCTATACCTCCTACGATAATTTATATCGACGAATCCAAATTGTTTATCGATTCTCCAACCGATATTTGGTGTCGTATCGAACCACTTACATTTGAACATCACAATATGCATATCATATGGGACAGTATATTGTAAATCTACAATATCTCGAAGCACTCCATAATAGTCAAAGTCCGGCTCGTCGTCATAGATGGTGCCTCTTATGTAAACACCAGAATCCTTGCTACTGAAGCCGTCATTGAGTAATTTAACATTTATAGCATTCTGAGTTGCCTTAAACTTGAAGCCATTAACGACATAGCCTGGCCAAGTCTTTGCATGCTTCTTCCGTCCCAATGCCAAATAACGAATGCACTCATTTGTGAGTGTTATTTCAGACAATAAAACCTGTAAACAAATATTGATAATTTAAATGTTTTAGATGCATATATTTTAATGGTAGCCGCATAATATATTATCTCAGTTACTTACGTATTTCGAAAGCAGGACGAAAAGGTACAATCAACCTCTCTTTGAAGTCCCTCATCGGTAATATCGGGTGTCCTCATTTTGACTTCATCTCCAAATACACTGTTAGAGAGAATAGAAATAAGTGTAGTCACTTACTTCACCAAATTAGAGATTATAACGAGTGTAAGTGTTGTCACTTACTTCTCAAAATCTCTCACTTCTTGTATGTCACAATTTAACAAGACATATCGGTGAGCGGCATCAAACTCATCGTCAGTCAACCACCGTTTCTTACTAGCCCCAATAGGCTTGTCCCTTACATTGAATATACCTCCATCCTCAACGTCTTCGTCATTCTTTTGAGGTCTATTTCGATTTGTCCAGACATAAGTATCAAAATAAATGGAGCAGAAGTTTGATACCTTCCCGATAAGATATCCTGCGCATATCGAAGCCTCTATATGAGCCTTGTTGCCAACTTTCTTCTTTAGATGGTTTAGGTACCTAGAGAGACAAATTATCTTGAGAAATAACAATAAATTATAAAATCCACTTAAATTCTACTTAATTATATTGATTTTTATTTACCTTTCAAATGGGTACATCCATCGATAATGAACAGATGCACCGACATGGACTTCGTATGCTAGATGAATCGGTAGATGCTCCATGTTGTCGAAGAAGCCCGGTAAAAATATTTTCTCTAACTTGTAAATTGTTAAGACAATCTTCTCCTCAAGTTCAACCATATGTTGCACCGTCAACTTAGTTGAACAAATATCTCTGAAAAATATAGATAGCTCGGCCAATGGAACCAATACAACAGAAGGCAACAACTCTCTCAAAGTAATGGGCAGTAATCTTTTCATAAACACGTGGCAGTCGTGACTCTTTATTTCTGTTAGCTTACGTTCATTGAGATCAACACATCTAGACAAATTCGACACATAGCCGTCGAGAAATCTTAAAGTAGATATCCACTTGCAGATTATTAATCTATCTTCCTTGCTCAATGTGTATTGCGCTATCGGCTTAGTTAATTGTCCACCAGCTCCCCTTTGTATCAAGTTTAGATAAGGACGCTTGCATATCTCGGCTATGTCTTGTCTTGCTTTTGGATTGTCCTTCGTCTTTCCTTTAATATCCATGACGATATTGAAGATATTGTCGAACACATTCTTTTCGATATGCATGACCTCAAGATTATGCCTTATAAGATTATCTTTCCAATAAGACAAGTCCCAGAAGATACTCCGTTTGATCAAGTTATGACTTTGTCCAAACTCTTCGACACGATTGTTCGATGGATCTTCCATTACGGTAGGTAAATCCTTTACATCTTTCCAAATATCGTATTCCGACAATCTGGCATGTGGATAAAAAAATTCTTGTTTTTCAGCTCTGAATGTGTCCTTGTTCTTTCTCCAAGGATGACTCGCGGGCAGAAATTGACGGGGACAGTCAAAGAAAAAAGTTTTTCCTCCATGCTTAAGACGGAACGCCTTATTATTTTTCATGTATATCGGACAAGACAAGGTGCCGTGAGTACTCCATCCTGACAGCATACCGTATGCTGAAAAATTATTGATTGCCCACATCAGTGAAGCTCTCATATGAAAGTTCTATTTTCTGGAAAAATCATAGGTCGCGACGCCTGTAGTGCCCCGTCCCGCTCAGTCAATCGGAGGAACCAAAACGCCGACGGCGTTCGAATTTAGCCTTGCAACGGCTGCTCGAAGACATCGCTCGGTCGAGGCGACCGCTCGCTCAGGTGGGGTAGTTTCGGTGAACTTGCCTCATCTTAGCCTTCACATAATAAATCGTATATTTTCAAATTGCACAAGTAGGCTTGATAATAAAAGAGACGAATCCACTTAGCAAAAGGGAATAATCTCGACGGGTCGAATTGAGTTAGAATATAGAAAGGTCCAATGGTCGGCTTAGAGTTGGTACACGGCGTGATTTGAAAATGACACTCGATCCTTCGTCCCGTGGCTTGGGAGAAGGAAAGTTGGTATTCGCTGCAAAGCTAAGAGTTAGTCAAATTCATAGGCGTCGCCCGCACAAATGCTTCATAAAGCATGCACGATCTCATCGCCCAAGGCATAGCATAGCCTCTGCTCGCCCGACGGGTTAAGTTGTATTGCACGGCTTGTGGCATAAGTCTAGGCACCCCAAATAACTTTGTTGTTCAAGTCGATCACGTGTACGGCACGTTCCCACGATGCAAGGCTTGACGCAGCCTTTACTCGTCAAGTTGTTACAAAGTAAGTTAGGCAAGTTACGTTAAGCTATCAGGAGTAGTAGCAAGCACGACCCTACGAGTTCTACGGCTGGGTGTATCCACATATTCTTACAGTCTCAAGGCTCGTTATATAGAGTATGACTTGGGCGGTGGTGTCGCATAGGCTTAAGGCACGATGCACGAACTTAGTGTTTAAGGCACGAGCCACGGTTGATTCAAAAGTGAGTTTAGAAAAAGGGCTATCAATTGGTCGTTTTGAGTTGAATAAAATAATATGATAACATGGAACGAATGCTCGCGACTATAGGTCGTCGAGGCGGTCTCAGATTTGAGAAGTATTGAACTTGGTCCTGAAAGACAAGGTAACACTAGAGATAGCATGACTGTATGAGACGTCAGTTTGTGTCGAGTCTTGCATGGTCATGGATAACTTGTCGACAAGGTGGGTCGTTTCCCCGTACGGCAAGCCGGCGGCCACGGGACCGTTGTGGCCGTCGATTGGAAATGAGTAATTAGCTATACTGGGCACGGGTTAGGCGAGGACTTGCAGCGGGGCTAGCTACCTTGCGCTGAAAGGGGCACCCGTCTAACAAAAGCTAGAGGAGTCCACGATGGCTCTGGGAGTCAGTGACCAAATCATATAGATGAGTCGGCATGGCGGCAATCCGCGTGTGTGCCTTTGGATTGAGTTGAGTTGTTGAATGTGTGTGCAGTTAGAATACAAATGTTTGGGCTTAAGAATGGCTACAACATAGGCGACGTGCTTCGGCACGAGATGTGGCATCGAGTCTTGAGTTGTCGGCATGTAAGTTGTATAAGTTTGTTGAGTTGTTTGAGTTTAAGTTGGAAAACTGCCGCAAGGCAAAGTTGGTTGAGTGACACTAACATTCACAAGTCTTGATTGGGTCAGTTGGTGAACAAAGTAGCAAGGGCCGCGAGGCGGCGATATGGTTTAGTCACCCTGAGTTGCGAGTCACGGCACGATGGATTCCTAGCACGATCACATGAAAATGGAGCCTCATCGCGTAGTTGCGTCTCTGATTAAGTGTCATAAGGCAAACACGACTTGATAGGGTAACATTGATGTTACAAGCACGGGGTGGTCTTGAAACACGAAATAGGCCAAGGCGTCTGTCCTAAAACTGATCCTAAGGCAAGAGTAGAAAGACAATTGATAAGAAGGGACTATGTTGCACAAAGTAAAATAACGTGTCGATTTTGTATGGGTGGACGAGGAGCTCATTCTACCAGTACAGTTGAGTACTGACACCCACATAGTTTACATGTGCAGGCGCAGGTAGAAGCTCGTAGCGCGGAGCTCGCTTGGATGCGTAGAGGCACGGAGTTCCTTGGCAATTCGAAGCGTGCGGCCGCATGGATTAAAGACTCATACAGGACATAATGTATGGACGTCGCCTTCCGAAGCATCCGCTGGATCAAGAATTGTAATTGAGAGATGAGAGAGAGCTGAGTGACTTGTAATGCGAGATGAGTGAGCTTGAGAGACTTGTAATCTTGGCCTTGCGCCCCATTGCAACTTTTGTTTCAATATCAATAAAAAGAGTGTTTTGCAATGACTTGTATTTTACTTCAAATTCTGCTGCCATTATTCAGTGTCTCTGCTTGGGACTTCTGTGTGACGACTCCGTCGCAGCCACTGAAATCGGCCATTATGGAACCCGTATTGTACGAGCGTAACCTAGGCTCGTGCGGCATCACGCCTTAGCGAGGACGATCGCTCCTACGGAAGCGGAGCGTGACAACGCCAATCTCCCATAGCTGTTTCAGCTCATCCACCAACGGCTGTAAATATATATCGATATTATTCGTCAAATTTTGGGACCAGGTATGATAGCTATCAAGAACATATAAGAAGTCTTCATACACATCCATGGTGGCAGATTGTAAGGGGTAAGAATGACCGGCCAGCAGGAGTATTGAGATCTTGACTGCCCGAAAGGGGCGAAGCCATCAGAACATAGTGCCAGATGTACATTTCTAGGCTCTGCAGCAAAATCAGGATGACATAAATCAAAATGTGTCCACGCCTCTCCATCCGAAGGATGTGACAATTCTCCATCGTCCTTTGTGCGTTCTTCATTGTGCCACGTCATGTATTCTGCTGTATTCAGAGACATATACATCCTCTGCAAGCGCTTCGTGATCGACAATTAATGCATATACTTGTAAGGACGTCGTTTTCTAGTTGACTTTCTTTTTTTCTGTACTGGCTTATAATGATCCGTATTACAGAAGCTGCAATTTTCTATGTCCTCATTCTCCTTGTAGTACAATATGCATCCGTTGTGACAACAATCTATCTTCTCGTACCCCAGTCCCAGTTGTCGGACCATCATCTTTGACTTGTAAAAGTTTTTTGGGAGCTTTTTTTATTCCTTCGGTAACACCTCCTTGATTAGTTGTTTGATCCGATCATAGTAATCTTGTGGCAAGTTAAAATCAGACTTTATGTTCAACAACCGCATCGTCACTGACAGTACAAAATGAGTCTCATAACCAAGATATAGAGGAGTATCTGCATCCTGAAACATATCATAGAACTCCTTCGTCTCGAGATTAGGATCCTCCGGATCAAAATTAGGCCATGCCATATCGTATACCATATCTCGTGCAAGGTTATGCAGGTCTCCGTAATCAACAGAGCATCCGTCGTCTTCGATGACAAAATTCGTTGCAGCATTATCATCAAAAGCATAAGTAGCAGCTTTCGTAGCCTGTCTTTCCGCATATAGTTTACCTTGCGATGACCACATGCCGTAATTACGTACGAAACCCTTACGGGTCAAATAATCTCTCACAGTCACCACTTCTTCGTAACGTCTATTGTGACAATTACCACGTGGATACTTGATTTTGTTACCGTCTATGTACTGACTTTGCTCATGGCATACATAAGAAACACTTCCACGTCTGCCTGAAAATTGTCACTTACACCTATTCTGCTCCCGTATTGCCGTTTGTACATCTATGTACGATCAATGAAGTAACGATCCATCGCAGATTAGATATAAAAATATGTATCGTAAGACAAACTAAACAGAATTAGTTCGATACCGATACCGATACTCATAGAAATAGTTTGATACTGATACCGATACACATAGAAATAGTTTGATACCGATACTGATACTCATAGAAATAGTCCGATACCGATTCTTAAACTCATAGGATTAATAGCCCGATACAGATACCAATTCTAGGGTTTTAGGGTTAGGGTTAGATTTAGGGTTAGGGTTTTAGGGTTTTAGGGTTTTAGGGTTTTAGGGTTAGGATTTTAGGGTTAGGGTTAGGGTTTAGATACCGATACTCATAGAAATAGTCCGATACTGATACTCATAGAAATAGTCTGATACCGATCCGATACCGATACTCATAGAAATAGTCCGATACCGATACCGATACCGCTACTCTGAACAAGTTCGATACCGATACTTATAGAAATAGTCTGATACCGATACCGATACTCACAGAAATAGTCCGATACCGATACCGATACCAATTCTTAAACTCATAGGATTAATAGCCCGATACCGATACCGATTCTAGGGTTTTAGGGTTAATGTTAGGGTTAGGGTTAGGGTCTTAGGGTTAGGGTTTTAGGGTTAGGGTTAGGGTTAGGGTTTAGATACCGATACTCATAGAAATAGTCCGATACCGATCTGATATTGATACTCATAGAAATAGTCCGATACCGATATCGATACCGTAAACTAGTTCGATACCGATACCTATACCGATACGTACCGATACTCAATGAAATAGTCCGATACCGAAGTAAACACATCAAGTTGTTAGATCGACAACAAATAACAATAAGTACTAATCAAACTAACAAGCAAGCACAAACTAAATCACATCACATCACAAATAACAATAAGTAACAAAAAGTACTAATGAAACTAGCAAGCACAAATCACATCACAAATAGCCCGATACCAATACCGATACCCAAGACAACCCCATCCCCCGGGCCCCCACCCCCCGACCACCAAGACCCCCCAAACCCCCTCCCCTCCCCCCCGACCACCAAGAGAGAGAGAGAGAGAGAGAAAGAGAGAGAGAGAGAGAGAGGGGGGGAGGGAGAAACCTGAGTGAGAAAGAGAGAGAGAGAGAGAGGTGAGAGAAACTTTTGGGTGGAATGAAAAATTCCCCCCGTCCCCCGGTCGCTTGGTTTTAAGTTAGGTTACAGTATTTAGCGACAGATATATCAGTCGTCAAGCCGTCGCTATATTCCCGCTAGCTTGCCGACGGATAATCCGTCGCTATGTGGTCGTCAAATTTTGTGCCAAATTTGTTAGCATTTTTCCACCAATTATTGACAACTGGGCGACGATGTAGCGACAGCTTGTTTGTCCGTCGCTATATTTTCGACAATGTAGCGACGGCTGTGCGACCGAGTTTTACCCTTAAATTTGAAAAAAAATTGTAAGCCCACTTCCGGGATTTTAAAATTTTAATTTAAATATTTTTTTAGTTTTAAAAAGGAAAAAAAGTTTATTTTTTAAATTCTGTTATAGATACTTTTACTAGAAAGGAGATTTACCAAAATGTATTTTAAAGAAGATTTTTGAATACTTTTAATTACGGATCAAATATTGTAATATTTGAATTCATAAAATATATTTGAATTTATTTACTTTCCCATTGTGATTAGATGCTATTATGATTAATCCTTAGATAAAGGTTACTAAATTTATTTTGAATATATGAATATATTTGAATCAGGAGGATTAAATCGATTATTCTAATCAAATTAGATTGAATTAAATATTTATTGGATAATATGAAAATGTGATTTAAATTATATTTTAATTGATGTAGATACAGGTGCATGATTTAAATTACTTAATGTTATCAAGTATTGGTTTCAAATTAACATTGATTACCTAATGGATAATGGACTAGAAAGATTTGAATAGATTATTGGATTTTTTTTATATATATAAGAAATTAAATGAGTTCTTTTATATGCGTATATGTGGTGCCTATGTGTATAAACCTATCTCTGTCAAACTTCTAAGTCCTAATTACATCTTATCTCTAATCCAATCAAAACTTTAAACATGATATCAACTAATCTGATTCCTCCTAATCTCTTCCACAATCGAATATATCAATTATATAAGGGAGACTGGCCGACCCTTCCAAAACACACACGCAACCACCATCACAAGCCACGCCACAAAAATCCAGGACCATTACCAACCCCCGCCATCATCGCCATCTCCACAACCAACCTATCCCCGGCCGACCCATATTCGCACCCTGACTACCACTCGCATAAGACCGCCGCCAAGACTAGCCCTCACCACGCCATTCGGCCACCTCCAACGTCGAACTCATCGAGTCCCCAAAACAGCCACCACCAGTAAGCACCACCATTATCACCATCACAACCATGTCTGGACCCGTGCGTCTGAGTCTATCCCATCTTATTCCAACATTCCAAATACAAACCAACCCCGTGTCCGACAAAATGGACACCTAACCCAAACCTCGTGTCCGTGCCAACGGGCCGATACGGTCATTACTCCACCACCATCATCACATAACACCACCACTTACCTCTGCGGTGACCACCGTCTCCCGTGCCCGGTCGCACCTCCGTTGACGCAGCCGCTTGTGGTCGGCGAGCCATCACCATTCGCGTCCAGAGGCGTGTCTCGTCCGGCACCTCGTCCCCGCGCACCTCCACGGTGCATCCCCTCCGTCCGACGTGAGCCCGACCAAGAGCAGCCAGTTCCCGAGCCGAGCCCGCACCACAAGAGCACTTGGTGAGCGTCCGAGCCTCCTCCCCGCTCGGTTTGACCTCGCCGACCAGAGGTCCGCCGTCCGGACGACCTCCATCGAGCCGTTCGCCTCCTCCCCAGCGCCTACGCTCGATACCGCCGGTGAGAGTCCCTTCTCCCCCTTCCTTTGTCACTCCTTTCTTCCTTTCTTAGAGTTCTTCCTGACTTAGGAGAAATAACAATAAGGAGGGGCTTAAGTAGAAAATGGGTTGGGCTTGGGTTTAAGCCTGAGCCCATGGCAATATATTCTATCATGATTTTGAGTTCAAATAATTGTTGAAAGATATTTGGATATTTATATTATAACTATAATCAGTACGATGTGTATATATTATTGTTAATGTCAAGTAAATATATAGAGTTTATGCTTCCTAAATTATATTGGTGACGAAAATATAGTGTTGGACTGGGCTCTTGGGCCTTAAGTCCAGAGAGAATCGTAAAATTTAATTAGGCTTAATAAAGCCATTTGTTATATGAATGTGTTTGTTAGTAATTGTTCATATAGTTTCTGGCCACTTTGGGATTTAGCTTGGGCTAGGCCTTGGTTTTGGGCTTTATGTTGGGTAGATGGTTTTAAGTAAATATTTGTATAATATATACCTACTGACATTATTTATATTGTCATTAGTTTGTTATTTTTAATATAATTTTTATCTATAAATATATAATTAATGTTTTCATAAATTATATTGTAGCAAATATATGTTTGGGCTTTAGAAATCTTTTCTTTATATTAATATAAATAGTTTTGGGATACTTGGCCATATATACATATGTATAGTGGTATATGTATATAATATAAGTATTTACGAGTATATGTGTATTGTGTCACAAATATTATTATTATTATCATCTTTAGTAACTTTATTTTATATGAAAAAAATGTATTAACTAATATTTTCAAGAAAAATACTTTGTATAAGGTTTTGGAGCTTTCATTTAATAATTATGCTTCTAAATAGTATATATAAGATAATTGGCTAAGGAATGATCTATCTTAAACAAATTCCATTTCCTCATAGATTATATTATTTCTAAACATGACCATGACTAACCAACACTTTCTATTTCCCTTGTCAAAATCGAACTACTTTACATCAACCCTAGCCAATCGGAACATCCTGGACGCTATGGTACTATCGGTTTTACCAGAAAAGGACCTCAGGCAAGTGCACTTTCTGATTGCTTTCGATTCATAGTAGTCTTTCCATTTCATGTTTATACATATGCTCTCTTGTTTGATGACACGTTATCACACGGATTAGTATCATGGATTTGTTTATACTTCGTGACTGTCTTTTACATGATTACCCTACTTGCGACTTGATTCCATGAGTAGTAGCTGGGAGGGAAAATATCTTAGTAGACGTGTAAACTACCCAATCTATCCCCAAAATGACTACACTTGACTAATAGCAGCTGCACGCGACACGTACAAGGTGCCGGATTTACCTCTTAGCCGTTCACATGTCGAACAAGATATTTCAAAACACATAGATAGTTGTCTTTTACTTGTTTTTTCTTATTTGTTCACCACTTGCCACAACATCCTAGCTACATGTTTTTCTCCAGTTGATATCTTGTAGTAGAGTTACCTACTTGCTTTCTAGACATGCCATGACATCAGTTACTTTCCAGTTTTATTTTACGTATGTTATTTTCATGTCTTGTGAATCCTATTGTATTTTCGCATTGCATGCCGTCGGTTTGTGTGCTTGTTTTATTCCTGACTGAAAACCAACATTTTTCAGGTTAGCTGTGCTTCACTTAGCATTGGGAGACACGGGTGTACTTGCAGGCAGAAACCTAGAAATTTGATAGAAGTGGTATCATTTTTATTAATTATAAGAACCTTATATTTTCTTTAAATATAAATGTTGTAATCAATTTAGAAATGTGAATGAGCAATAAATGTTATATTTATGTCATTTTGAGCATCATGGCCTTGACAGCGTTCTATCACCGACTCTGCGGCGTAGGCTAGCTTGGACATGCACTCATATCCCTAAAAGCGGGTACGGGTCGTGACAAGTTTTATGGTGGCCCATTCACGTTAGTTTTCGCAAAAGATTGTGTCACGCCCCAGAACCAGAACATTGGAGAGCGGGGGCAGACATAGCCAGCTACGTATAATGAAATGGGATCCACTCCACTATATGGTCACGGCTGTCTAGATATATGAGGGTTTATGTACAAGCCATCGATCAGTCTCTTAGGATCAATAACAAGCCTAAATGTCTCAATCACAAGCAAGCAAGTAAAGTTATAAGATGTAAGATCACCAAATATATAATAGTAAGGCGTCCCAAACATTACATATTCAGCTGATCATGAAGCTAGTCGTTACAAAATGTGCAGACTAGCAAGAGTTTAGTCATACATGATCAACCCTAGGTTGCCAATCATGTTACAGCCCGTAGGAAGACAGTAAATAAAGGTACAATCGAGCTAACACGTGCTCGTCGGCTAAACGCCTCAAAAGAATAATTTTACAATAGAGTGAGAGAGCCAAAATGAACCCACTCGTTGCCAGGATTCCTTCTAGTGGTCACCATCTGGCTGGAAGACAGGTGGATCCTCTGGTGCTGCTTCGATATCTGGCCACACAAAACCAGCTGGGTCAGACCCCAAAAAGAGCAAGTGCCACGAAGGAGGCTTCACTTAGGAACTAAAACCAACAATTAGCACAAGAATATAATTACATAATAAAAGACAGTAATTAAGGAAAAGCATGACAGGTGATATGCGATGAGATAACCATGGGACTATTCAGATAACCAGGTTACAACCCGTAAACCAAACAAGGACCGGGGTTGTAACCCTTCGTCTGAACAGAACTTGGTATCTCCCACCATTTATCGCAAGATAATATAAGAAAACAGGTCATGTAACAATCTTGTACAGGATCAAGACAAGACTAGACAGATTATTCCTTATCCAACAATCACGGCCAAGCAATAAGTATGGCTTGATACTTTAACTAACTAGGGTTATCACAGGCCTAGTTACTAACAAGATGCAGTGACATGTTCCTCCAGCCACAAGTCCTGCAGCTAATCCAGGTTATCCAGGCGACTTGGATTCATTAAGCAATGCCTCGTTTTACTCCACATATCAGTGAGTCTAGACTTGTGCCCAACTCGTCGGCAGGCTACAAGTCCAACAATTGTGGCCGGCATAATAGGATCGCCTGTAACTGGGAAAATCTCTCATGACTACTGGATTATTCTAGTTATTAGCCTTAGTAAATTTTAGTGGGTACCCCTGACCGTAGTACTCAGGGGTCCTTGTCCTAGACATGATGCAAGACAAGACGGGTTCACTTGTACAAGCACAATCGTCCACGGTGTCTAGGTTATTCAATCTTGTCGTATCATGTTGGTCGTCGCAACAGCAATTCGAGAAATATTATGTCATGTTTATCATGTCAAGAGTGCGCCACGGCGGGCCACTATCAAGAATTATCATGTCAAGTTATCATGTCAAATTATCATGTCAAGAGTGCGTCACGTCGGGCCACTATCATGTCAAGTTTATTGTCAAGAGTGCACCACTACGGGTCACCGTTATGTCATGTCAATTGTCAAAAATGCACCACAAAGGGTCACCATCGTGTCAGGGAACAATTAATGGCACAAGCATACAAGTGGTAATTAAATATTAGCAGGAGCAAGGGCTGCGGGGGACTCATGCGGCTCAGGAAAATTAATAGGCCATATGCGGCCAGGCAATTGGCAATAGCCACATGCGGCTGGGTACTGTTTAAATGGCCAAGGCAAATATATGAAAAACATGCAAGCTGATGCTTGCATGCATGCATTAAATATAACATGGCATGGCCTATACGGCTCATAAATATTAGCAAGCCACCATACGGCCATGAATATTTAGCAAGCAACCATGAATACTAGCAACTAACAGTATGTAAGAGCATGCGGCCAATAAATATTAGCAAGTAACATTCATGCAAAAGCATGCTAGCTAAAGACCATTAAATATTAATATTAGCTAAGCCCTGCGGCCAGGAATTGACAAATGGTCATGCACAAAGCAAATTGCCATACGGCTATGAAGTTGGCCTATGCGGCTAGGAATTAGCAAATTGCCATATGCGGCTCATCTATTTGATTGGCCAAAAGCAATTGCTAAAAGTATGTAAGCAGTTGCATGCGTTGCATGCCATCAATTGGAAGGCCATGCGGCCAAAAATTATAAGCAAGCAAGCATGCTAGCTAAAGCTTGCAAGCTGATGCTAAATATTTAATGCTTGGGCCAAAAAGCTAAAGTTAGCACTAATTATTTAATGCTTGGGCATGCAAGTTAAAAACATGCAAAGTTAAATGCAAGGCTAAATGCATTATGGAAGTAAATGCATGCATGGCATGCGAGCTAATGCAAGCTCCTGCTTGCAAGGCCATATTAATACATATGCGGCCAATCTATTTAATGCCATATGCGGCTCATCTATTAATGAGTCATGCGGCCACCCCTTATTCATAAGCACGTAAGCCATATGCTAATGCTTGCTTTACATGCAAATCAATTAATAATTCATGTGTACTAATTACTAATGCATGCAATGCATTCCTTTAATGGCTAATGCATGCAAGCCTATATTAAATTCATGCAAGGCTAATCATTTATTTCTAATGCATGCAAGTCTACGTTAATGCATGCAAGGCTTTACTCTATGCAAGCGAATACTAACATTCCAAGCAATATTGCTTGCATGCGGCAACTAATATTCTATGCAGCTAATTGCAATAATTAATTGGTCAACAAATGAGTTGGCCATATGCGGCTACAATAAAGTGCCTCATGCGGCTACAATAAAGTGCCTTATGCGGCCAAGCTTTGTTTTCCCATGCATGCTGATGCATGCAAAGGATGCAAGCATTAAATGCTAAGCCATGCTAACGTGGCCAAGCATTAAATGCTAAGCCTAAGTCTTGCTCCCATGTGCTGATGCAACCTTGTTCCCATATACATGCATTAAATGCTAAGGTGCGGCCAACAATTATAAAGGAGATTAAATAATACACTTCCATATAAAGCCATGCGGCTCATTTAGGAATAGCCATATGCGGCTGACTTGTCCATGCGGCAGGGAAAAACACTTGTCGCATGAAATAGTCATGCGGTCAAGTACTGTTCTTCTCCTCCAATTTCCGAGAAGAAGAACACCATGAAGCCATGCTTCCAAGCTCCATAATTCCATCGTCCAGAGTCCAAATCCGAACTTCCATAGGTCAAAATGAGGCAGAATAAAATTCTCTACAATATGGAACCATCAACTAGCAGAAATATGCAAGTTTGATAGATCAAAATTTATGGAAACCGAAAATACCACAAAACTAGATCTACAAGAAATTAACCATGGAAATGAAAAATGCTAAGTACTAAAGTGGATTAGAAACACATGAGAAAGACAGTAGAACAATAAAAATAGGTTTTCTCCATGAAACAAGATGTACTTGCCTAAGCTCTCCACTCTCTCAGGTTGGTGGAGAAGTAATGGTGGGGAAAAAGAAAGTTAATGTAGAGAGAGAAATGTGTGGTAGGATATTTAATGAAGGTGGTGGTAGGTGGGAGTGGTTTGGTTCACATAAAATCAAGTAAAACCGAACCAAGCCAAACAAATCGAACCGAACCAAGATAAACCAATCAATAAAATGCCAAAATAAATCAAGCAGAGAGACATGCAATACGGGTCAAAATACGTACACGTATTCCAAATACGTAATACGAGATATGGGCATTACAACTCTACCCACCTTAAAAGAATTTCGTCATCGAAATTTAATCAAGTAGCTAGAGATGCAAGGACAAGCTATACTAAGCAATCAATCAAACAAATAATCATGCAAGCAAGAAATTTGAAGGAAAAAGAAAGAAGGAAGATATCCTGCTAAGAACCTCTCTGCCGGTTCTGAATTTGAGCTTGGACCAGGGTATACTGCTGGGGTCTCTGCTGCTGGAAGGCTTGAGCCTGAGGCGGCAATGGCCTCGGGGGCTGGTACTGCTGTTGTACTGGTGCTGGTCCCCTTACCGAGGGACTAGTCTGGGCCGATGATGAACTGGCCCTATTCGGACAGGATCCTATCTTGTGGTCCGGTGCCCTATATGCCAAACACAATCCCTGTGCTTTGCGATACTCTGAAACAACGTGTCATGGCTTCCCACAATGAGTGCAGCCCATTGCGGAAGACTGCTTCTGCTTTTGTTGTTGAGAGGATGTGACCGACGTCTCTGAGGCCGCCTGCCTCAGAGTTCCAATTGTCAAATCTCTGACTGTCGGGGCTGGTGCTGAAGACTGGGTCATCTGGCCGTGAGATCGCTTTCGACCTCCGGTCCTGTCCATGATCCTGTGGGAGGTATACTCGTGCCTCCTAGCTGCTCTCAATACTGCATCGAAGGTCTGATGCTCAAACTGCTCCACTGCCAGCAGAATCTCTAAGTGGAGTCCCTGCTGAAACCGTTGGGCTCTATCTAACTCGGTCGCCACCAAGGTGGGAGCAAACCGACTAAGCATGGAAAACTCGGCCGCATATCCGTCGACCGTCCTGCCCATCTGATTCAGATTGGTGAACTCGGTCTGTAGGTCGTACCGAGCCACAGCATCGAAGTACTTGGTCTGGAATCTCTCACGAAATACTGCCCAAGCAATAGGTGCCACTAATCCCATGGCCTGTGCTGTCCACCAGCTGCAGGCAAGATCCAGTAACTGCAGGCGCACCACGGCCACCTTCTCGTCTTCCGGAGTCCTGGCTGCTTCTAGAATCACTTCTGTGTCCTGAAGCCACGCGTCAGCAGCGATAGCATCTTCACTGCCATCAAAGAATGGAGGGTTCAGGCGCTTGAAACTGTTCGCTGCAGTGTTCCTATGACGACCACCTCTGTTCAGAGCATCTTCCACTGCCTATTGCAAGTCATCTCCTCTATGATCCTGGGAAGCTAATAAGGTCCTGATGAGACCCACTAAAGTGCCATCATCGAGCTCTACAGGCTGGACGGGCTGAACGGGTGGTTCTCCTCCGGTAGACATGACTCGGGAGGCTGCTCCTGAGTGCTGGGCCTGATCTTCTGGTTGCTGCTGGTCCACGGGAGGCGCTTCGCCTTGCTGATCGGCAGGTCCAGGAACAATGTCGCTGAAGAAGACGACATAGGAAACAATAAGGAAGGACCAGGACAGATCAACGATTATAAGCATGTGATCAGGATAAGAATTTCAGGGATTCAGAGAATACGAACAAAGATCAAGGGCGAGTGCTGATTGAGACATCTATTCGGTAAACCCTCACATATCTTGATTTACAAGACTTGCATGGGCCACCACTAAAACCATGTCACGCCCCAGAACCAGAACACTGGAGAGCGGGGGCAGACATAGCCAGCTACGTATAATAAAATGGGATCCACTCCACTATACGGTCACGGCTGTCTAGATATATGAGGGTTTATCTACAAGCCATCAGTCTCTTAGGGTCAATAACAAGCCTAAATGTCTCAATCACAAGTAAGCAAGTAAAGTTACAATATGTAAGATCACCAAATATACAATAGTAAGGCGTTCCAAACATTACATATTCAGCTGATCATGAAGCCAGTCGTTACAAAATGTATGGACTAGCAAGAGTTTAGTCATACATGATCAACCCTAGGTTGCCAATCATGTTACAGCCCGTAGACAAACAGTAAATAAAGGTACAATCGAGCTAACACGTGCTCGTCGGCTAAACGCCTCAAAAGAATAATTTTACAATAGAGTGGGAGAGCCAAAATGAACCCACTCTTTGCCAGGATTCCTTCTAGTAGTCACCATCTGGCTGGAAGACAGGTGGATCCTCTGGTGCTGCTCTGATATCTGGCCACACAAAACCAGCTGGGTCAGACCCCAGAAAGAGCAAGTGCCACGAATGAGGCTTCACTTAGGACTAAAACCAGCAATTAGTACAAGAATATAATTACATAATAAAAGACAGTAATTAAGGAAAAGCATGACATGTGATATGCGATGAGATAACCATGGGACTATTCAGATAACCAGGTTACAATCCGTAAACCAAACAAGGACTGGGGTTGTAACCCTTCGTCTGAACAGAACTTGGTTTCTTCCACCATTTATCGTAAGATAATATAAGAAAACAGGTCATGTAACAATCTTGTATAGGATCAAGACAAGAATAGACTGATTATTCCTCATCCAACAATCACGGCCAAACAATAAGTACGGCTTGATACTTTAAGTAACTAGGGTTATCACAGGCCTAGTTACTAACAAGATGCAGTGAGATGTTCCTCCAGCCACATGCCCTACAGCTAATCCAGGTTATCCAGGCGACTTGGATTCATTAAGCAATGCCTCGTTTTACTCCACATATCAGTGAGTCTAGACTTGTACCCTACTCATCGGCAGGCTACAAGTCCAACAATTGTGGCCGGGATAACGGGATCGCCTGTAACTGGGAAAATATCTCATGACTACTGGATTATTCTAGTTATTAGCCTTAGTAAATTTTAGTGGGTACCCCTGACCGTGGTACTCAGGGGTCCCTGTCCTAGATATGATGCAGGACAAGACGGGTTCATTTGTACAAGCACAATCGTCCACGGTGTCCAGGTTATTCAATCTTGTCGTGTCATGTTGGTCGTCGCAACAGCAATTCGAGAAATATTATGTCAGGTTTATCATGTCAAGAGTGCGCCACGGCGGGCCACTATCAAGAATTATCATGTCAAGTTATCATGTCAAGAGTGCGTCACGTTGGGCCAATATCATGTCAAGTTTATTATCAAGAGTGCACCACTATGGGTCACCGTTATGTCTTATCAATTGTCAAAAGTGCACCACAATGGGTCACCATCGTGTCAGGGAACAATTAATATCACAAGCATACAAGTGGTAATTAAATATTAGCAGGGGCAAGGGCTGCGGAGGACTCATGCGGCTCAGGAAAATTAATAGGCCATATGCGGCCAGGCAATTGGCAATGGCCACATGCGGCTGGGTACTGTTTAAATGGCCAAGACAAATATATGAAAAATATGCAAGCTGATGCTTGGATGCATGCATTAAATATAACATGGCATGGCCTATGCGGCTCATAAATATTAGCAAGCTACCATGCGGCCATGAATATTTAGCAAGCAACCATGAATACTAGCAAGTAACAGTATGTAAGAGCATGCGGCCAATAAATATTAGCAAGTAACATGCATGCAAAAGCATGCTAGCTAAAGACCATTAAATATTAATATTAGCTAAGCCCTGCGGCCAGGAATTGATAAATGGTCATGCACAAAGCAAATTGCCATGCTGCTATGAAGTTGGCCTATGCGGCTAGGAATTAGCAAATTGCCATATGCGGCTCATCTATTTGATTGGCCAAAAGCAATTGCTAAAAGTATGCAAGCAGTTGCATGCGTTGCATGCCATCAATTGGAAGGCCATGCGGCCAAAAATTATAAGCAAGCAAGCATGCTAGCTAAAGCTTGCAAGCTGATGCTAAATATTTAATGCTTGGGCCAAAAAGCTAAAGTTAGCACTAATTATTTAATGCTTGGGCATGCAAGTTAAAAAAATGCAAAGTTAAATGCAAGGCTAAATGCATTATGGAAGTAAATGCATGCATGGCATGCAAGCTAATGCAAGCTCCTGCTTGTAAGGCCATATTAATACATATGCGGCCAATCTATTTAATGCCATATGGGGCTCATCTATTAATAAGTCATGCGGCCACCCCCTTATTCATAAGCACGTAAGCCATATGATGATGCTTGTTTTACATACAAATCAGTTAATAATGCATGTGTACTAATTACTAATGCATGTAATGCATTGCTTTAATGGCTAACACATGCAAGCCTATATTAAATTCATGCAAGGCTAATCATTTATTTCTAATGCATGCAAGTCTACGTTAATGCATGCAAGGCTTTACTCCATACAAGCAAATACTAACATTCCAAGCAATATTGCTTGCTTGCGGCTACTAATATTCCATGCAGCTAATTGTAATAATTAATTGGTCAACAAATGAGTTAGCGATATACGGCTACAATAAAGTGCCTCATGCGGCTACAATAAAGTGCCTTATGCGGCCAAGCTTTGTTTTCCCATGCATGCTGATGCATGCAATATTAAGGATGCAAGCATTAAATGCTAAGCCATGCTAACGTGGCCAAGCATTAAATGCTAAGCCTAAGTCTTGCTCCCATGTACTGATGCAACCTTGTTCCCATATACATGCATTAAATGCTAAGGTGCGGCCAACAATTATAAAGGAGATTAAATAATACACTTCCATATAAAGCCATGCGGCTCAATTAGGAATAGCCATATGTGGCTGACTTGTCCATGCGGCAGGGAAGAACACTTGTCGCATGAAATAGTCATGCGGTCAAGTACTGTTCTTCTCCTCCAATTTCCGAGAAGAAGAACACCATGAAGCCATGCTTCCAAGCTCCATAATTCCATCGTCCAGAGTCCAAATCCGAACTTCCATAGGTCAAAATAGGACAGAATGAAATTCTCTACAGCATGGAACCATCAACTAGCAGAAATATGCAAGTTTGATAGATCAAAATTTATGGAAACCGAAAATATCACAAAACTAGATCTACAAGAAATTAACCATGGAAATGAAAAATGCTAAGTACTAAAGTGGGTTAGAAACACATGAGGAAGACAGTGGAACAATAAAAATAGGTTTCCTCCATGAAGCAAGATGCACTTGTCTAAGCTCTTCACTCTCTCAGGTTGGTGGAGAAGTAATGGTGGAGAAGAAGAAAGTTAATGTGGAGAGAGAAATGTGTGGTGGGATATTTAATGAAGGTGGTGGTAGGTAGGAGTGGTTTGGTTCACATAAAATCAAGTAAAACAGAACCAAGCCAAACAAAACGAACCGAACCAAGATAATCCAATCAATAAAATGCCAAAATAAATCAAGCAAAGAGACATACAATACGGGTCAAAATACGTACACGTATTCCAAATACGTAATACGAGATATGGGCCTTACAGATTGTGAACTCGTGGTTGTACTTAAGTTAGTCGTACTGCTACGAGCCTGCGACTAGGAAATGCTCATTCACAATTAGGAATAATTTAATATTTATTTTAAAGGGTTACGACTATGCATCCCTAATTTTATTCGACATTTGGGTAGTTAAGGTTGCTACATAGGCCTCATTGAATTCTAAATCCTATTAGATAATTTTAATAGAAGGATGCACTATTGTATTTTGATTTGATGGTATTCCTAAAGTGGGTAGATTTGTAACATCTCTCCGAAATTTTAAAAATATTATTTTTATTTATTTATTTGAATTAAAAGGTGATTTTTGGAATTTATAAATATATAATTTTAATTAATTATTATTTTGTCTTGGTCATGATTAAATTTTGGAGTACCAAATGACTAGAAGTGATGGCACGGATAGTGCAGTAACGTGCTTTGACTAGTGTATTAGCTATGGTAGGGAAGACCGAGCTCTAAGTGTGTCCGAAGTAGAAAAACCATGCGAAGTTGTGACTTGATATCTACAAATAATTTAATTAGTTATTTAATAATAATATGACTTCTAGAAGACTCGGTTGTTCCAAACTAGCCCGAACCCAACCCGAGCCCTGGTTGTCATGTAGTGCGACCAACGACGACCATGTAGATATATAGATGTGTATATATATTAGGTGTCCATTTTTAGTCTCGTGAATAATTTATATAAATTTTATTCTGAATATAGTATATGTATTATTGCTATTTAAATTTATATTTTACTCGAAAATAGGATAATCTTCTCTTAGATTGATATTTTAGGATTTTGGAAATTTATTTAGGCTATATATATACACTTGTGTATAAATATATCCATAACAGGTAGACATAGTGTTTTATACATTTTTTTCCTCAATATTGAATATTAGAGAAACAGAAATTAAAGTTTATAATTCTCCTGTCATCGATCATCCTCTTCCTAATCAATCGTTTGATTTTTAGAATTGATACTTTCACTTCAAGGACAGATACATCCACTTTACCTATCATAATCACTTGGCTTGAATTTCTAACTTTCTCTACCATGATCAATTTGTTTAAGGGATTCAGAAGCTTCTTTGAAAATTGTATGGACATAGTTGAAAGAAGGATCGGTGACTTACAATGGCAAGACAGAAGCGCACTGTCGCCAATTACTTGACTTATGGAGACTGTGGGATCACTACAGCCAGCAGCGCACTGGCGAGGCATGATCCCTGAGTTGAAGTAGTTTCAGGTAAGCGTGGGTGACTGTAAAACCCCTAATTTCTACTATAATTTTTTTAATAAATATGGTATTGATTTTTGTACTTCGTATTTGTATGTCGCGTACGAGTTTACGTGAAATAAATTTCTCGTCAAGTACGAATAAGTACGAAGTACATATTTTTATGAAATGTTTTAATTATATAGATGTAGAAAATATTTCAAAATAATAGACGATAAAATATTTTATATTGCTTGAAGATGTAAATGCGTCGCGCCAAGAATTGCCAAACTTTATTTTTATCTAAAAAAAGGCTATTTTATTTTATGGTGCAAGTATAACTAGTAATTTAGAAAAACTATATTTTATGTAAGTATTATTTTTGCATGCGAGTGTATATATATTTATATTTTCAAAATTAATTATTATCATTAATATATTATTTCGAAAAACGTATATTAAATATGGGTTGATTTAATATGTAATTCATTATGGTGATTTAAGTTGAAAAAAAATTTAAGTTATTTAAATACAGTTTAAATTAGAGGTAGAATCTATCTACATTGGATTATATTTGATTGAGTTACTTTTAAATCAATTTGAATTAAATAGTAAAAAATTCAAGGGGAATTAAAACTCTTCTTAGTCCTTATCTAGATAAGACTTTTGTAAATCCCCTGATTTTTTCAAAATAAATATTTGTTGAATTTTTGGATTTTTAAATAACTATTTATTGACTTATTATATAATTTGTATTATTTTACATATATTTAGTATAATGCTCATTAGTGAATTTAGTATAAAAATGTATAAAGCTATTTTTCTAGTACATTAAGGATCTAAACTATATTATACAATATTTCTCACAATTTTAGGATTTATTTCATAACTTTTATTACTTTTTACATGTTACTTATATTGTACACTATTTACATAATATAGAATAAATATCAATTTAGTATTAAATATTTCAGCTTGTATAAATGAGATTAGATGAAGGTTGTTTAAATAAATATAACTCTATTTATTATCTATAGTAATTTTTAATAATGTTATAGATAATTTAGATAAATATGAATTATATTTTAAGATAATCATAATCCTAAGTCTAATAGGAAAGCATCTCTATCTATATCCTATCCTAACAAAACAAAATCCAATTTATTTAAATCATATCCTATCTAATTTAGGAGATAAATATGAAATAAATACCTATATAAAACCAATACATCTTCCTTCTATCAGCCATAATTCAAAATTATTTTTAGTCCAATAGAAACTCTAAAATTCGTCATTAGAATTCAGCCCCGCTTTTTAGCAGCAAGAGCAACTTGGAACGACGATATCTCCTAGCTCTGTTTTGCCTCTAATTTTTTTTAAAAGAAGCGTATCGAGGTAAGGTTTCCAAAAAATATTTTAATAGACAAAATTTGTTCTGTAAATTTTTGCAAAACTGTTTGAGTATCTAGTGTCCAAAAAAAATGTGTTTCGGTATTTTTGCAATTTCGGGAGATTCCAAAAACGAAAATGCGATCCGTTTAGTTTTTCAGAAAGCTGATACGAAAACCTATACCATATCCTAACTTCATAATTTATTAAATAAATGTAATAGGTGCAGTATTAATTATAATTAGATAATAGACTATTTTCAGCATCTGAAGTTGTTCCTACACCTTCCTCTTTGTGCGTTGTTGTTGATTCATCGCCAGGACATCATCTTACCTCACTCGGACATCAGGCAAGACACCTTGCCTTTGTTGTTTATTTACTTGCTTAATATCAAGCATGCTTTTATCTATTATTTATTTCTGGCAAATGTAAAAATTGTACTTTCAAAACCGTATGTAGATTCAAATTACTATATTTTAGTTTTCATATGCATTTTGACTTAGAGTTAAGGGACCACCCATGTGTGTGTCACATTCATTGGCCTCGACACCTATGTACCACGAAGTCGCAAGTCGTATATAGATACAGACTTACGTACTGACTGATCATCGGTGCGTACAGGCCGTGCGTTAGTATATGACTGGTAATAGTTATGGATGTCTAGAAGACTTAGCAGTTATTAGAAATATCATGATGTGGATACAGCACGTGTAGTACATGGGGAGGGAGAAGACAGCTATTAGGCGTAGGGGCTTTCACTCGTTTACTTTCCTCTAGATGCCCTTAGTGATTCAGTCGAGTGCTAGTGGGCCGTACATTTATTTTTCTCTAGCTGCCGTTAGTGACTCACCCGAGAGCTAGTGTGTCGTGCATATATTTGTTACTTTTCTCTAGATGCCACTAGTGCCTCGGTTGAAACGCTAACGTGCCGTGTTTCAAGTTTTGGAAGGCCCCTGTATGGAATGTTGTCTTCAAAGTGCATTTTCACATAGAATGGTTAAGGACTTTTATCTGTTTAGACATATGCAATTTTCTGTTGAGCTAACTATATTCAGTTTATGGCATGATATTATGTATCTTGTTACGTCTCTCTGAGGACCTGGTGATTTTTCTAGGTGTGCTTTTGTGATGTTGCGCAGGTGCTCTAGCTAAGGCCATGACTTGCTCTCTTCTATCGAGGATGATTGCACTTGAGTCATCTTCGCATCGTTCGACAATTTCTAAATTTTGTATTCTCTCTTTGTTGGAAGTGGATTTGTCTCCTCCCAACGACTTGTGTAAACAATAATTCATAAGTTATTATAAACTCTTTCTTCTTTATTTGTGGATGAGATTAGTGTCGTGGCTTTCTACACTTTACAGCTTATGTATACATACGATGGTTCCATATATTGGAGTATACTTCGTATATATACAGCTGGCATGATTACGTTCTTAGTCCTACATATTTTTGGGACTAGGACGTTACATGTTTTTGTGGTGGCCCATGCAGGTCAACTTTATCACTTCGATTACGTTATTGTACCCGTGTGAGCCTGCAGATAGGATTGAGTCTAGGATCTCATCCATATACTTGACATTCTTTCTTGACTCTAAACATCGAACTCTCGTTTACCTCCCTTGATTGCATCTTATTTGACCCCTTCATATCGTAAATCCTTACTTTCTCGTGCTTAATGTCGGTTAGGAAGATGACTACACTAGTATATGCTCATAGGTCAAACACGTGACTAGAATGATTATATTCACAATTAGTATACATTGAGGTCTTATTTAAGATATAGAGGCATTTATTTTTCTAAAAGTATAATGTTAAGGATTAGTTAATTCTAAGTTGGGTAGCAGCAATATTTCCAACTTTGAGGACAGAGAGAATTTTATCTTGAGACTACTAGGTGTATTCACCAAAGGATTGATAGAAGATTGAGTAAAATCTTTGATTTTGAAGATTTAGAAAATATTTATGATTTTCGGGTTATCGCTATTCATATCTTTTGAGGATATAAATTGATTTGAGTAAAATTTTAAATTTTGAACTGTGTCATACGATCTATGATTGATAAATTTATTTAGATTTTGAGTTTAATATTTCAATTGTGAAAAAAAAAAATCTTCAAATTTTGTCGCATAATTTACGATTGATAAGATTATCTAAATCTTGAGTTTAAAGTTAGGATTTATAATATTGCGATTTTGTGGAAAATTTATTAAGAGATATGATAAAGCTTATTTTGAGATTGATTAGAGGAATCTAAAAATTTTTAGTTATGATGGATGACCTCAACAGACTAGAGAATAAGAAAGTTTAGTTTGTGCATATTGGAGGGAAAATATATATATATATATATATATATTTATATATATATATATATATATATATATATATATATATATATATATATATATATATATATATATATCGGCGAGCTCAGCCTCCGCTCTGGCTCCCCAGCCGTCGCTCGGCGGTCCTCTTTCGGCGGTGGCGCCGCCACCGTCGCCCGCCACCCGGTACACGCTCAGGAGCTCCTGTAGCCGCCCGCCGGCCGACCGCTAGGGGCTCAGCCAGCGTCCCCCCTCCTTCCCCTCCCCCCCTTGCCGGAGTTGCCGCGTCCCTCTCGCACGTGCAGCCCTCCCTCCCCTCCCCGGCCGCGTCCCAGTTCCCTCCTCTCCGCCCGGCGGCCGTCCGCCTTTCCCCTCCCCCCGGAGGTCGAGCACCCGCCTATCCCTCTCTTCCGGACGTGCCTCCCTCCCCGGATCTCGATCCACCTGAGCTCCCGCTTCCGTTCGCCGTGTCGGGCGCCCCCCCTGGCGCTGGTCCCTCCCTCTTGGCCTGCCCGTCGGCCAGACGCCGCCCCGACAATGGCTTTCCCCTCCCCCCGGGACGCGCGCCCACCTCGGGCAGCGAGCACCCTCGCGCAGTGCGCGTCCTTGGGCGGCGGGCCTGCTTCGGGCAGTGTTCTGCCAGCCCGCCCTCGGGCCCAGTGCACCTGCTTCGGGCAGTGTTCTGCCAGCCTTTCAAAATTCGAATTTTCGAATTTTGCTTTCCTTGTCCCGTCCAAAAAAAAGGAGATCGTCTACCTCTCTTAGGGCCGAGCGTCCACATGGTTGCATTGGGCTGTGTGCCCATCCCTCCCTTAGGACCGAGCGTCCACATCGTTTCTAATTCTGTACTTCTTTTGCTATTTTGCTATGTACCCCTTAAATCTCTAGTATTAGCTGTTTAGCATTCCAGGGTTCTTTTGTGTTTTTCGACCCTGGCACGTGTACTGCTCATTAAGAGCCCCTTTCTATTCAATAAAATGTTGTTTTCAAAAAATATATGTATATATATATATATATATATATATATATATATATATATATATATATTGTCATACTAAGGGTTACTAAAGACTTGAATTATTTTTATGATTATGCTTGAATATCGTAGTTTATGTCAAGCTTGGAAATACATATTGGAAACTCAAATTTTGGGATTAAATCATATCTTGATAGAGAACCAAGAAGCAGGCAAGGTCACCCTAATGAGATAGAGGTACGCTACATTCCATCCATGACCAAGATAGTTGTATATACACAAGTATAGTTAGTCTTCGACCAAACCATGTGACTATATCTCAATTTTGACTTATTCGACCTTTCCTCCAAATCTAGATCTTTTATTGTGACCTGCTAACCTTTTGAAATTTGAGAAATGAATTAATCGTTCCTTGACTGTATCCACCTAGGAGACTATCTTCTCTCTGAAAACTCTGTCCTTAAATTATTTTACTAGATTTCTTAATTAATTTTATTTCATGCTTCAACTTGATCTTCTTTAATGTTTGTGCATTAATTGTCACTTCATGAACTCCCACTTTCTATTTTAGGTCTTTTTGTGTCATTTACCGTGACTTTGATATTTGGAGTGTAATACTAGCTGTTACCTTCCAACAAATTTTATATGTAAGACCTAGACGAGTTCACCTTCATGTAGGTATATCATGTCCCACTCAAACACGTCCCTTGGTACTCTATTTTTATGATATGACTTTCGGGTCATAAAGACTAGACTATAACCATTACCATGATGCCGATATATTTTCTGACCAAGGATAGGGACTCAACCTCGACTCAATTCTTTCGATCCGATGTGATTTTGTTCTACTTAATTCTTTAAATGCTTATCTTTGTGCTTTATCTTGATTGCTTGACCCATTGTCCCATCATACTACTAGTTTAACTCTTGTAAGTTGGGTAGAATACCTCATGACCTAACAAACCTTTGTCCTTGTGACCCATATTGATAAGTTTACTTAGACTATAGAATTCAGAGGACCCTAACTTATCTAGTCAACCAAGCCATAGATAAGAAAGCACTAGGACGACTGCATAAGCCCAAACTTTGGGCAAGACTTAGATTTTAATAGATCTTCGACTATTTAATTTCCTTCATTAGTATTCCTTATTTATATTTAGACTATCTTATGATGCTAATTTGGCCTTTGTTTTGCAAGCTTATTCTTTTATCGAGCTTGTTCACAACATATGTGTTATTGGGGACGCCCACTAATACATTGTCTAATCAGAATCGGTGCATGATGGTCTGATCAACCTAGTGCACTTTGGTTCGCTTTTCATATATTGTTCGACGTGGATGGAGACATAGTTAAACTTGGCCTCTAGAATTCCATCCTCGACTGCCTTAGCAATTCTTTTTGAAAATTTTCAATCGTCTTTGAACCTCTTATTCGTATTCGATAATATCTTTTTCGAACTCTTTATTATTTTCGTCTTTCGCCTATATTAGAAAGACAAACACTCGTACTTGATATCCCTTAGTTGCCCACCATCTATTGCCAAGATAGTTAACTACTGACCAACTAATGTGACAATATCCTCGTCTTGAGTTACCTTTTCCCTCTATCCTAGATTCATTATCGTAACCTTCTAATTGTTCTTGAAACTTAAAAATGATTCAAATCATTTCCTTAACCATACCTTAAACCTAGACGACTATATTCACTCAAGAAACCATCTCTCCTAAATATCTAAATTATTCACTTTGACCTACTCAATTCCTTTCTATTCTCTAATTCGTGTTATCATAATTTTATTACCTTATCTAGCGACCTTTCTTCAATTCCATAACCATGATGTATTTTCACAAATATCAAAATTACGATCTTCCAATGCATGTTTGTGTCGAACGTCGTTTCTTCGTCTCATCCAAAAATTTAATCGTATTTCGGTATTGATGAAATCTTTCTATCTCCCCTACCCTAGCCATTCCTAAATTTCGAGGACGAAATTCTTGTAAGTTGGGAAGGATGTAAAACCCCTAATTTCTACTATGATTTTTTTAATAAATATGGTATTGATTTTTGTACTTCGTATTTGTACGTCGCATACGAGTTTGCATTTCATAAATTTCTCGTCAAGTGCGAATAAGTGCGAAGTACATATTTTTATAAAACGTTTTAATTATATAGATGTAAAAAATATTTCAAAATAATAGACGATAAATATTTTATATTGCTTGAAGTTGTAAATATGTCGCGCCGAGGATTGCTAAACTTTATTTTTATTTAAAAAAGAGGCCATTTTATTTTATGGTACAAGTATAACTAGTAATTTAGAAAAACTGTATTTTATGTAAGTATTATTTTTGCATGCGAGTGTATATATATTTGTATTTTCAAAATTAATTATTATCATTAATATATTATTTTGAAAAATGTATATTAAATATGGGTTGATTTAATATGTAATTAATTATGGTGATTTAAGTTGGAAAAAAATTAAGTTATTTAAATACAGTTTAAATTAGAGGTAGAATCTATCTACATTGGATTATATTTGATTGAGTTACTTTTAAATTAATTTGAATTAAATAGTGAAAAATCCAAGGGGAATTAAAACTCTTCTTAGTCCTTATCTAGATAAGACTTTTGTAAACCCCCTGATTTTTTCAAAATAAATATTTGTTGAATTTTTAAATTTTTAAATAACTATTTATTGACTTATACTACAAGAAAATTGACGATTCTTGACGGTTTATAAGTTGACGGTCATTGGAAACCGTCAACAATAGGATTTATCTTGACAGTTTTAGGCTTACGTCAGTAGATGGTCTTTTTTTGTTACTTTAGCTCATTTATAGAATGTATGTTGACGGTTTCGAGGGATCCGTCAAGAAAGAACATCTTTTATATTGACGTTTTGATAATAACCGTTAACTATTGTGTATGCGGAAAAGTTGCCGCGGTTTTTTTATTTGCCATTATGGTAATCATTTCAAAGTCTTTAAAATTAATGACGGTCTTCCACAAAAAATTTTAAGGCTCATAAGAACAAAACTCTCGACTTCTCTCCCCGCTCTCTTCGAAACTCTCGACTTCTCTCTCCCTCCGCTCTTTCAGAAAACCTTCGTCTTCCCCTTCCCTCCAAAACCCTCGTCTCTCCCCCTATCAGAAACCCTCGTCTCTCCCCTTCTCAGAAACCCCTCCTCTCTCTCCCCCCTCAGAAACCCCTCTCTCCCCGTCTCAGAAACCGCTCTGGAGAAAACTTAACCGGTCTGGAGAAAACCCCTCCACTTCGATACTGCTCTGGAGAAAACCCTAGGCTTCAACAACTTCGTGCTGGAGAAAACCCTAGGCTTCAACAACTTCGTGCTGGAGAAAACCCTAGGCTTCAACAACCGTTCTTCACAATGCGGCAACTTCGATCTTCACCGTGCGATAGAATCCTTTAATTTTATTTCTCTGAAATTCAATTTTATGCCAAGGTTTTTTGTGCCAACTTCGTTTGTTCTTCACGTTAGGGTTTTTTGGTGGCAACTTCGTTCGTAAACATAGGGTTTGATTATAGAGAAGTGGGTTTTTGGATGTTATGTTCTGTGATGGGCCAAAATGAGTCCCTTCGTTCGTAAACTTAGGGTTTTATCATGAATTGATATGTGCACATGTACACATTAACATAAGTTCATTTTTATTCATCCACCAAAACTTGTATAATTCAATAACTGTTATGTGTAAACTACTAGTGGTAAAAAAATTATATGGATGTTTACTATTTTATCCAAGAAGTGAACTATAGTGATTTTTAATTTCACACTTGACAATCCTAATAGTTGGTGTTAGTTTTATGGATGTTCACTGATTGTGTAAGGATGTTCACTGTTTGTGTAAGGATTTTGAATAATGATTTTGTGATTGATTTTGTGTAAGGATTTCATAGTTGGTGTTGGTTGTATGGATTGATTTAGTGTAAGGATTTAATAGTTGGTGTTAGTTTTATGAATTGATTTTGTGTAAGGATTGGTTTTATGGATTGATTTTGTGTAAGGATTGATTTTGTGATTGATTTTGTGTAAGGATTTAATAGTTGGTGTTGGTTTTATGGATTAATTTTGTGTAAGAATTTAATAGTTGGTGTTGGTTTTATGGATTGATTTTGTGTAAGGATTGGTTTTATGGATTGATTTTGTGTAATAATTGATTTTGTGATTGATTTTGTGTAAGGATTTAATAGTTGGTATTGGTTTTATGGTTGATTTTTAATTTCAAAACATCATGAATTGATTTTGTGTAAGTGGTGTTGGTTTTATGGATGTTCACTATTTGTGTAAGAATTTGTGAAATTGCCATCTTCCTAATAGTTGGTGTTGGTTTTATGAATGTGTAAGGATTTTAGGTACGTATCAGTAGGTGTATCAGTACACACTGATTTTACACTTGACAATCCTAATAGTTGGTGTTGGTTTTATGGATGTTCATTGTTTGTGTAAGGATGTTCATTGTTTGTGTCAGGATGTTCACTGTTTGTGTAAGAATTTTGAATAATGATTTTGTGATTGATTTTGTATAAGGATTTAATAGTTGGTGTTGGTTTTATGGATTGATTTTGTGTAAGGATTGGTATTGGTTTTATGGATTGATTTTGTGTAAGGATTGATTTTATGGATTGATTTTGTGTAAGAATTGATTTTGTTATTGATTTTGTGTAAGGATTTAATAGTTGGTGTTGGTTTTATGGATTGATTTTTAATTTCAAAACATCATGAATTGATTTTGTGTATGGATTTAATAGTTGGTGTTGGTTTTATGGATGTTCACTGTTTGTGTAAGGATTTTATAAAATTGCCTTCTTCCTAATAGTTGGTGTTAATTTTATGAATATGTAAGGGTTTTGGGTACGTATCAGTAGGTGTATCAGTATACGCTAATTTTACACTTGACAATCCTAATAGTTGGTGTTGGTTTTATGGATGTTCACTGTTTGTGTAAGGATGTTCACTGTTTGTGTAAGGATGTTCACTGTTTGTGTAAGAATTTTGAATAATGATTTTGTGATTGATTTTGTGTAAGGATTTAATAGTTGGTATTGGTTTTATGGATTGATTTTGTATAAGGATTGGTTTTATGGATTGATTTTGTGTAAGGATTGATTTTGTGATTGATTTTGTGTAAGGATTTAATAGTTGGTGTTGGTTTTATGGATTGATTTTTAATTTCAAACCATCATGAATTAATTTTGTGTAAGGATTTAATAGTTGGTGTTGGTTTTATGGATGTTCACTGTTTGTGTAAGGATTTTATGAAATTGCCATCTTCCTAATAGTTGGTGTTGATTTTATGAATGTATAAGGGTTTTGGGTACGTATCAGTAGGTGTATCTGTATACACTGATTTCATACTTGACAATCCTAATAGTTGGTGTTGGTTTTATGGATGTTCACTATTTGTGTAAGGATGTTCATTGTTTGTGGACTATCAACGATTTTCCTGCATATGGAAATCTGTCTGGTTGCACTACTAAGGGGTATTATGCTTGCCCCATATGCGGGAAAGATACTTATGTGCCTAGGCTGAAACATAGTAGTAAAAATGTGTATACTAGTACAAGGAGGTTTCTCCCATGACATCATCTGTATCGCACTCAAAAGAAAGTTTTCAATGGTAAGCAGGAATTTGGCGATCCTCCAACACCATTGAGCGAAAATGATATATTAGACAAGGTTGGTGAAATTTCGAACTCATGGAAAAAGAAACATGCAAAGTGCAAAGCATTACAGTTAGGTGAAAGAAGATGGATGAAGAAGAAGTCAATCTTCTTTACACTTGACTATTGGGAACACTTGCATATCCGCCACACACTCGATGTTATGCACATCGAAAAAAATATTTGTGAGAGCATATATAGTACATTGCTTAACATTCCTGGAAAGACAAAGGATGGAGTCAATGCTCGTCTTGATCTTGTGGACGAGGGTCTAAGGACTGAATTAAAACCTGATTTTGAAAAGAAACAAACATATTTGCCGCGTGCTTGTTATACATTGACGAAGGATGAGAAGAAAATATTTTGTCAAACATTGGTAGACGTAAGGTTACTGAAGGTTACTCTTCTAATATCAGAAATCTTGTCTCAATGCAAGATTTGAAACTTTATGGTCTGAAATCCCATGATTGTCATGCACTAATGCAACAACTACTACCCGTGGCAATCCGTTCAATTTTGCCTAAGCCGATTAGAGTTGCTATTACTCGATTTTGCTTCTTCTTCAATGCAATTTGCAAGAAAGTGGTGGATGTGAATAAGCTAAACGATATTCAAAATGATCTTGTGGTCACATTATGCATGTTGGAAAAGTATTTTCCACCGTCTTTCTTTGACATTATGGTCCATTTAACTCTTCATCTTGTTTCCCAAGTCAGGATATGTGGACCTATTTTTCTGGCATGGATGTATCCATTTGAAAGGTGCATGAAACCCTTGAAGGGTTATGTGCGCAATCATAACCGTCCCGAAGGATGCATTACAGAATGTTACATTGCAGAAGAAGCAATAGAATTTTGTTGCGAGTATCTATCATATGTTGAAGCAGTAGGAAATCCACTTGCAAGGAAGGGCAACGTTAAAGATGGCCAACCTTTGCTTGGAGGTCGCATTGTTGCAGTTGATCGTGAAGAATGGCAACAAGCCCATTTATATGTTTTGGAGAATACAGATAAAATTCAACCTTATATTGAGTAAGCATCTTTATCATAAATTTTCTATTTATTCATTGTATGAAAATTGTTAGAAAATTGTATGATTAAGTTTGTTATGATGTCTTGATAGTGAGCATATGGAGTGGTTACAATCACAACATCCCCTTAAATCTAAAAATAAAAAGTGGTTACAGGACAAACACAATCAAACATTTCTCCAATGGTTACAAGAGAAGGTAGAAGTTGTAGCAATATTATTGTAGTTATATTCTAACTTATTTAGATGTTAAGTTTGCTTTTAATAAATATGAAATTTTGCAGGTTGGCGGTCAATTTAATGAAAGGGAAGACATTTCACAAACTGTAAAGTGGATAGCACAAGGGCCTAGCCACCATATACTTAAGTGTTCTGGCTACGTTATTAATGGTTGTCGCTATCACATGAAGGGTCGTGACAACGCTTGAGTTATCCAAAATAGTGGAGTTAGTCTTGTAGCTACGACAATGCAGATTGCAAGTTCGAAAGATAAGAATCCTATAATAGGGGACATGTGTTTCTGCGGTGTTATCACATAAATATGGGAGCTTGATTATCACACTTTCAAAATTCCAGTATTTAAGTGCGACTTGGTCGATAGTAAGGGTGTTAAGGTTGATGAACTTGGTTTCACATTGGTGGACCTTAATCGAGTTGGGTACAAATTAGATTCTTTTGTTTTAGCTTCACAGGCCAAGCAAGTATTTTATGTAAAAGACCAACTTGATCCTCAATGGTCTGTTGTTTTGTCCATGGGTCAAAAAGACTATATGCACAAAGAAGATGATGAAGACCTGGACAATACAATGGAACATCAGCCCTTTGCTAATGCATTGATGAATACTGATATATTATTTGATGCTGGGGATAATGATAATATGTGTTATAAAAGAGTAGGTTGTGAAGGGGATTTGGTTGATAAGTAAATGTTGGACACAAGTTTCTTATCATATGTGACATTAATGAATTTTGTTTTTTGAACTCATACGATTACTTCGGCCTATTTTTACTGATACTATCCACTTACTTTGTTAGACATATATTGTAAAATATCCTCTACTTATTTCTTTGACATATAGTTTGATCCAACATGTTTGCATATTATTTCATAGCCTTTTTCGGCTACCTTGCAGACATCAAGCATGCCTAATATGACACCTTCCAAAAATAAAAAAAGAGGTCATCAAAAGAGGTATGCATCATATTATGTGATATATTATTTTGTAAGTGTTGTCTATCAAAAGAGGTATGCATCATTTTTTTTCTGGTAAGTGTTGTTCCTGAGACATATATATGGGATTCTGACATAATATATGGGAAATAGAGGTTTGGTTTTTAACTAGGTTTGAAACAGGTTCAGTTGTGAATTAAAATCTTTGGAGGGAGACACACAAACACAGACATCATATTATGTTTTTGTTTTTGTATGATCCAGTGGCGACGCCAATCAGAGAGCCACTTAGGCATTATCCTCCTAATCAAGTTAGCTTTTTGTCAACACAGACATCATATTATGTTTGGCTAATTGTTTCTCTAATCGTCAATTCTTGTAGTACTAATATTATAACCTCCTTAGTCTTTATTTTAGAATTTTATGGGTAAATTTTTTTGCTATACAATTTTGATGTTTTCTTTCTGTCATCTGATACACAATTAACTAGTATTGATGTCAAATGATCAATTTTGTAAACAAGCTTATATGCTTCTCTGGATGTTGACAAGTTTCTGGAGAGTTATGAGGTTTCCAACAAAAATGTAGGATCATGAGTCTGAAACTCTTCGAGTGATTGTTATAAAGGCAAACTTCTCCCTCTTGACTCTCAATGGTTTTGGAATTGAGATATTGTGTAAAATTTATGAATAATAATTTAAGGGTGGTTCATCTCAGATTGACATGATAAAGAAACCTGACAAATTTCCTTGCTTAAGTATTCACAAGTTGTAACATTAGTGTATAATGTATGTAGATTCTCAAATAGGTACAATGTAGTCACACATGTTGCACAAATACGATTACGGGTATGGGTACGGACACGATAGGGACACCAGTTTCCTGTGCAACATGGGTGACATTGATCAGATGTTTCTGTGCTGTTTGGTCAAAGGAGAACCAATACTTGGCTGTTTCAGTATCGCATCTTTCTGTTGCAGTTCCGAATTATATATAGTTTCAATTATAGTGAGAAACTTTACATGATTGACAATTTAGCTAGCCTTCAGATTCTTTACATGATTTATACATGTTGTGAATTATAGTTTCAATATGGCTAGCCTTGCAGTTCTTCTCGAGTGATTCAAATTGTCTCGAGTTGTATTGATAATCCTGTAATAGTAAGTTGATACTTTTTGTTCTTGTTCTCTCAGGAACTTGCTGAAAAATGAAGGTTGGATATGCATGCTGTGAATAGGAGTTGTGGATATGGATGGATGTGCTCCGATATGATTTGCGACTTTCTTGGTTTCATTTTGTAGTTTTGGTGGATTATATTTCGTGGCTGTGACAAGTGATGGTTGTTTGTGGTTTGGATGTAATTAAGTTGTATGAAAACAACAGATGTGGGATGTGTACTTTATGGTTTGATTATGTCGTGGTTAGAAAAGTGAAGAATACATGTGGTGGAACAACTATTTCAGTTTTTCTTGTATGAACAATACAGTTTGTTAATATGAAATTTGGGTTTTATAGTGATTTGATGTATGCAGCTTCTAGATTGATATAATGTGTGGTTGATTAATATTATATAATTCTTGACAAAATTTTGTCGTGCTTATCTTGATGGTACTCTGGATAGCTTCTCTTGACGGTTGTCATATGTCAACTTTAATTCAAATCATGCTGCACAATATAGCCGTGAATTAGTGCTTTTGATGACGGATTTTGTCCGTCAAAACAAATACTTTTATTGACGGCTAAAGACCGTCAACTAGGCCAGAGTCAAGAAAAGTTTTTGCCTATGTTGACGGTTCCTAAAAAGAGCTATCTTGACGGCTAAAAACAGTCAAGAAAATTACATAAAATGACGGCAAAAAATCGTCAAGAAAAGCCCTGTCATGGACCGTCAAAAAAGGAGGGACTTTTCTTGACTCCGGCCTAGTTGACGGATCTGCAACCGTCAAGATAAACATTTCTTGACGGGGATTCACCGTCAAGAAAAGCCCTTATTCTTGTAGTGTTATTATATAATTTGTATTATTTTACATATATTTGATATAACGCTCATTAGTGAATTTAGTATACAAATATATAAAGCTATTTTTCTAGTACATTAAGGATCTAACTACATTATACAATATTTCTCAAAATTTTAGAATTTATTTCATAACTTTTATTACTTTTTACATGTTACTTATATTGTACACTATTTACATAATATAGAATAAATGTCAATTTAGTATTAAATATTTCAGCTTGTATAAATGAGATTAGATGAAGGTTGTTTAAATAAATATTAACTCTATTTATTATCTATAGTAATTTTAAATAATATTATAGATAATTTAGATAAATATGAATTATATTTTAAGTTAATCATAATCCTAAGTCTAATAGGAATGCATCTCTATCTATATCCAATCCTAACAAAGCAAAATCCAATTTATTTAAATCATAACCTATCTAATTTAGGAGATAAATTTGAAATAAATACCTACATAAATCCAATACATCTCCCTTCTATCAGCCATAATTCGAAATTATTCTTAGTCCAATAGAAACTCTAAAATTCGTCATTAGAATTCAGCCCCACTTTTTAGCAGCAAGAGCAACTTGGAACGACGATATCTCCTAGCTCCGAACTTTGTTTCGCCTCTAATTTTTTTTAAAAGAAGCGTATTGAGGTAAGGTTTTCAAAAATATATTTTAATAGACAAAATTCATTCTATAAATGTTTGCAAAACTGTTTGAGTATCTAGTGTCCAAAAAATAAACGTGTTTCGGTATTTTTGCAATTTCGGGAGATTTCGGAAACGAAAATGCAATTCGTTTAGATTTTCGGAAAGCTGATACGAAAACCGATACCATATCCTAACTTCAGAATTTATTAAATAAATATAATAGGTGCAGTATTAATTATAATTAGATAATAGACTATTTTCAGCATCTGAAGTTGTTCCTACACCTTTCTCTTTGTGCGTTGTTGTTGATTCGTCGCCAGGACATCATCTTACCTCACTCGGACATCAGGAAAGAAACTTTGCCTTTGCTATTTATTTACTTGCTTAATATCATGCATGCTTTTATCTATTATTAATTTTTGGCAAATGTAAAAATTGTACTTTCAAAACCGTATGTAGATTCAAATTACTATACTTTAGTTTTCTTATGCATTTTGACTTAGAGTTAAGGGACCGCCCTTGTGTGTGTCGCATTCATTGGCCTCGAAACCTATGTACCACGAAGTTACGAGTCGCATATAGATACGGACTTACGTACTGACTGATCATCGGTGCGTACAGGCAGTGCGTTAGTATATGACTGCTAATAGTTATGGATGTCTAGAAGACTTAGCGGTTATTAGAAATATCGTGATGTGGATACAGCATGTGTAGTTCATGGGGAGGAAGAAGACAGCTATTAGGCGTAGGGACTTTCACTCGTTTACTTTCCTCTAGATGCCCTTAGTGACTCTGTCAAGTGCTAGTGGGCCGTATATTTATTTTCCTCTAGCTGCCGTTAGTGACTCACCCGAGAGCTAGTGTGTCGTGCATATATTTGTTACTTTTCTCTAGATGCCACTAGTGCCTGGGTTGAAATGCTAACGCGTCGTGTTTCTAGTTTTGGAAGGCCCATGTGTGGAACGTTGTCTTCAAAGTACATTTTCACATAGAATGGTTAAGGACTTTTATCTGTTTAGACATATGCAATTTTTTGTTGAGCTAACTATATTCAGTTTATGGCATGATATTATGTGTCTTGTTACGTCCCTCTGAGGACCTGGTGATTTCTCTAGGTGTGCTTTTGTGATGTTACGCAGGTGCTCTAGCCAAGGCCATGACTTGCTCTCTTCTATCGAGGATGATTACATTTGAGTCGTCTTCGCATCGCTCGACAATTTCTAAATTTTGTATTCTCTCTTTGTTGGAAGTGGATTTGTCTCCGCCCAACGACTTATGTAAACAATAATTCATAAGTTATTATAAATTCTTTCTTCTTTATTTATGGATGAGATTAGTGTCGTGGATTTCTACACTTTACAGCTTATGTATACATACGATGGTTCCATATATTGGAGTATACTTCGTATGTATACAGCTGGCATGATTACGTTCTTAGTCCTACGTATTTTTGGGACTGGGGCATTACAGTTACCGAGCATCATTAAACTATGTCTTAATCGTCCTATTTCGATCCTAGTTATTATGTCAGGATTGGATAGAATTGATAGGGTATTCGTTATCGTATCATTGCTTGAGTTGTGGAACCAAAAATTTATTGCAGTCTGCTGTACACTGGCTAGGCATAAATCTCGGTAAAGTAAGTTCGGGTATGTTACGATTTTTGAATATTACGGAGACTTTGTTCTTTTGGCATATAGCCATTAAATTTTCAAATTGATTTGATGCCTTGTTATTCCATCTTCTTAGTAAACGAATAGTTTTACTCTCTATTCTCTACTCGTTATTTGTCTTCTAAGGAATCTTTAAAATTATTTTGATTCCTTCCACTAGAGTCATAATCCTATCTAGATCCTGAATCAATGATCGTGCTTAAATATTTGATCATGTCAGAATGATTTCGACTTAAACATACCTAACAATTTTGATCGTGACTAGACTGTTTGATTATAACTCAATCGTATCAAAACAATTTTGGTATGATCGTTCTTGAATAAACTTTGATCGTGACTAAACATTTTAACTATAGTCATAGTCGTGCCTATATTTTAAACTCTATCCTTGCTAATATTAGATTTTTTTTATTTTACACTGTGATCATGACTATTATGATCTTGTTCATGCTTGTAACGCCCCAGTCCCAAAATACGTAGGACTAGGAACGTAGACATGCCAGCTGTATTTATACGAAGTATACTCCAATATATGGAAGCCTCGTATAAATACATAAGCTGTAAAATGCATTAAAACCATAACTAATCTCATCCACAAGAATAAAAGATATTATATAATCAACTATGAATTTGTCTTGATACAATATGTTGGGCGGAGACAAATCCACTACCAACGAAATAAGAAAAAGTACATAGAAAATGAAATGAGTGGCGAGCGAAGCGAAGACGATCCAAGTGCAATCATCCTCGAAGAAATGACGATGAACACGGCTAGAGCTAAAGCACCTGCGAAAGACAATAGCACACACCTGGGGAGATAACCAGGTCCTCAGAGGGACGTAACAAGACACAAAATATCATGCCATATAATCTGAATAAATATCGCTCAAATAAATAAGTCAATCAAATTATAACATGTTCCAATACGCACCTACTGAACGAGCGTACCATCTCCCCAACCAAACAAGGACAGGAGATGGTAAACTAATTCACGGTAACGTATCTTTCCATGCTATGAATCCAATATGGTATCCGGACCCCAACAAGGTTCAATACCTTCTCATCGAAGTAGAAAGTCACACCTACAACCAAACAAGGACAAGATGTGACGAACTAATCCGCGACAAGTTATTGTTCCAAGCCACGGTCAGATACAAGTACCCAAACCAAATGTACTCATACCTAACGGATAGAGTAGCCTACCGTTCTAAGTGAAATGTAGTTAAGAACAATCCTTCCTGCACATGGGCCCTGGCTAAATAGGATCGGAATAGTCCCCCCTTGGGCACCAGAGGCCCCATCAGTAAGAGCATGATGTTCCGCAGAATCGTCAGTGGCCGTCAGTAATCATGGGTAATCTGACCCGCGTCTCTGGCGGAGCTCACGGGTTACAAAAGGGAAAGTGCATCGAAGCCCATACGCTAAGGAATTGTCCTTCCCGCCCAATGCCTACTATGTTGTATCCACAACATAAACCACTATAACCGCTAAGTCAAACTAACATGCAACCTCTATTAGCAGTTATTCCTATCGCACGGCTTGTACGTACTGGTGGCCAGCCAATCACGCACTTCCGTATTCTACATGCGACACACACTTCGTGTTTACAACGTGTCAAGGCCAACGAATGTAACACACAAGGTGGTCCCTTAAATCTAGGTTTAATTTGTAAGAAAAATAATACACAGCAGGAAATATAAATGAACAGTAAGTTCAAACAGTTATGCCATGTATCACAGTTTATTTTGCATAAAGAAAATAAATAATGCATGAATTATGAGCTAAAATAAATAAAAAGCAAATGGCAAGGTGTCTTGCCTGGTAGGGCGTCTGGTGTGCTACGATGATCAAGGTGGGACGATCTGCAACTTTGGTGCAACAACTATGCAAGATGACCACGGATGGTGACACGGTCAGTTCTATTGGGTCCAGAAGGGTCAATTTAGTTAGGGTGGTCATATGGTAGTCCAGTTTTGGAAGAGGGTAGGAAGATACGATTAGCAAGGACGGAGGATAGTCAAAGGAATTTAGAATATATATAAATAAATTTTGAAAATATTTATTTTAAGAACCAAATTTGAAATCGATTTAGACAAAATCCATGATATAACTTTTTGGAAAGTATTTATAATATCTATAACTAATCTATTTTTAATCTACTACTAGTAGGTACAAAAATGAAAAAAAAGAAAAAACCCGATAATAATAATACTAGGGCTTCTAGTAATTTATACTTAGTATATTAAGATACCGATAACATAATATCCAAAATATAAACATAATATATTTTATATATGTACTGTTTGCAACAGTACTTACAATTGTAAAAATAACAATGATTAAAAGAGTCAATAATAATAATAACAACAGAATAAAATAATAATAATAATAATAATAATAATAATAAATATTAAGATATATGTGACAGTACTGCTGTCCTTAACAATTGAGATAAAAAAAATAATACAAATCGGATTGAGTCAATGGTTTCAATGGTCCTCCTCGAACTCATCAAAACAAAACAAAAAGGAATGAAAGATTTGAGGGGGGTGAGAGAGAATGGAGAATCAAAAGGAAAAGGGAAGAGAGGGGAGATTCGGGGAAGCTTCCGCCGGCGCTCCGGCCTGGGCGCGGTGGTCGGAAGTGGAGTGGGAGGAGGAAGACGGAGGGGAAGATCGGAGCGGTTGAGGGGTGAACGGGGAGGACCGGAGGGTTTCAGTCGGGCTCCGGCGCGCGGAGGTTCCGGTCAGGCGGCGGAAAGAAGAAGGGAACCGGCGGAGAGGGTTTCGCGGCGATCGGAGGAAGAGAAAGGAGGGGAGAGACCTAGGGAGAGAAGGCGGAGCCGGAGCAGATCTAGGGCGGCGGAGAGAGCAGCGGTCGCACGACGGTGAGATCCGCGCCGGCGGTACTGCAGGAGCGGAAGAAAGAGGAAGGGGAGCGAGGGAGTTTGGTGGTCCGGCGGTCTGGTCTCGCAGGGCGCGGAGTGCGGCGGAGGAAGAGCGAAGAGAGCGGTGGAGCGGGCTCGCGACGCCGGTGGTGGTTCGCCGGGCTGGACGCGGAGGAGAGGAGAGCGGGGAAGAAGTCGGAGAGACTGGGAGAAGAGGGTGGAGGCGGCGGAGAAGTGGCGGCGCTCAGGCGGAGCACTTACCGGAGGAGAACAACTTGGCGTGGCAGGCCGACGCTTCAGCGGTGAGATGGTTGAGGCTCGACTGGAGGGGTCCGGGAATAGACGAGCTCCGATCCCTCGTGGGTGGTTCCAGCGACGGAGAAACTGGCGAGGACGGCGGCCAAGGGTGGGGCGACGCCGGAGAATGTGAGGGTTCTATTTTTTTTTTCTCTTGTTGGTTTGGTGTTTGGTTTTAGTGGTGGAGAAGGGTGGCGGAGGTTGAGAGGTTGGTCGGGTTACGGTGGCGGTGGTGCCGATAATGGCTGGTCGGTGTCGGAGCAGGGACGACCAGGGGGTTTGGTCGGTGGTGTTCGCAGGCTGCGGTGGCTGCGACGTCGTGGTGATGGCATCGGGAGTTCGGAGTGGCCAGGCGGGGTCGGGCTGTAGACGGCCGGGGAATGGCTAGGTTATAGATTTAATTGCGTCGAGTGTGTTTGACACAATGAAGAGGGTCGGGAGAGATGTCCTGCGAGACACGGCTTGGTTTTGACGTCCGGGTTGTCGCACGCGGGAAAAATCAATGTATTTGTATAAGGGGATAAATAGTGGATGGGGATAGGGGACACGGACACGATGCACAAACTTGGGTTGTAGAATTTGTGGAGGAATTTGTGGATGAAAATATTGGAGGAGTACCTGCCTATTTATAGGATGTGGGAATTCCCAATTAGATATGGATTAGGATTTAAATTCCCCAAAATAGATAATTTGCTACAAATTCAAAATCAATCAAATCTAAATCCAAATCTAATTCAAATCAATTCAAATCTAATTAAATTCTTGGTTTAAATCAATGGAATAAATCAAAATTTTAAATATTTCACTATTTAAATATATCCATAAATTCGAATCAAGATTTGATTCGCCACAATAATTTTGAAATATATTTTCCAAAAATACAATATAATAATTTCGAAAATAACATTAAAATGCACTAATAAATAATTAAAATAATATTTATGAAGAATAATATTTTAGTAACTGTTATAAACGAAAAGGGTTTCATAAATAAAATCGTCAACTTGAAAATTTCAGTATGATAACTAAAAATATTTATTATATATATTATTTTGAAATTAGAAAAAAAATGTTTTTCTAAATTATGTACGCTCGCACATAATCGCACTCGTCGAGCAAATTCGAAAAATGAACTTTCGTATACGACGTACAATACGACTACGCGACGTACAATAATAAAATTTTAAATCGGTACCAAAATTAATAATAAAAAAATTAGTAGAAATTTTAGGGGTTTTACATCCTACCCAACTTAAAAGAATTTCGTCCTCGAAATTAAGAATTAGTAGGGGGTGAGAGGACACAAGGGGGTATCAATGGGGAACAATCAATAACAAAAATCTTGCCGTAAGAAATCACGATCTAGATCATAGAAAAAAAATACGGTATGGTCATGGGTAATGAATGAGGGTCAAGATTAATAGAACGAAAAAGATTCACTTTAATTAAGCGGTTAGAGGGTCTTTATAGGGCCGAGTAGTTTGGAATGAAGATAGAGCAACATCGAGTAAGAATGGTCATAGCCGATGAGAAGGTTAGAGGAAGTTCTAGTATAACGCTTTCGTCCTCCTAAAATAGGTGCGGGCGAAGCAATATAGAGTTCGAAGGAGGCGTTATCGAATATGAATACGTGATTCAAGGTCGACCGAATAATTTCAAAGGAATTGTCAAGGCAGTCGTGGATGGGACTCTAAAGGACAAGTTTAGCTATGTCCCCATCCACGTAGAATAATAGACAAAAGTGAACCAAAGTGCACTCGGTTGATCAGACCATCATGCACCGGTTCTGAGTAGACAATACGTTAGTGAGCGGCCGCTCAATAGCATAAGTCATAAACAAACTCGATAAATGGATGAGTTTGCAAATCTAGATTATAGTTGCAATATTAGTCAAAGTGGTAGAAACATTGGCACGAGAGATTTAGATTAAAAGAAGGTAAAATGATTCTAAGTCATACAGTTGTCCTATAGTCTTCTAGTCCAAGTCCTTGGTTGGCTAGACGGGTTAGGTTCTCTAGATTCTAGGATCTAAATAAGCTTGCTAATATAGGTCACTAGGTCAAAGGGGTTGCTACGTCATAAGGTAGTCTACCCAACTTAAAGAATTAAACTAATGGTGTTTTGGGACAACTAACTAGTAGGGTCAATCTCTAGCAAGCACGAAGGAAAGATAAGAATAGGAATGGAAGAAAACAAGTAAGATGCAATTGATGAGTCAAACGGTAGATAAAATCAAGGAAGAGGTCAAGTATGTGGATGAGATCCTAAACTTCTAATCCTGTACGCAGGGTTGCTTGGTACGGCAAAGTAACCAAACAATTTATCTTGACCTGCATGGGCCACCACAAAAACAAGTAACGCCCCAGTCCCAAAATACGTAGGACTAGGAACGTAGACATGCCAGCTGTATTTATACGAAGTATACTCCAATATATGGAAGCCTCGTATAAATACATAAGCTGTAAAATGCAGTAGAACCATAACTAATCTCATCCACAAGAATAAAAGATATTATATAATCAACTATGAATTTGTCTTGATACAATATGTTGGGCGAAGACAAATCCACTACCAACGAAATAAGGAAAAGTACATAGAAAATGAAATGAATGGCGAGCGAAGCGAAGACGATCCAAGTGCAATCATCCTCGAAGAAATGACGATGAACACGGCTAGAGCTAAAGCAGCTACGAAAGACAATAGCACACACCTGGGGAGATAACCAGGTCCTCAGAGGGACGTAACAAGACACATAATATCATGCCATATAATCTAAATAAATATCGCTCAAATAAATAAGTCAATCGAATTATAACATGTTCCAATACGCACCTACTGAACGAGCGTACCATCTCTCCAACCAAACAAGGACAGGAGATGGTAAACTAATTCACGGTAACGTATCTTCCCATGCTATGAATCCAATATGGTATTCGGACCCTAACAAGGTTCAATACATTCTCATCGAAGTAGTAAGTCACACCTACAACCAAACAATGACAAGATGTGACGAACTAATCCGCAACAAGTTATTGTTCCAAGCCACGGTCAGATACAAGTACCAAAACCAAAAGTTCTCGTACCTAACGGATAGGATAGCCTACCGTTCTAAGTGAAATATAGTTAAGAACAATCTTTCCTGCACATGGGCCCTGGCTAAATAGGATCGACATAGTCCCCCCTTGGGCACCAGAGGCTCCATCAGTAAGAGCATGACGTTCCGCAGAATCGTCAATGGCCGTCAGTAATCATGGGTAATCTGACCCGCGTCTCCGGCGGAGCTCACGGGTTACAAAAGGGAAAGTGCATCGAAGCCCATACGCTAAGGAATTGTCCTCCCCGCCCAATGCCTACTATGTTGTATCCACAACATAAACCACTATAACCGCTAAGTCAAACTAACATGCAACCTCTATTAGCGGTTATTCCTATCGTACGGCTTGTACGTACTGGTGGCCAGCCAATCATGCACTTCTGTGTTCTACATGCGACACACAACTTCGTGTTTACAACGTGTCAAGGCCAATGAATGCAACACACAAGGTGGTCCCTTAAATCTAGGTTTAATTTGTAAGAAAAATAATACACAGCAGGAAATATAAATGAACAGTAAGTTCTAACAGTTATGCCATGTATCACAGTTTATTTTGCATAAAGAAAATAAATAATGTATGAAATATGAGCTAAAATAAATAAACATCAAATGGCAAGGTGTCTTGCCTGGTAGGGCGTCTGGTGTGCTGCGATGATCAAGGTGGCACGATCTGCAACTTTGGTGCAACAACTATGCAAGATGACCACGGATGGTGACACGGTCAGTTCCATTTGGTCCAGAAGGGTCAATTTAGTTAGGGTGGTCATATGGTAGTCCAGTTTTAGAAGAGGGTAGGAAGATACGATTAGCAAGGACGGAGGATAGTCAAAGGAATTTAGAATATATATAAATAAATTTTGAAAATATTTTATCATTAGCTTAAAAATAGTTTTTTAGAAAGAAAAATACTTGTAAAGTGAAAAATCAGCTTTAGGCAAAAATATTATAGGTTTGTCAAAATAATAATCTTTAAGGTAGAAAACTATATTAGTTTAAATATCATGACATATTTTAAGAACCAAATTTGAAATCGATTTAGACAAAATCCATGATATAACTTTTTGGAAAGTATTTATAATATCTATAACTAATCTATTTTTAATCTACTACTAGTAGGTACAAAAATGAAAAAAAAGAAAAAACACGATAATAATAATACTAGGGCTTCTAGTAATTTATACTTAGTATATTAAGATACCGATAACGTAATATCCAAAATATAAATATAATATATTTTATATATGTACTGTTTGCAACAGTACTTACAATTATAAAAATAACAATGATTAAAAGAGTCAATAATAATAATAACAATAGAATAAAATAATAATAATAATAATAATAAATATTAAGATATATGTGACAGTACTGCTGTCCTTAACAATTGAGATAAAAAAATAATACAAATCAGATTAAGTCAATGGTTTCAATGGTCCTCAAACTCATCAAAACAAAACAAAAAGGAATAAAAGATTTGAGGGCGGTGAAAGAGAATGGAGAATCAAAAGGAAAAGGGAAGAGAGGGGAGACTCGGGGAAGCTTCCGTCGGCGCTCCGGCCAGGGCGCGGTGGTCGGAAGTGGAGTGGGAGGAGGAAGACGGAGGGGGAGATCGGAGCGGTTGAGGGGTGAACGGGAAGGACCGGAGGGTTTCAGTCGGGCTCCGACGCGCGAAGGTTCCGGTCAGGCGGTAAAAGAAGAAGGGAACCGGCGGTGAGGGTTTCGCGGCGATCGGAGGAAGAGAAAGGAGGGGAGAGACCTAGGGAGAGAGGGCGGAGCCAGAGCAGATCTAGGGCGGCGGAGAGAGCAGCGATCGCACGGCGGTGAGATCCGCGCCGGCGGCGCTGCAGGAGCGGGAGAAAGAGGAAGGGGAGCGAGGGAGTTTGGTGGTCCGGCGGTCTGGTCTCGCCGGGCGCAGAGTGCGGCGGAGGGAGAGCGGAGAGAGCGGTGGAGCGGGCTCGCGACGCCGGCGGTGGTTCGCCGGGCTGGACGCGGAGGAGAGGAGAGCGGGGAAGAAGTCGGAGAGACTGGAAGAAGAGGATGGAGGCGGCGGGGAAGCGGCGGCGCTCAGACGGAGCACTCACCGGAGGAGAACAGCTTAGCGTGGCAGGCCGACGCTTCAGCGGCGAGATGGCGGAGGCTCGACTGGAGGGGTCCGGGAATAGACGAGCTTTGATACCTCGCGGGTGGTTCCAGCGACGGAGAAACTGGTGAGGACGGCGGCCAAGGGTGGGGCGACGCCGGAGAAGGTGAGGGTTCTATTTTTTTCTCTTGTTGGTTTGGTGTTTGGTTTTAGTGGTGGAGAAGGGTGGCGGAGGTTGAGAGGTTGGTCGGGTTACGGTGGCGGTGGTGCCGATAATGGCTGGTCGGTGCCGGAGCGGGGATGGCCAGGGGGTTTGGTCGGTGGTGTTCGCAGGCTGCGGTGGCTGCGATGTCGTGGTGATGGCATCGGGAGTTCGGAGTGGCCAGGCGGGGTCGGGCTGTGGACGGCCGGGGAATGGCTAGGTTATAGATTTAATTGCGTCGAGTGTGTTCGACACAATGGAGAGGGTCGGGAGAGATGTCCTGCGAGACACGGCTTGGTTTTGACGTCCGGGTTGTCGCACGCGGGAAAAATCAATGTATTTGTATAAAGAGATAAATAGTGGATGGGGATGGGGGACACGGACACGATGCACAAACTTGGGTTGTGGAATTTGTGGAGGAATTTGTGGATGAAAATATTGGAGGAGTACCTACCTATTTATAGGATGTGGGAATTCCCAATTAGATATGGATTAGGATTTAAATTCCCCAAAATAGATAATTTGCTACAAATTCAAAATCAATCAAATCTAAATCCAAATCTAATTCAAATCAATTTAAATCTAATTAAATTTTTGGTTTAAATCAATGGAATAAATCAAAATTTCAAATATTTTACTATTTAAATATATCCATAAATTCGAATCAAGATTTGATTCGCCATAATAATTTCGAAATATATTTTCCAAAAATACAATATAATAATTTTGAAAATAATATTAAAATGCACTAATAAATAATTCAAATAATATTTATGAAGAATAATATTTTAGTAACTGTTATAAACGAAAAGGGTTTCATAAATAAAATCGTCAACTTGAAAATTTCAGTATGATAACTAAAAATATTTATTATATATATTATTTTAAAATTAGAAAAAAAATGTTTTTCTAAATTATGTACGCTCGCACATAATCGTACTCGTCGAACAAATTCGAAAAACGAACTTTCGTGTACGACGTACAATACGACTACGCGACGTACAATAATAAAATTTTAAATCGGTACCAAAATTAATAATAAAAAAATAGTAGAAATTTTAGGGGTTTTATAATGTTCGTGCCAACTTTTAAATTTTGATCATGCTTGGGTGACTTGCATGCATCTTAGTCGTACCTAGATGACTTTAACCATGTTTGGACTTTGTCTAAATTTTGATCCTTGGCCAGGCCTACATAATTCCAACAGTAGTTAATCGTGCCTAATGACTTTTCTTGCTTAACCATCTCATTACGATTATATCCTTGATCATTGTGACAAAATCCTTTTGACGGTATCTGTCACGTCCCGACCCGAAATCATCCGAATCATTGTCCTCGCAGGGGGTGTGATCCCGCACGAGCCTGGAGTTGCACTCGTGCAAGGCAAGATGACAAGTTCTCAAATGGTTATCTTTGATTTGATATTAACAATGAAACAAAAATAGAGTATACGAAATAATTCTCTTTATTGATATTCGAACTGAGATTACAAAGGCTTTCAATAGCCCAACGGAATTTACCAGATTGGCTACATCATGCAAGTTCTCTCTTGTCCACAAAGAATTTTGTCGTTCCATACATCATGCCTTCTATATTTCGACCGTATCAATCATGTTGCATGTTCGAGCGTCAATGCGGTCACATGCCTCAATACGCTTCGACGTTCCAAGCCTCAACGCGTTCAAGCGAAGCTCCACCGCGAGCAGACCAATCCCTGAACCTGCTAGCAAACTAGTGGGGATTAGTACTTTCGTCCTTGCTGTATTGATCAAAGACCCACTTAACAAACCGATATTTAGTATTGTATTGATTCATGCAAACATACAATTTAGTACTCTTTCTATGTTCTCCTTAGGATGAGTTTATGGCATATTCGAAGACTGTAAGGCATGTTATCATGGCAAGCATGTTATTCGATTCGCATAAGGAAACAGGCAACCAATTGCAATCATGTGTTGTTGCGTGACTTCTTACCAATATCGACGCACTCGCCCTTGCACCGACGCAAGGTGAATACGTCTATCAGCTTTCCTTATCATGTTATAAGTGCCCTCTATTCAGGATCTATATGTGCACGATATGAGTGTACCTTGCACTTTCGACCCATCACCCTTAACTACATAAAGGTCACTAACTTTTCGGACTAGAATGGACTTATATTTCTCAAATCGAATATGTAAGACGATGATCACTCTATTGCGGTTGCTAACCCAAACAATCAGAGGACCCCCGAAATACTTGGTAAGTGGCTTATCACATTCAATAGCAGGTCGCTAACCGTCTATATGAAGTGCACCAATAATACCAACTTGACCCTGCAGTCCCTCCTAGGCCGAACGGTCCCAGCGCCTTGGCGAACCACGTTCGAAGAAAGAAAACACCCATGCACGGCAATATATCTTTAAGTCCATTTGACCATGCAACGCATCTTATCTTTCATACAACCAAGCAAATTTGCCTATCTCTATTTCAATTGGCACAATGCCCCAACTCAATGTTCATCAACGAACGCCCCGAAGGCCATAAACATTTTGAAGGCACCATGCCATATTGGACAGTTATGTCACATCCGTGTCACAACTGTTCTCCTCGTCGCAAAGATGCCATCTTTTATAAGTATTATACAGCTGCACACATTCGTCGTCTTTCCTTGCATCGTGCATTTAATGCATGCCTCGAAGCCGTGTTTCCATATTCTACGCCTTAGTATTCAATGTGTTATACTTATGTTCTATCCTTCCGACTCATGCAACTGAGGCACGCCTCGATAAGGTATTCAATGTTCTATCGCTAGTGCACTGAGGCACTCGCACCGATATAGTCTTTCAATGTTCTAGCATGCTAACTCGTGCGTAGGGCCAGAAATAACTTATGTACAGGGGCACTCGTCGATACAGTTATCCTATTTTCTTATGGCTTGTGCACCGAGGCGCTCGCTTTTGAGATTTTCAATGTCTCACAGCGACTCATACATTTGATGTACGATTCATTTCAATTGTTCTATCGAGTATTCGACACGTACTATGTTTATCTCTCTATCGAGCCACGCCCGTGGTCTCGATAGGTTAACTCAGCATACAATGATATATATTTTACTTAGGCATGAAGGAGTAGGAAAGAGAAGCCAATGTCCATCCACCTTGAGTCGATACGCCTTGTCGTTTCGCCGAGCCGATACAGGCTCGAATTTATAACTTCGTTGCACGGCCAACTTTCCTGACTTAGCCTTTTGAGCACTTCGTGCTTCATTGAATTATACGTCTGATTTTGGCTTACCGTGCCAATGTCTCAATCCGTCGCAAGGCGACGATTGGTTTCGCGGACCCCTTTCTGAATAAGGCAAAACGTTGACCTCTAGTATTTCAGCGTAAATGTATAGCCTGCACACGAAACCAACTAAAATCAATACTTATTCGATTCGGTCAATTGCCTTGCGTCGATTCGATTTCTAGAATCTTCGAACCGACTCACTGCTTTGCCTCTCGGAACAACATAACATCTTTGTATCGATTCACATCGATACGCAATTAGGTCAACACAACTCTTCGAGTCAACGACCTAGCATAATACACCGTGCGGAGCGAGGCATTACAGTATCTTAATTGTGCCACGTGGTACCCATCTTAAAGATTCGATTCTAACTCATCTTGATCATTGATCATATCATTTCTTGAATACACTCTTAGTCATACCTAATCGTGTCCTTTTGAAATTTCGAGGACGAAAATTTTCTAAGGTAGGTAGATTTGTAAGCCCACTTCCCGAATTTTGAAAATTTTAATTTAAATATTTTTCTAGCTATAAAAAGGAAAAAAAGTTTATTTTTAAATTATGTTATAGATATTTTGAGTAGAAAGGAGATTTACCAAAATGTATTTTAAAGAAGATTTTGAATACTTTTTATTACGGATCAAATATTGTAATATTTGAATTCATAAAATATATTTGAATTTCTTTACTTTCCCATTGTGATTAGATGCTATTATGATTAATCCTTAGATAAAGGTTACTAAATTTATTTTGAATATATGAATAAATTTGAATCAGGAGGATTAAATCTATTATTCCAATCAAATTAGATCGGAATAAATATTTATTGGATAATATGAAAATGTGATTTAAATTATATTTTAATTGATGTAGATACATGTGCATGATTTAAATTACTTGATGTTATCAAGTATTGGTTTCAAATTAGCATTGATTAGCTAATGGATAATGGACTAGATAGATTTGAATAAATTATTGGATTTATTTATATATATAAGAAATTAAATGAGTTCTTTTATATGCGTATACGTGGTGCCTATGTGTATAAACCTATCTATGTCAAACTTCCAAGTCCTAGTTACATCTTATCTCCAATCCAATCAAAACTTCAAACATGACATCAATTAATCTGATTCCTCCTAATCTCTACCACAATTGAATATATCAATTATATAAGGGAGACTGGCCAACCCTTCCAAAACACACACGCAACCACCATCAAAAGCCACGCCATAAAAATCCAGAACCATCGCCAACCCCCGCCATTATCGCCATCTCTACAACTAGCCTATCCCCGGCCGACCCACATTCGCACCCTGACCACCACCCGCATAAGACTGCCGCCAAGACTAGCCCTCACCACGCCATCACGGCCGCCTCCAATGTCGAACTCATCGAGTCCCCAAAACAGCTACCACCAGTAAGCACCACCATTATCACCATCACAACCGTGTCCGGACCCGTGCTTCCGAGTCTATCCCATCTTATTCCAACATTACAAATATAAACCAACCTCGTGTCCGACAAACTGGACACCCAACCCAATCCTCGTGTCCGTGCCGACGGGCCGACACGAACATTACTCCACCACCATCATCACATACCACCACCACTTACCTCTGCGGTGACCATCGTCTCCCGCACCCAACCGCAGCTCCGCTGACGCAGCCGTCTGTGGTCGGCGAGCTATCACCATTCGTGCCCAGAGGCATGTCTCCTCCGGCACCTCGTCCCCGCGCACCTCTACGGTGCATCCTCTCCGTCCGACGTGAGCCCGACCAAGCGCCGCCTGTGGCCTAGTCGAGCCCGCACCACGAGAGCACTTGGTGAGCGTCCGAGCCTCCTCCCCGCTCAGTTTAACCTCACTGACCAGAGGTCCGCTGTCCAGACGACCTCCGCCGAGCCGTTTGCCTCCTCGCCAGCGACTCTGCGCTCGATACCGCCGGTGAAAGTCCCTTCTCCCCCTTCCTTTGTCACTTCTTAATTTCTTCCTTTCTTAGAGTTCTCCCTGACTTAGGAGAAATAACAATAAGGAGGGGCTTAAATAGAAAATGGGTTGGGCTTGGGTTTAAGCCTGAGCCCATGGCAATATATTCTATCATGATTTTGAGTTCAAATAATTATTGAAAGATATTTGGATATTTATATTATAACTATAATCAGTACAATGGGTATATATTATTGTTAATGTCAAGTAAATATATAGAGTTTATGCTTCCTAAATTATATTGGTGACAAAAATGTAGTGTTGGACTGGGCTCTTGGGCCTTAAGTCCAGAGAGAATAGTAAAATTTAATTAGGCTTAATAAAGCCATTTGTTATATGAATATGTTTGTTAGTAATTATTCATATAGTTTCTTGCCACTTTGGGATTTAGCTTGGGCTGGGCCTTGGTTTTGGGCTTTATGTTGTGTAGATGGTTTTAAGTAAATATTTGTACAACATATACCTACTGACATTATTTATATTGTCATTAGTTTGTTATTTTTAATATAATTGTTATCTATAAATATATAATTAATGTTTTCATAAATTATATTGTACAAAATATATGTTTGGGCTTTAGAAATCTTTTCTTTATATTAATATAAATAGTTTTGGGCTATTTGGCCATATATACATATGTATATATGTATATGTATACAATATAAGTATTTACGAGTATATGTGTATTATGTCACAAATATTATTATTATCATCTTTAGTAGCTTTATTTTATATAAAAAATGAATTAAATAATATTTTCAAGGAAAATACTTTGTATAAGGTTTTGGAGCTTTCATTTAATAATTATGCTTCTAAATAGCATATATAAGATAATTGGCTAAGGAATGACCTATCTTAAACAAATTCCCTTTCCTCCTAGATTATATTATTTCTAAACATGACCATGACTAACCAATACTTTATATTTCCCTTGTCAAAACCGATCGAACTACTTTACATCAACCCTAGCCAATCGGAACATCCTGGACTTTATGGTACTATCGGTTTCACCAGAAAAGGACCTCAGGCAAGTGCACTTTCTGATTGCTTTCGATTCATAGTAGTCTTTCCATTTCATGTTTATACATATGCTCTCTTGCTTGATGGCACGTTGTCACACGGATTAGTATCATGGATTTGTTTATACTTCGTGACTATCTTTTACATGATTACCCTACTTGCGACTTGATTCCATGAGTAGTAGCTGGGAGGAAAAATATCTTAGTAGACGTGTGAACTATCCATTTCATCCCCAAAATGTCTACACTTGACTAATAGCAGCTGCACAGGACATGTGCAGGGTACCGGATTTATCCCTTAGCCGTTCACATGTCGAACAAGATATTTCAAAATACATAAATAGTTGTCTTTTACTTGTTTTTCCTTGTTTGTTCACCACTTGCCACGACATCCTAGCTACATGTTTTTCTCCAGTTGATATCTTATTGTAGAGTTACCTACTTGCTTTCTAGACATGCCATAACATCAGTTACTTTCCAGTTTCATTTCACGTATGTTATTTTCATGTCTTGTGAATTCTATTGTGCTTTTGTATTGCCGTCGGTTTGTGTGCTTGTTCCATTCCTGACTGAAAACCAACATTTTTCGGGTTAGCTGTGGTTTCACTTAGCATTGGAAGATACGGGTGTACTTGCAGGCAGAAACCTAGAAATTAGATAGAAGTGGTATCATTTTCATTAATTGTAAGAACCTTGTATTTTCTTTAAATATAAATGTTGTAAATGTTGTAATCAATTTAGAAATTTGAATGAGCAATAAATGTTATATTTATGTCATTTTGAGCATCACAGCCTTGACAGCGTTCTACCGCCGACTCTGCAGCGTAGGCTGGCTTGGACACGCACTCGTATCCTGTCACGCCCCAGAACCAGAATACTGGAGAGCGGGGGAATGACTCAGCCAGCTACGTATTACGGGTAGATGAATACCGTATAATACGATCAATGTTGTCTACAAGACGAGGGGGGTGTATACTACATGAAAGTCTCCCTATGGTCACTTCACATCTATTGTCTCAATCATTCAAACAAGAAACAGTAATAGAGAACATGTAAGATGAAGCAGTAAGGCATCCCAAACGCTTAAATCAAAATGTTTTTGATATCTGGCTTTACAAAACATAGCCAGATGATGTAGCAAAATATACACAATTGTTTATCAGCTGCAGCCTGACTTTAGTTACAATTATGTAAAAGTAAATACAAGACAATCCGACTAACATGTCGGTGCCAAATGGCAAGGTATAAAGTAGATAACAAAACGAGCGGGGAAGTAAGAAACCCACTCGAGTCCTCCTGCGATCATCCCTCTAGTATTGACCATCTTGGAGGTAGAAGTAAGCTGGATCCTCGGGGACCGGCTCTAAATCTGGCCATGCAAAACCAGAGAGGTTAGACCTCTAATAGCAAGTACCGCAAGGAAGCACGATATGAGAAATAAACCAGTAATAGGAAATATAATAAATAGACCTCTGGTGGCTACTGGGATTCACATCACATCACGACACTTCGAACCAACTTCCCAACCAGACAAGGACAGAAGTTGACCCGTCATGTCCTGATATTCCGATCATCTTAGTTAGTCATCAGAGTAGAGACAGTACACAAACAAATCAATTTAAACGGCCATGCAACTACTACGGCTTGCTATTGTGAGTTCCAAGTTATCCTGGAATTATGTAATAGGGATTCCTCAGTTCTTACTATGTGCAAGCAAGGCTAGTTTACCCAGTCAATCAATTGCGCCAATCATGAATTAGAATAGTCTCAGCGGGACGCCCGTCATCAATATACAATATACAATAAATAATATAACCAGATACCGCTTCCTGCCTGTATGACAGATTTGCAGTATCTGTGGGGACCAACCGGTCTGTCGGGCACTACTAGTCCCAAGAGGGCTGCCATGTAAGAACTCGGAAATCCATTCTCTCCATGCAATCATTATTTTATTTAACTTAATAGTCTCTACGTTGAGTGAAATCCCATGCCGTGGATCATGGTCATTCAGAATGAGTACTTGCGTACGGGGTACGATATGCACAACTCTACAACGATACCCGTACGGCTAGGTTGTAGGTCTTATATAGCGTAATACAACAATCAAAACTAACCACGGAATAATCATGCCTTGACCATAAAGTACACATGCTCATGTTTGTAGAAAATAAATAAATAAATAAATAAATAAATAGATTGAAGCCTGCATGTGTCTGTATGCCGAGGTTCGGGATTAGCCAGTCGATTGTAATAGTTCATAATATGAACGTGTCTCATTCATTCAATTCAATAAGATGACTAGCCAGTCTCTTAGTTCCAACTAGGAACGCAAGATCAATTATTAATAACAATCAATGTTAATTAATGCCAAGATAACAATTAATGTTAATTCAGGACAAGAAATAGTAAAAAGGCACAATGAATGGCAGTAAATGGATGCCCATCTATGCGGCTAGATAAGTCAGGATCCTTATGCGACCAAAATCAAATCAGGATCCCATGCCTTATGCGGCCAAGTCAGTCATGCAATAAGGCCAAACGGCTATAAGGAGCTGGGTCTCATGCGGCTAAATCAACAGGAGCTTATGCGTCCAAAAATAATCCTGAACTTATGCGACCAAAACTAAAGGGGTCTCATGCGGCTACGGATAACATGCGCCCATGCGGCCAAGGAAAACTCCATGCGGCTGGGGGGATAGCAAGCCCCATGCGGCTCGGAAAGACTTGCGCCCATGCGGCCAAGGAACCGCCAAGCCTATGCGGCTGAGATGGACTGAATGTATATGCGGCTGGAAAACTCCATGCGGCCAAGAAACTAATAAATCATGCGGCCGGGAACGGGAAGTTCCATGCGGCCAGAGTTAAGTCACGTGCGGCCAAATAGAACTCGGGTCCTTATGCGACCAGGAACGTCAAGCGCTCATGCGGCTGAAAAGGAAACGGCGTATGCGGCTGAAATGGTCCATGCGGCCAGATAGCTTTATGCGGCCGAAACTGCCATGCGGCTGAAAAATGTATAAGAAGACTTGTCGCATGAAAACTCATGCGGTCAAGTACTGTTCTTCTTCTCCACTTTCTGGGAAGAAGAACCATGGGAAGTCATTGCTTCTGAGCTCCATAAATCCTTCATTCCAAGCCCAAATTCGGACTTCCATAGGTCAAAATGGGGTAGAACGAAATTCTCTACAACATGGAACCATCAAAACTTAAAGATAACAAAGTTTACTAGATCAAAACCTAAGAAATCCAAAAATACATTAAACTGAGATCTACAAGAAATGAACCATGGAAATTGAAAATGCTAAGTACTAAAGAGGCTCAAAATCAAGTAAGAAAGATGATGGAACAATAATAATGGTGATCCATCAAGAAGCAAACGGCTGGTAGGTGGGGGTTTGTTTCGGTTCATGATGAACCAACTTAACTAAACCAATCCAAGCCGAACCCAAAGTATAGCTAAAGCAGAGTATAAAAGCAGGAAATAAAATGCAGAAATAAAATTAACATAAAATTAAAGGGATTTAAATACAGAACAATACATGATAGTTATTAAATAAATATATTAAAGCAGTATATATATTTAAAAATACGTATTCTGGGAACGGGAAGTGACATATCCCGAAAAGCGGGTGCGGGTCGTGACAAATTTATTGGCAGGAATTCGACGGCAAACCGTCGACATTTAGTCGTGTGTCCGTCGCTATTAGCGACGGAATATATACGTCGCTAAAATTTTGTTGCTAATTCACTGTATTTTGGTAGTATAGAACAAAAAAACATTAGGTTCTTTTTTTAAGAGAGACCAGTGGTTGCCAGGATTTTTTCTCTAAAAGAACTAATATTTAGCCAAACTTGAGATTTTGGTTAATTTTTTATATATAAAAATTGGTTTTTATTGTCTTATTTGTGGTTAACTTATAATTTATTAAAAAAATTATATTCTTACCTAATGTCTATTATTCATGTCGAGTTGATTTAGTGGCTGGAGTCGACGATTACAAGTAATTTTTGTTCCTAAAAGATCTATTGGAATCAATCATTTTCTATTAGGTTAGCTAATTATAAATTAATTTTCATAAATTGTAGTTGAAATATCCAATGTTACCTCAGAAAATAGTTTATTGAAATATCCAGTAATTGTTGTTGGAATATCTAGTAATTGTTGTATAATTGTTTCAATGCTAGAATTATTGACTTATTTGTGGTTGACTAATAATTTATCAAAAAAATATTCTTTTTTTAGCTGCTTAAAAAATGTGTTCTTGCTAATGTTTATAGTTCTTCCCGCTGAGACGATCTAGTGGTTGGAGTCGAAGACTACGAGTGAGTTTTGAGGACACCACTTTAAACTTTGAGGGTATCACTTTTACAGTTCGTCTCAGGTCTCAAAATATAAAGTCGGGGGGCTGAAAGTACCCGTAATTTTATTTCTGCTAATTTGAATATTTTGTTAACAATTTATGAGAATTAGAAAAATCACTAAAATTTGGAGAACTTCAACACACACAAAAAAACTCTTTAACAGGATTCTGTAGGTTGAAGTGAGTTGATTCCAACCTTTGGGGGGTGTTTTGTTCTAGGAGAATACTTTTAGGTGACATTTGGATAAATGTTTGATTCAAAATTTACTTTTCATTGCTTTTTCATGCTAAAGAAATTCAACATTCTTATACTTATGTTTGGTTGAGTTGAAAATATATATGCAGTCAGCAAAATTTTATTTTTTTTATTTTTATGTTTGGTTCAAACAAAAATGAGAATCTTAATTTGTTTAATTTTTCACAAATATTATTTAATTAATTTTATAATGTTGCGGTTACTTAAAACCATCTTATGTCATTGAGGATATTATCGTCCAAAATTGTAATTTATGCACCCAACAAATATTTCCATGAAACCAAAATATTCTCAAGAGGGGACTTGGGGTTTTATTTTCCATAGCTTGGAAAACTGAAACTTTTTCAGATTTACCAAATATGGATAAAGATTCCAAAATTCATTGGCAAGCCTCCAAAACTTGACCAAACAATACCTCAAGGGGAAATTATTTATATTCTTTAGGAATTAGGGATCCAAGTGGTCGGACGTAATGTATCACATTATTCACTATTCTAACATTTGGTGAAGAAAGTAAAAGAACTTTAATTTGTTTTGTGACCAACTTGCAATTTTTGTACCAATATGAGTTGACTCCTATAATTAATTTTATGTTTATTCTCAAATCTAGGAATTTCATGGCACCGTGTCATGTTAAATACTGAGCACTAAATTTATACTTGCAAATGATGTATTTATAATTTTAATTTATCTTTAATTATTTACTGGTAATCATAATAAATGATTTGGGAATTCAAAATAATGAATCGACATGCGATACATGATAGTGCACGAACCACCGGTGTACTGCGGGTGTACCAATTATACCACAGTACCGATCTGTCATGAACCAATTTTCTGCCAACTTAGTTAATTTGTCTTATCTATTAAATCTTGCTTTGATTGCCATAAAACCTGATAACTAACATATAATCAGTATTCTTAACATGGCCTAAATTATTTTAGTATTTGTGCTTCATAACTAAATTATGTAATTTATTAGAATTTTTTTTTACTTAAATTGATAATTAGATAATATTACTGATTGCTTAACTTATTAATAATTATTATTTACTCTTAGAATTTAATTAAAAAAATAGGAAGCAGCTATTTCCGTCCGCATCCGTCCAAAAAAAGGGACGCGGAGTGGCTTGCTTTTTGCTCTCTACTTATGTTCGACACTAATTGCAAAACAACAATGCCTCCAGTTTTTGTGGAATCACCAATTCGACGTTGATCCAAACAAGTGAAGTCTCACATAGATGTACACTTCCTCCCGTGGTGCACACTGCCGAATTAGTTCCATTAAACAGCCCTTAAGAGTAACTCTTGAAACCAAATAGCCCCCAAGGTTGGAGCCTATGGCTAGGAGAGGACATCGAAGTCTTCCTAACAATAGAAGTTTATGATGCACACTAGTGATTTTAGGGCTGGACATACGGTTATATAGGATCCGCAATTTCGATCCAGTCCGAACCGTAATTAAAATGCCCAAATAAGTTGGTTCCAAAAATTTGAAATTTAAATAGGACAAGTCGAGATTGGTTGTGCGATATTAATGGGTCGGTTCGGATCATATTTTCGAACAAATCGGGCCCCAGCCTGGCCTGGCCCGATTCTAGGGTATTACAGGAAATTTAGTTCAATTCCTAAAATGTCAACTTTCGATGGCCCTAAATTAAGAAAGATAGTGAATTGAATTCCAATTTCAAAATTCTTCCGTTCTTCTTTCCTCTCACCTCTCGTCACCTCGTCTTCCTGATTTCCTCCCTTGGGCTCCGTCGCTCCACCTCGAGTCCTCGACGGTGCTCGACCACCTCCAGTCCTCGACGGTGCCCAACCTCTAGTCCTCAACGTCGTCCAGTCCTCCAGTCCTCAACGAAGCCCCTTTGACTGCACGCTCGACCATCTCCAATCCTCGAGGGTGCCCCACCTCCTCCAGCTCTGACCTTCTGACCTTTCTCGTTATCCGACGAAGGTATGATTCAAACTTTTGCAGATTATATGATGTTAATTTTTGATGGATTATATAAATCAAATTTTAACATATTTGAATCGAACTATGAAGCATTATTCCAATTAAACATATTTGGACAAATCTAAACTAAGATGGTCTTGTAGGAATGATTATATGATTCAAATTTGTCAATAATAATAATAATTATTGACAGGTTTCTAGACATCTTTCTAGTAGTAGTTCACTAATGGTAAGATTACTGTTTATGTATAAAGGGTAAATGATACTGAAAAACAAATGTTGGGGACATAAGAACTAATAACTAATGTAATCTTATGTAGGAAGCCTTACCTTTGACTTTGAAGCTCCAATTTCATCTTGTAGTCTTCTGCAATCATCTTCATGTTGCATCTGCACAACTTTAATTTGACTTTTGTGTTCTTTCCTCAGTGAGGTGTACCAAAAGGAAAGAGTTGAAGACAAGGTTATCCTTTTTCAGAGTACAAAAGAATTAAAAGAGGGGGTATTATATCCATGTTTTTGGAGTAATAGTTGTTATTACTATTCATTGGAGAAAACAAGGTTATTCTTTTTTAGCCTGCCATTTCTATTCATTTATAAAGTGACAGGGTCTTTGTATTCTGACTTGTGCTCTGCCATTTAGGATTATGGCTAAAACTAATGTAGAAGCATCAAGAACAGTGTCTTCTTCTACTGGTAATTCACCTGACTAGGTTGAGAAGTGTCATACTCATTCCTCCTCCAAAAAAAAAAAAGCAACTTTAACAATACTTGGGGCACAAAAAGAAGCTGCAGAGAGAAGACGGGTTTGGGCTCATGTTACCAAATGCAATGCCAAACAAACAAAAAGAATAGAAAAGGACTGAAGGAAAAAGGGTGGTGGAGGTATGTGTACTGAAGGCTATGTGTAAGTATTGTGGGTAGATGTTTGCTTGTGAAACTAGGGGAGGTGTCACTAGTACATACAATAAATACATTCTTAAAGCATGTAAGAAATACAAGCCCACTGAATACTTGCAACAAAAGGTGATTGGTATTAGTGTTGGAGGTGATGATGTTAAGAGCTTGCTTACTTGTAGAGGGTGAAGCCAAGATGCAAGTGTGAAAGCCATTGCGAAATTCATAGTTATTGATGAGCATCCGTTTAGTAATGTGAAAAATGAGAGGTTTAAGAGGATGATGAGTGTAGTGCAACCTAGGCTATATGTTCCCTCTCGAAGAACTATTGTTAGAAAATTATGGATGATGAGTGATGACATGAAAGAGGGTTGGAAGAAGGATATAGGCAAGTTTAGGATGATTTTGACTATCGATACATGGTCGAGTATGCAAAATATCAACTATATGGTGTTGACGGCTAATTTTGTGGATAATGATTGGAAGGTGCACAAAGAGGATTCTTAATTTCTGTCCATTTCCAAGTCATCAAGACAAAAAAAATGGTATATACATTGTTTGAGCAGTGCTTAGATGAGTGAAAAATTGAGTAGATTATGTGTATCTCGGTTGACAATGCTTCGGCTAATAAGGTGGCTATAGAGTGACTTGGAAGTTGAGAAAATAGATTAACTCACCCCTTATCTTGGAGGGGATGTATGTGCATGTGAGGTGTTTAGATCACATCATAAACTTGATATTGAAAGATGGTTTGAAGAGGTTGGATCGGAGTGTGGCAGGAATCAGGAAAGCTGTGAAGTTTGTGAGTTCAAGCCCATCTAGGTTAGTATATTTCAAAAGATGCATTGAGTCCGAGAAGTTGGGTCAAAAGGGTATTGTTGTTATGGATGTGTCTACAAGGCAGAATATCACATACTTTAGTAATTAGAGTCCATTTTGAAGTATCAAAAGGCATTTTATAGAATGTGTAAAGATGAAAACAATGCATACTTGGATTATTTCATAGAAATGGATGAAGAGTGTGTTAGTAAAAATGATGCAACACTGGAAGGCAATACTAAAATGAGGGTTGGGCCAATGACTGAAGGATTGGGAGACTGCATATGTGTTTTGCAATTTTTTGAAGGTGTTCTACTTAGTCACAAAAAATGTGAGTGCCAACAAGTATCCCACAGCTCACACGATAGTCCATGATCTCATTGATGTGGAATCTGAGATCCACTACCAAAATACAGCCATTTGGCGACGGACCATTAGCGACGGATAAAGGCCGTCGCTAATAGCGACGGACTACCGACCAAGTACAAACTGATTGTCGTCGAAAAGCTGATATTTTTATTTTTATTTTAAGGGCGAGCAAAGGTCGCCAGTCCGTCGTTAAGTCATCGGAGATAAAGCGATGGATCGTGAAGCCGTCGCTATGCCGTCACTTAGTTGTCAAAAGTTGGCAGAAATGTTGAAAAAAAAATTCGCAAAATTTATCGACTACATAGCGACGGATATTCCGTCGGCCATCTAAGGGGATATACCGAAGGATTAGCGACGGATATATCCGTCGCTATGTGGTCGCTTTAAATTTAGCCGACGGGGGGGGGGGGGGGAACTTTTCATTCCCCTCCAAATTTTCTCTCTCTCTCTCTATCTCTCTCTATCTCTCTCTCTCTCTCTCCGGCGCACGCAGAGCTCTCTCTCTCCAGGTAATCCCCTCTTTCTCTCTCCCTCGGTGGTCGGGGCAGCGGGGGCCGGCGGTGGTGGGGGTGGGGGTCGCTGGAGGGGGGTAGGGAAGCGTAGGGGCCGTTTCGGGGTAGGGTGGTGGAGGTGGGGGTCGCGGGAGGGGGAGGGGGTAGGGCAGTGGGTGGGTTTCGAATTCGGGGTGGGGTGGTAGAGGTGGGGGTGTTGGTCGGGGGTCGGCGGTGGGGGGGTAGGGCAGCGAAGGGGGGCGGGGGGTGGGGGTGGTGGTGGACGGCGGTGTTGGGGGTGGGGGTCGCGGGGGATTTAGGGCAGCGGAGGGGGGCGGGGGGGCGGAGGCCAGCCGGGGGTGGGGGGCCGAGGGTGGGGGTGATGGCCAGCCGGGGGCAGGGATCGACGGTGGTGGGAGTGGGGAGTTGGGGGTTGGCGGTTGGCGGTAGTAACACACACACACACACACACACACACACACACACACCCCGAAACGGAATTTTTTTTAAAACCGAACCGAATCTTTTAGTGTATATATATATATATATATATATATATATATATATATATATATATATATATATATATATAAACTTTGGACCAAAATCCCTTAGTATATAAATTAGTATATTTATGTAAGATACTTCTCTTGCGAAGTAGAATACCATTGCAAGGTGAACTATATGATCTGACATAGACATTAAGTATCTTAATGTTCTATAGCTCTTAATATTCCCGAACCGAAATCTCGAGCTAGAAACGACAACATGAGAGCAGAATAGGTGTGACAATTTTCAGGCAGGGACGGACGTGTTTCTTAAGTATGCCATGAGCAAAGCTCAGTACATGGACGGTAACAAAATCAAGTGTCCATGTGGTAATTGTCGTAATAGACATTACGAAGAAGTAGTACTGTGAGAGATCATTTGACCCGTAAGGGTTTCGTACGTAATTACGGCCGGTGGTCATCGCAAGGTAAACTATATGCAGAAAGATAAGTTGCGAATACTGCTACTTATACTTTTGGTGATAATGCTGCAACGAATTTTGTCATCGAAGACGACGGATGCTCTGTTGATTATGGAGACCTGCAGAACCTTGCACGAGATATGGTGTACGATACGGCAGGGCCTAATTTTGATCCGGAGGATCCTAATCCCGAGGCAAAGGAGTTCTATGATATGTTTCAGGATGCAGATACTCCTCTATATCCTGGTTGTGAGACTCATTCCGTACTGTCAGTGACGATGCGATTATTGAACATAAAGTCTAATTTTAACTTGCCACAAGCTTGTTATGATCGGATTACACAACTAATCAAGGATTTATTACTGAATGAATCAAAAGAGATCCCAAAATACTTCTATAAGTTAAAGATGATGGTCCGACAATTGGGATTGGGCTACGAAAAGATAGATTGTTGTCGCAACGGATGCATGTTGTACTACAAGGAGAATGAGGACATAGAAAGTTGTAGCTTCTGTAATACGGATCGTTACAAGCCAGTGCAGGAAAAAGGAAAGTCAACTAGAAAATGACGTCCTTACAAGTATATGCATTACTTTTCGATCACGAAGCGCTTGCAGAGGATGTATATGTCTCTGAATACAGCAGAACACATTACGTGGCACAACGAAGAACGCACAAAGGACGATGGAGAATTGTCACAACCTTCGAATGGAGAGGTGTGGAAACATTTTGATTTGTGCATCCAGATTTTGCTGCAGAGCCTAGAAATGTACGTCTGGCGTTATGTTCTGATGGCTTCGCTCCTTTCGGACAGTCGGGATCTCAATACTTATGTTGGCAGGTCATTCTTACCCCTTACAATCTGCCGCCATGGATGTGTATGAAGACTCCTTATATGTTCTTGACAGCTATCATACCGGGTCCCAAGAATCCGACGAAGAACATCGATATATATCTACAGCCGTTGGTGGATGAGCTGAAATAACTATGGGAGATCGACGTCGCGACCTATGATATTTTTAGGAAACAGAACTTTCAGATGAGAGCTTCACTGATGTTGACAATCAATAATTTTCCAGCATACGGTATACTTTCGGGATGGAGTACTCACGGCACCATGTCTTGTCCGATATGCATGGAAAATAGTAAGGTGTTTCGCCTTAAGAATAGAGGAAAAACTTCTTTCTTTGACTGTCACCATCAATTTCTGTCCGTGAGTCATCCTTGGAGAAAGAACAAGGATGCCTTCAGAGCTGGAAAATAAGAATTTTCTCATCCGCCTGCCAGATTGTCGGGATACGATATTTGGGAAGATGTAAAGGACTTGTCCACCGTAATTAAAGATCCATCGAACAATCGTGTCGAGGGGTTCGGACAAAGCCATAACTGGACCAAACGGAGTATCTTCTGGGACTTGCCTTATTGGAAAGATAATCTTGTAAGACATAATCTTGATGTCATGTATATCGAAAAAAATGTGTTCGATAATGTCTTCAATACCGTCATGGATATTAAAGGAAAGAGGAAGGACAATCTAAAAGCAAGACAAGACATTGCCGAGATATGCAAGCGTCCTTATCTAAACTTGATACAAAGGGGAGCTGGTGGACCATTAATTAAGCCGATAGCACAATACACATTGAGCAAGAAAGATAGATTAATAATCTGCAAGTGGATATCTACTTTAAGATTTCCCGACGGCTATGTGTCAAATTTTGCTAGATGCGTTGATCTCAATAAACGCAAGCTAACGGGAATGAAGAGTCACGACTGCCACATATTTATGGAAAGATAGTAGTCCATTGCTTTGAGAGAGTTGTTGCCTTCTGCTGTATGGGTTCCGTTGGCCGAGCTATCTACATTCTTTAGGAATATTTGTTCAACTAAGTTGATGGTACAATACATGGTTGAACTTAAGGAAAAGATTGTCTTAACAATTTACAAGTTAGAGAAAATATTTCCTCTGGGCTTCTTCGACAGCATGGAGCAACTACCGATTCATCTAGCATACGAAGTCCGTGTCAGTGCATCTGTTCATTATCGATGGATGTACCCATTTGAAAGGTAAATAAAAATCGATATAATTTAAGTTGAATTTAAGTGGAATTTAAAATTTATTGTTAATTCTCAAGATAATTTGTCTCTCTAGATACCTACACCATCTAAAGAAGAAAGTTGGCAAAAAGGCTCATATAGAGGCTTCGATATGCGAAGCATATCTTATCGAGGAGGTATCAAACTTCTGCTCCATTTATTTCGATACTCATGTTCAGACAAATCAAAATAGACCTCAAAGGAATGACGAGGACGTTGAGGATGGAGGTATATTCAATGTAAGAGGCAAGCCTATTGGGGCTAGTAAGAAACTGTGGTTGACTGACGATGAGTATGATGCCGCTCATCGATATGTCTTGTTAAATTGTGACATACAATAAGTGAGAGATTTGGAGAAGTAAGTGACTACACTTACACTCGTTATAATCTCTAATTTGGTGAAGTAAGTGACTACACTTATTTTTATTCTCTCTAACAGTGTATTTAGAGATGAAGTCAAAATAAGGACACCCAATATTACCGATGAGGGACTTCAAAGAGAGGTTGATTGTACCTTTCCATCCTGGTTTCGTAAATACGTAAGTAACTGAGATAATATGTTATACGGCTACCATTAAAATATATGCATCTAAAATATTTAAATTATCAATATCTATTTACAGGTTTTATTGCCTAAAATAATACTCATAAATGAGAGTATTCGTTATTTGGCATTGGGACCGAAGAAGCATGCAAAGACTTGGCCAGGCTATGTCGTTAATGGCTTTAAGTTTAAGGCAACTCAGAATGCTATAGATGTTGAATTTCTCAATGACGAATTAAGTACCAAGGATTCTGGTATTTGCATAAGAGGCACCATCTATGACGACGAGCCGGACTTTGACTATTATGGAGTACTTCGGGATATTATAGGTTTACAATATACTGCCCCATATGATATGCATATTGTGATGTACAAATGTAAGTGGTTCGATATGACACCAAATATCGGTTGGAGAATCGATAAACAATTTGGACTCGTCGATATAAATCATCGCAGGAGGTATAGAGGGTCCGACACGTTTGCGATAGCAAGTCAGGCTGTTCAAGTCTACTATACAAGCTATTCAAGACGTCGTAGAGATCAATTTGACTGGTGGTCAGTATGCAAGATTAAATCTAGAAATACATTCGACGTTGGAGATCCATCATACCAAGAAGACCAGATCGAAAAGCCCCAATACTTGGGACAACAGTCGGATACCATGAATGTTGAAGATATTATTGAGGAAAGTAGAGGGGAGGAAGAGATTGATACACAAGACTTAGTTGTCAACCAGGGGAGAAAGAGGCATCTTGAGGCTGAAGAAGAAGAAGAAGAAGAAGAACTTGATGAGGATGATGATACAGATGAAGTCGACGATGAGGATAAGGATGAGGATGATGATGATGATGAGGATGAAGATGAGGCCGAGGACGAGGACGAGGACGAAGACGATGACGATGACGATGATTAGATTAAATATCGGTATATATTAAAAACACTTCCAAATACGAGAATTTAGTTTGACCTCGTAAAAGCACTTACAACTAACTTAGTGAATTCGGTTTAAACTTATGCATTCTTGTTTCAATTCATGGTTTTGTCGTTCGATCATCTACTTATTGTACGATTTTCTTTTTATAGATAGCACTCCTAGTTCTTCTCATCGCGATGGCACTCGTCGCCATGCTGGTGGTATATATATATATATATATATATATTAGTTTTATATTTATTTATACTTATATATTGTTAATTATGTTTATGTGTTCTATTTACAGGTCATGATGGCTAACACTCGTCGTAGTGGTGTTGGTCGTAGTGGTTTTGGCGGTGGTGGTGCTAGTGTTGGTGGCCCTGGTCGTAGGCGTGGTCGTAGTTGTGCTGCTGGTGGTAGTGGTCGGGGTCGCCTTCCGCAGTTCAGGGATATGACCCTATCTAGCGATCCCGATCTGGAGAGTACCCCAGACACGGACTCATCCCGCATGCTATCTACCCCGGGGCTATCGTCCCCTTCGGCGAGGCATGCATCTCCATCCGTTGACGGTTCCGTACTGCCAGCAGATCCACCAGTTACTGCTCAGTGGGCTCCGGAGTACCCCCGGACTCAGTTACATCCAGTTACTGGTGAGTACATGCATGGAGCCACGGATCCTTCGACGCCACCACAGAGGCCGATGGGCGAGTTCCGACGAGAGCTATGGCCCGCGGGTGAATCGTAAGTAAATTTAAGTTAATTTATTAAATTTGTTTCATTTATTCAAGTTAATAATCCAGTCGTTGCTTCTTTATATGTTTTTTCGTGGGATGCTGCCAGGCTTCTAGGGCAGATTAAATTTGTTTCATTTATTAAATTTGTTTCATTTATTCCATGGCCCCTATCTCAATTTTTCTGAGGTGTCCCTAGACTTGCAGTACGTCTGGCTCGACGAGATGAGGGTATATATATATATATATATATATATATATATATATATATATATATATATATATATATCACATAATTTAAAAAAGGTTGATTAAAGAGTAATTAAATATATATATTGTGGTTAATTATTAATTACTCTTTAATCAACCTTTTTTAAATTATGTGATATATATATATATATATATATATATATATATATATATATATATATATATATATATATATTGTGGTTAATTATTAATTACTCTTTAATCAACCTTTTTTAAATTACGTGATAATTGAATTTGTATGTCAGAGGACGTTCTGGTAGCCCCCCCATCGCGAGGAGGCGATCCGCAAGACCTACAGAAGCACCACCGGGAAGAAGATACGGGACGCAGTGTATGACCTTCGAACGGCGCATTCGAAGAAGGAGTGGATCTGGCAGGACTATTATGAGCAGATCTTGGAGAAGATGGATGCTCTTGCGTACAAGCAGAAATCAGAAAAAGCGAAGGCGAACCGACAGGCCGCATGGCTACATACGGGGGGATCAAGGTCCCACGCAGCAACACTTGTAGATCTGGTGAGATATCGTACATTCATTCCACTATCTAATTCGGTACTATTAATATACTTAATTAATTCAATTCTACGAATATTTCGTATGCAGACCCAACGGGCGTTGAAAGAGAGAAAATGGGCAGAATCGGTCACCATACACGATGTATTCCAGCATACCCACAAGAGACAGAAGGACGGAAGCTTCGTCGACGAGAGGGCCAAGGAGACTGAATTAAGTACTTACATTTATGGGATTTATGTTAGAATTATAAGTATTCAGACTATAACTTAGGTAAAATTAGGATTCAGACTATAACTTAGATAAACTTTGGATTCAGACTATAACTTAGGGAAACATAGGATTTAGATTATAACTTAGGTAAACTTATAGTATAAATACATTCATTTGATAGGCTGCGTATCGTGAGGCCCTTAGTTAGGTTCAGCCATCTGCTGCCGAGGATGTCGACGAAACGACGCCCGCCCGGACGCCCTCTTCTACGGCCGCTCGCCACGATGACATGTTCGTAGATACCGTCGGCGTCTTTAGGAAAGGGCGCATGTACGGAGTCGGCTCCCTGGCGCCGTTGCACGCGGCGATTCCAAGATTTCCACCGCCCCCGCCTCCTCCCGCGGCCCCGGCAGACGTTGATGTGAGGACATAACTTGCGCATCTGAACAAGGCGGTGTCAGACTTGCGGGCATAATTGGCCATGTACTTCTCGCGTCCTTCTGCTGCTTCTGGTCCGTCTGCTGCCGGTCCGTCTACTGCTGATGCCGGCACTTCTAATGTTGTTGCCGGTCCTTCTTCCGTCGAACGTCTTTCTTTTGACCCTACTGCCCCTATCGTACCGCCTCATGCTGTGACGGCCCTCCTTGACCTGATGTCGCTAGAGCAGCTATGCTAACTTCCAAACCATATCTTCGACGGATTGTCGCCATACATGGTGGACGTATATATACGTCGGGTGCAGCAGAGAGTACCACCAGTAGACGATCGAACTCCTCCTCCTTGATGTATTGTATTTGGATAGTTTGACATCTTTTTAAATATTGAATATTTGTGTGTTTTATGTAAGGATAATTTTAAATATTGGATAGTGCTGAATGTTTGGATAATTGGTGTGTGATTTATGTTGGTTTGTGTGATGTATTTGTGATAGATTGTATATTGATGTGTGATGTATATTGGTTTGTTGGTTTCTGTGATGTGTGATGGATATTGTGATTTTTTGATGTTTCGGATGTTGTGTGAACAGGAAATGCACTATTTTTTTACAAAAAAAAATTCAAAAATTACCCAGTTAGCGACGGACTAGCGACTACTTGTCGACGAATTATCCGTCGCTAACTGGAGATATTTCCAGTTAGCGATGGGTTGGCGACTACTGATCGATGGGATATCCGTCGGCAAGGTACTGAAAATATAAAAGATTCACAGAACCTTAGCGATGGGGCCATCTGTCGCTATTTAGTCCCTCATAGTCGGTAAAGGTATAGCGACGGCTTTTTGTCCCCATTTTCGCGACTGTATGCCGATGGTGTAGCGGCAGAATATCCGTCGCCAAGGTTCTGGAAACATGGAAGATTTCCAGAACTGGATCAACGGATGAACCGTCGCTTTGCCGTCGCTAGTCCGTCGAAAGGTAGCGACGAAGAGCGACGATGTAGCGACGGAGTTTGCGTATCAGAAACTCTCTGATACGCTTTTACCGACACGTTTCCGACGGATTGCCGACGGATTAATCCGTTGGTAAGACGATGTATTACTTACTTTCTGATATTTGATTTGACGGAAACCTGTCGGCCAGTCGTCGCTAATTGTACGAATATGGCTGCCGAAAATTCGTCGCTCCGTCGTCGCTTGGCGACAACTTGGCGACGGATTATTTTTAGCGATGAGTAAAATCTCGACGGATTTATTTGACCCAAATCCGTCGGCAAACCGTCGGTAATCTGATATACCGACATGTTGGCGACGGATATGGCCGTCGCTAAAATGTTGAATTTTGGTAGTGATCTATAAGCTCTTTTTATCCGAGTATAACTAATATTTTCAAGTTGGAGGTCGAGGTGGTGTGGAGGCAATGCTTACGGACATGGCAGTGAGCATGAGAGCAAAGTATCATAAATATTTTAGTTCCATTGGGACGATGAACCAAATATTTATAGTGGCCCTTGTCCTAGATCCAAGATTCAAGTTGAGACATTATTTGCACTTGTGTAAAAAGAAAATGGGATATACGGATGAAGAGGTTGAAGTACAACATAATCGTGTGAAGGCACTGACGAAGGAATTGTATGATGTTTATGTAAAAATTCGTGATGGTTATCAAGGTTGCGGCTGAAAGGTTTGAATTTCTATATTAGCTTCTGCACCAAAGAGTGTTAAATTTATAATACACTTTCAACAATTAATCCTTAAACTATAGGTTTGTTACAGATAAGACTTTTGACTCAATAGGTCTCTTATCCCTAACAATTGGATGAGTCCGTTAGGGTTGTTGCCAAGACTTGGTCTTTCTCTTGACTTATTCTAACACCTCCCCGCAAGTTAAGCGTCAGATCCTGGATGGTTAACTTGTCTCGGAGATACTGGAATCGCGGAGTGCTTAAACATTTGGTAAATATATAAGCAATTTGATCTTTGGTAGAGATGAACCTGACATCCAGTAGACGTGATGCTACCGGCCCGCTCTCGCACGAAATGATAATCAATCTCTATGTGTTTTGTGCGGGCATGAAACACTAGGTTTGCGGTGAGGTATGTGGCGCCCAAATTATCACACAAAAGAATTTGTGGAGAAGGTATATGAAGGCCGAGTATGTTCCTTCATCAAGGATTCAATCCACATAAGTTCAGCTGTTGCAATGGCAATCCCTTGATATTCGACTTCAATACTTGATTTTAAGACAATTTTTGGTTTGCCGACATCCAAGAGATTAAATTTTGACCAAGGAATATGCAATAGCCACTAGTAGATCTGGGATCGTCTGGGCAGCTAGCCTAATCTGAATTAGAATAGGTATGGAAATGAAGATTGCTGGAGCGTTTGAGATTAATCCATAGGTGGAGGTCTGCTTCAGGTAGCATAAAATGTGCTTGACAGCTATCCAATGAGCCTCTGTGGGATTATGCATATACTGTCAGACTCTATTGACTGCAACAGAGTGTTAGGTCAAGTGAATGTCAAATATTATAGAGCGCCAATAGAACTATGAAATAGTGTAGCATCGGAGAACTTTGTGGAGTCAAACTGAGATAATTGAGTTTGAGGAGGCAAGGGGCTGTGTACCGACTTTGCCCCATCCATCTTGGACCTTGTTAAAAGGTCAATAATGTATTTCCTTTGGGAGAGAAATATACTATCTGGTTGATGTATTGCTTCAATACCCAGAATATAACTGAGGGCGCCATGATCTTTAATGGCAAAGACTGGACTCAACTGAGCAATGAACTCAGTAACATGCTATTGGGATGAACCTGTGATAATTATGTCATCAACATATATGAGTATAAAGAGCGTGTACCCATCTGTGGCTTTCATGAAGAGAGATGTATCAGCTTTGGATGTAGTAAAGCCAAGTTGCTAGATAAGATATGTGCTTAACCGGAAGTACCAAGCTCGAGAGGCTTGCTTTAAGTCGTATAATGACTTGTGGAGATGACACACACGCGAAGGAAAGCAAGAGTCAAAATACCCCGGCGGCTGCTTCATATACACCTCTTCATGAAGTACACCATGTGATAATTTATTTTGTACATCCAACTAGCGAATGCACCAATTCTAATTGATAGCAACCGTCATGACCAATTGAATTGTGCAAGGCTTAACCACCAGACTGAATGTCTCACTGTAGTGAATGCCTTCTTATTGGTTAAAACCTTTTGCCACCAAACGGGCCTTGTAGCGATCCAAGGAACCATCTGCCTTGCGCTTAAGTTGAAATCCCATTTGCAGTCGACAATATTCATGTTTGTGTGAGAAGGAACTAATGTCTAGGTACCGTTTTGAATTAGTGCATTGATATCTTCCTCTATTGCATGTCGCCAATGTGAATTGCCTAATGCTTTGGAGTAACAGGTAGGTTCTGTGATATCTGAAGCCTACAAAGGATGCTTAGCCGCATTTAAATATAGTCTTTGGATGGATTTCTTGATGCCGTCATGCTCTTGAGTAAGCATATGGTGTTGTGGTGGATTGGGTAAGATGGATTCATTGTTGGTTTGGGAGTTATCGAGTTTTGGAGGAGATGGAATAGGATGTGCTGGAGATGGTGGTGCATTGGTAGGATTGGGGATTGAGGACGGTACAGTAGGTTGAATTAGGGTAATCGGTGGTATTCTGGGTGTTGTAGGAGGTAATGGTGGGGTGGAATTGAGTTAATGAGAAGAATTTGTTGTGATGGTGTTACCTGGCGCATCAGTATTTCTGAAGTCAGTTGAGTAGGGAAAGGAGTTCTCCACAAAGACGACATGCCAGTATATTTAGACTCTATTAGAAGGGGGATGAATGCATAGATATCCCTTGTGGGCACGGTTGTAACCAAGGAAGAGACAAGCAAGCACATGAGTTTATGTGGACTATATGGTCTTAAGTATGGATAGCAAAAATAGCCAAAGACTTTTAAGGATGTATAATCGGGTCTTTGAGAGAATAGTAATTCTAATGGAGATTTGGAAGAAAATTTGAATGGTGGAAGTCTATTCATCATATAATAGCTAGTTTCAAAAGCTTCTACCCAAAACGAAAGTGGGACATGTATATGATTTAACAAGGACCAACCAGACTCAACCATGTGACGATGTCGTCTTTCAGCAATCCCATTTTGGGTAGAGGTATGGGGGCAAGAGAATCAATAAAAAAACTCCTTGAGTTTCTAGGTATGAAGTAATTTTCGGTATTCACCGCCATTGTCAGATTGGAAGATTTTGATTTTGTGGTTCAATAAATTTTCAATTTTTGCTTTAAAAGCTATGGAAGTTGGTAAAGCATCTGATTTATTTGCCAATGAAAATTTCCAGGTAAAATGACTAAACACATCCATTAATAATAATAAAAATATATCGAAATCCATTTTGAGAAACAACAGGGACAGGACCCCAGAGATCAGACACAACTGCACAACTAGACTCAATGGTTGATCATACCTAGTGGTACTAGAGGAAAAAGGTAGTTTTTGACTCTTGCTTATACATGACATGCATGACAAGATAAAACTTCTTTATGTGCAACAAAAAGATTATTTGAATCCACAATACTTTTAACAGTTCGAAGCATTGGGTGACCAAAACGCTGGTGCCATAAGAAAAGTGACCCAGTGACAAATGTTGATGGTTATGAGCTTAGGATACTTATAACATCGTCAAAGCGGTAGAGTCCTCCCCTATTCCAGCCTTGCAGAATTACCTTCACCGTTAAACGATCCTTCATAAGAAAAAAGGTGGGGTGAAATTCAAAATACACATCATTATCTTTAGAGAATTGGGAAACAAAGAGTAAATTTGCAGAAATAGTAGGAACATGATAGAGTTTGTTTAATTAAAAAATGCAATTTGGGGTAGAGATGAAGGCATTACCAGTATGAGCTGTAGGTAGGGTTTTACCGTTGCCAATACGGATCTGGTCAGGTCCATCATACTCAAAATGAAGGTGCAGGTTGTTCAGATCAGTCGTGAGATGCTGCACTACTCCACTGTACGAGATCCACTCATTGACATCAAGGGAATTAGGTGCAGCAATGTATGCCTTGGATGCTGAGGCGTGGCGATAAAAGGCTTTGTCTAACCGGAACCAACAATTAGCAACAACATGGTTCTTTCGACCACATAACTGGCAAGGTCCAGAGGCATTGGCAACAGGCTGAGGCCAATCCTGAGATCGATTTGATCTACAACTGTTGCTGGTCTGAGGATTGAACTGGAAAAATACGAGACCGATTATTGTTGCCATGTTTGTGTGGATTGGAGCGCTGATAGGAGGCAACATTGGCTATTGGTTGTTATTGAAGGATGGATTGGATTGCTGAGCCTCAACTCTCATATCGAAAGTAAGGAGGTGGGCATAAAAGTCTTCCATCTCAATGTCATCGATCGTTGCTATGAGAGTCCTGACTGGCATCATATACATAATCGAGACCTTGAAGAATAATCTGCAGAAGGTCGGACTGACTCATAGAATTTCCAGATGCAGCAAGGCTATCGAAGAGTTGTTTGGCATGGAGGAAATATTGAGACATTATTTTCGAGCCTTTTCTCATGGTTTGAAGTTCGCGGCGAATTTGCATAGTTCGAACGAAGGATTTTGAAGCAAACTGCTTCTCAGGTGCAACCCATACAGCATGGAAGGATTCAGGATTCAAGACCGATGACATGGGCAAGAATGATTTCAGATAGCAATGAGAGAAGTCATCCAAGCAGTATTTGGTCATGTTTCTGCCAGGCCAGGAACTATGGGTTGATTCTTGTTTTGCTATCGGTGATGGTGAGATTACGAGGAGGACATACTTTGGTCCCGTCAACGTAACCTTCAAGTTCATATCCCTTCAAGAGAGGTTTGAACTGAGCAAGCCATAACAGATAATTAGTTTGATCGAGTTTGACAGAGATCAGATGGTGAATGTGGGTCATTTGTATGGGTGAAGATGTTGGTGTGGCGAGTGAATTGGTAGAGGTAGATGATGTCGATGAGGTTGAAGAGGTTGTGACAACCATTGTTAAGAGGCTCTGATACCATGAAAGGTTTGAATTTCTATATTGGCTTCTGCACCAAAGAGTGTTAAATTTATAATACACTTTCAACAACTAATCTCTAAACTATAGGTTTGCTACAGATAAAGCTTTTGACTCAATAGGTCTGTCACGCCCCAGATCCAGAATATCGGAGAGTGAGGGAATGACTCAGCCAGCTACGTATTACGGGTAGATGAATATCGTATAATACGATTAATGATGTCTACAAGGCAGGGGGTGCATACTACATACATGTCTCACTAGGGTTACTTAACGTCTATTGTCTCAATTATTCAAACGAGAAGCAGTAATAGAGAACTGTCATGACTCGTACCCATTTTTTCGTACGCGAGAGAGTGAGTAAGCCAGCTACGCATCAAGCGGACTCCAGTCCGACTCGAATACGTAAACGCTGTCAAGAGCATGGTAAACTGCCAAATCATGGCAAAACATTTTATATCTCAAATCCACAATAAGTGTACGAAACATGAATGAACACTATGGGTTGTGGTCTGCAGCCCACTAGCATAAATGTCCGATAAGACTCCAAAGAATATAACAAGAGTCTATAAACTGAATCAATAAATAGGATATCGCATGATAATGAAAGAAAAGCACGAGCTGGATAATAAACATAATAACGATACCTGAATCCCGTAAGCGTATCATCACTTCCATCATCCAGAACTACTAGCTAACTCCATGCAATCACTAAACCTGAAGAGATCATCAGGTCCTCAGGGGACATAGAAAGATACATAAAACATGCCTATACATGCCTATCTAGCAGTTTAATTATGCAATAAAATATAAACAGGGTATAAACAGGAAAAGAGACAGAACAGACATGTGACTACGAACACTGATACGGAAACGACTACGCATAAATGAACTGCTGGATGAGAACAAGAGAAAACATGTCACGAGATCAATGGATACTCAAATCCTTGCCCCTAGTATGGACTCGCAGGTTTGAAACAACTACTAACCCTCGCCCCTAGTGTGGACTCGCAGGTTAGCTTCAAGAAATCACCCTCGCCCCTAGTGTAGACTCGCAGGTGCGAACAGATAACTACTAACCCTCGCCCCTAGTGTGGACTCGCAGGTTAGCTTCACGAAATCAAGATACAAATAACTACTAACCCTCGTCCCTAGTGTAGACTCGCAGGTTAGCTTCCAGAATTCAAGGTACAGCAGTTCTGTTATGTCTTATTCATCCTATGACACGATGTGACTCAGTCCAAGTACAGGTGATGGCACGACACGACCCAATCAAGATACACGAGAGAACCAATCCAAAATGAACTACAAAGCTAACTATAAACAATGACTATATCTATAGTAGCATGCATGATATACAGCAGTTCCGTTATGTCTTATTTATCCTATGACATGATGTGACTCAGTCCAAGTACAGGTGATGGCACGACACGACCCAATCAAGATACACGAGAGAACCAATCCAATATGAACTACAAAGCTAACTATAAACAATGACTATATCTATACTAGCATGCATGATATACAAATCACATGTAAGTAATCAACTAATAAAACTAGATAATAAGAATATGCATGTAAATAAACTGTAGAGGGAGGCAAGGTATCTTGCCTGGTGGTAGCGCGAAGATCCAATAATATACCGTCAACTGGTACGCCATAAAGTCCAAATCTCACAACTGTCTCTAAAAGCTGAAACAGACATTGCCAACATTCTCAGAATAGTCAAATTAGCTAGGATTGTCTGTCCTTAAGTCCAATTCTGGATACAAGGGCAAAACGGTAATTTTGGGCCAAAACGGTGTCCGTCGTTGGATCCGCTTTGCACCAAAAAAGTGTGCCAGAGTCAATAGTCTCTAAAGTCGTCAAACTATATGTCTACAAATTTGTTTTGATGATACAAACCCAACGGTATGTCCAATTGTGGATTCCGGTGGGCCGTGCACAAAATCGCCCGTTGAATCGGATCGTGGAGCCCGCAAAATGGCGATCCGGTCATCTGTCTCAGAATCGGACCAAACTTGGCATACAAGACCAGAAAAACGATATGGTCCTGTTGGCATAAGTTTTATCTCGATCTGACGAACGTGCACAAAGTAATTGGGAAACTTGCACAGAGGCCGATACGGTGAATTTTGACGGATACGCATCAAATTCATCGCGCACACGCGACCAATTTGAATTCCGTCAAAGCCAACACATCCGTAATATCTGTACGCGCCTTTTGATGCTTATGGTGCACGACCACGTCGCCCGGTTTGGCAGGACGCACGTCGCATCGAAGGTTTTCTAAGTTTTCAAAAACTGTTTTTACTATTTTTTCTTAATTTTTAGAATCAATTATCTTTCTGTATAATAAGCGCAAAATAGTTCTACAAAAAGTGTTCTAATCTCATATAGGTTGTCCGCGACTCTATTTAGGTAGATTTCTAAAATAGTATTTATTCTGTTCGAAATCTATCTTCCAACATAGGGTTTGGGACTGGGTTCTCTGTCCTGTTTTGGACTGTTTTTCGACAACTTCGTGTCGATTTATTGGACAACCTAGGACTTTCGAATAAAAACTAATTGAAGGGGTTTCAAGAGGGTAGGGTTGCCTACTTACCAGAGCAAGTATTTCATAAAACGGCGAAGTAGGGTGGCTGGGAAACCGATGTGAAGTTGGCCCCACCTGTCGCTGCTGCTGTGGATGTTCATGATGTCTGTGCGCTTTTCCGACGAACGCCGCCGTCGAACTCCGACGTGCAGGCGTCGGGGGAGGTCGTCCGGCGTCAAGGGAGGCCCTGGGTGGTCGCACGGGGTGGTGCGACGGTCAGGTGTTTAGGGTTTTTTCGTCAAACTCCTCTCTCTCGCGTATATATATATAATACGTATATATCGGGCCTGTTTTGTGTTTGGCCGAGCGGAACGTGGGTGATTCCTTTGCTGGCTGGGAGGTTTGGCATGTAGGCCTGGCCCGATTGGCTTAGGCCCGAGCTCAGCTGGGCTGGGATTTGGGGTGTTTATTTCTTTTTTATTCTATTACTAGGACTTATAATATATACGTTTTTTTTTTACGCTCACGTATATATACATATACATACATGCCATATATTAATATAAGCTACAAAAATATAACTTATATGTGCATATGAATAAATATAATGATATGTACATATATACCATTAATACAAATACGAGCAATAAATATTAAGTATAGTCAATATTTATAATATAGAATTTATAATTTATATACTAATCTTTATATAAATAATCAAAATTACATAGCCATACATATATATATTTATATAAGGCCTAATTTATATATCAGGAATATACTTATATAAATGCACAAATATATATATATATATATATATATATATATATATATATATATATATTTTATATAAATATATATATATATATATATATATATATATATATATATATATATATATATATATATATATATATATATATAGCCTACATAAATATATATAGCCTACATAAATTCCACATCCAAAATATATGTTAAGGAAATATTCACTATACATTCAATAAACATTAATTCTATATGGCAAGCATATATAATATAACTGTCTTTTGTAAAAGGCCTACTAGGTCACTAATCAATTTAAAAAGGCTAATCTGTACATCCACATGGACATCCTTAGATGCTCTACCCCTCCACATGCGCTTGGGCTTGGTTCGGATTCAGTCCGGGATGAAATGGCACAACCGAGTCACCTAAAAATCTATATTCTTAATTAATAAATAATTAAATTATTTATAGGAGTCAAGTTGCAACTTGGCCTAGTTTTACTAGTTAGAGCATTACTATGGTTCGGCCTTCATAAATATATATATATATATATAGCCTACATAAATATATATATAGCCTACATAAATTCCACATCCAAAATATATGTTAAGGAAATATTCACTATACATTCAATAAACATTAATTCTATATGGCAAGCATATATAATATAACTGTCTTTTGTAAAAGGCCTACTAGGTCACTAATCAATTTAAAAAGGCTAATCTGTACATCCACATGGACATCCTTAGATGCTCTACCCCTCAACATGCGCTTGGGCTTGGTTCGGATTCAGTCCGGGATGAAATGGCACAACCGAGTCACCTAAAAATCTATATTCTTAATTAATAAATAATTAAATTATTTATAGGAGTCAAGTTGCAACTTGGCCTAGTTTTACTAGTTAGAGCATTACTATGGTTCGGCCTTCCCTACCAGGGCTAATACACTAGTCAAAGCATGCCACTGCACTATCCGTGCCATGATTCCTAGTCACCTTGTACTTCAAAATCAACCATGGCTAAAATCATCTACCGTAATAATTAACTAATTAATTATTTATAAAATATAAAAATTACCATTTAAATCAAATAAATAATAAAAAATATTTCAAAAAAATTTTCGGGAAGAGGAGTTACAAGAACATATAAGATAAAGCAGTAAGACGTCCCAAACGCTCAGTCAAAATATTTTGGAGATCTGGCTTTACAAAACATAGCCAGATGATATAATAAGGTATACACAATCGTTATCAGTTGTAGTCTGATTTAGTACAATTATGTAAAAGTAAGTGCAAGATAGTCCGACTAATAGGTCGATGCCAAGCGGCAAAAATAAAGTAAGTAGTAAAACGAGCAGGGAAGCAAGGAACCCACTCGTGTCCTCCAGCGGCCATGCTTTTAGTATTGACCATCTTGGGGGTAGAAGTAAGCTGGATCCTCAGGAACTGGCTCTAAATCTGGTCATGCAAAACCAGTAAGGTTAGAACCCAAATAGCAAGTACCACAAGGAAGCACGATATGTAGGAATAAAAACTAGTAAGGAGTAAATAAAGCATAATAAATATTAGTCTCTGTTTTTGCTACTGGGGTTTACGTGACATCGTGGCACTTCGAACCAACTCTCCAACCAAATAAGGACAGAAGTTGACCCGTCATGTCATGACATTCCGCTCACCTTGGTAGTTAACAGAATATGATACAGTGCACAGACAAATCAAATTATAGCGGCAATATATACCACTACTACGGCTTGCTAAACTGTAAGTTCCAAGTTATCTTGGAAAGATGTATTATTGAATTCCTCAGTTCTTACCATGTACAAGCAAGGTTAGTCGATCCGTAATCATTTGTGCCAATCATGATTACACGGGTCGTATCAAGACACCCGTCAACAATATTACAAAAAAGTAAACAAATATCACTCCCTGCCCGTGTGGCAGATTTGTAGTATCCGCGGAGACCAGCCGACATATCAGGGTACTATTTGTCCCAAAAATGACTGTCATGTAAGAACTCGAGAATTTATTCCTCTTCATGCAGTAGTATTTTATGTTACTTAGTTGTCCTACGTTAATCACATGTCGTGGGTCATGATCATTCTAAATGAGTACATTCGTACGGGGCACGCTATGCATAACTCTATAACGATACCAGTGCAGTTAGGTTATAGGTTTTACATAGTGTAATGCAGCAAACAAATCTAGCCATGGGATAATCATGCCTTGACTATAAGATACACGTGCTAATTTTGTAATAAGAAAATATTTACCATTGCATCAGCACATACTCAATATTGTGTGAATTGAAAGTAATTGTATAATTGGAAATATCAGCACGAGTACACATGTCAATGATCGGGGTCGGCTAGTCAGTCGTAATAGTTCACTGTATAAACAGGAACGTGTCTCATTCAATTCAATATATCGATTAGCCAGTCCCTTAGTTCCAAAGACAGGAACGCATGATCAATGTTCAATCAATATAGCAATGGTGTGGCAATGATTGGCGCGACAACAATTGGCACGGACAATGAATGATGCGATAATAATTAGCGTGGATAATGAATGGTACGGCAATAATTGATGCAGTAACGATTGGTGCGACAACAATTGGCACGGACAATGAATGGTGCGGCAACAATTGGTGCGACAATAATTGGTGCGGCAATAATTGGCACGGACAATGAATGGTGCGGCAATAATTGGTACAACATTCAATTGGTACAGCAGCGAATGGTGCAGCAGTCAATTGGCACAATAAAGAACGGTGCAGCAGTAAATTGGTGCAGACCATGAATTGTGCAATAGTTAATTGGTGCAGCAGTGAATTGGTGCACCAGCGAATGGTGCAGCAGCCAATTGGTACAGCAGTCAATTGGCGCAGCAGCGAATGGTGCAGCAGTCAATTGGTGCAGCAGTCAATTGGCGCAACAGCGAATGGTGCAGACCACGATTGGTGCAGACCACGATTGGTGCAGCTGCTCAAGAACTCGAAAACCCATAAAATTTTAAAACTTCAAATGATCATAACTTTTAATCTATAAGTTAAAATGAGATGAAACAAAAAAGCAAGCTTGCTTAAAATTGAACCCTCTTGAACATAGACCCATTTGTTTCCAAAGAACAACAAATTTTGAAGATCAAACCTCATTTTTCTCAAAGAACCCATTTTCTTCAAAGTAAGTAGAACACAAGAAAACGAAATTTAAATGCTACGGCCACAACATTTATCATGCTAAGAATAAAAAAGGAAGAGAATAGAACAATAAAATTAAAGTTTGAGGAATTCCTCCATATTTATGCAAGATGTACTTACCTCTCTCAAATGGCTAGGGTTTTGGTGGAGGAGAAATAAATGAAAGTGAATGAAGAGAGAGAGAGAGAGAGAAAGAGTGGTATAAATACCAAGTCCAAGGGATCTCCACCATTCATTCCTCTCCACTCAATCTAGACCATTCATTCCTTTCCATGTTGAACCAAGCCAAACCAAGTTGGTTCAACATGAACCGAAATGAACCAAGAGCCAGATAAGAGCAGAAAATAAAATACAAAAAATAACTTGCAGGTAAATACAGGAAATAAATGTAGAATAAATGCATAAAAAATACTAAATAAATACAGGCAAGTAGTATACGTATTAAAATACGTATTCTAGGAACGGGGAGTGACAAGGTCTCTTATCCTCAACAACTTGATGAATCTTGGATGAGTCTGTTAGGGTTGTTGTCAAGACTTGGTCTTCCTCTTGACTTGTTCTAACAGCGACAAGGGTATACAAGTATTATTATTTGTTAATTTTTTACAACAATGCATGTTAGATATAAGAGACCAAATTTATTCTTGTAATCTGCAGTCTGCTTCATCTATCTTTCCAAATTAAGTTATAGTCCTAACTGTTCCTAACCTCATATTAATTTGCATTCATCTATCTATACTTCAAGAGAATGAAGCAGACTTTGAAGTAAACATCTGCTTCTTACTAAGTTACTATATTCTTGTAATATGCATTCTGTAATTATGATATATATATATATATATATATATATATATATATATATATATATATATATATTCTGTACTAAGTTCATATTAATTTTGTGCAACAATTATGTCAGTTCTTTTTTATGTATATTTAGTGCTTGAAAATGATCACTAGATTTTTAGAGAGGACATCAAAGTCTAGGTTATCATTGAAGGATATGTTGGAGTTCAGTCTGGATTTTGTAACAGCATACTTATGGAATCTAAATCTTATTAAATATTTGATTTGATTAGATTTGGATGTTCGCAATTGGTGTTGTGCTATTTTAGATAAAATAGGATTCTTATTTTAGGAAATCCTATTATGATCTAAAATAAGATAATTGATGGGCTATTTTAGGTGTAATAGGATTCTTATTTGAGGGCTTTCTAATTAAAAAAATCATATTATGACCTAAAATAGGATTTTTCTCATCCTATATATATGGGGTAAGGGTGGGGGCACAAAGAATAAGCACAAAGCACAAAAGTGGAGATTTGCGGGTGCTTGTCCACAAGGAAATCTAAGAGAAAATATGTACTTTGCTCTTAGGACTTTGCCATCCATGACAGAAGGAAGAAGAAGATCTAATCGAGGAGTCGTCAACTTCAGTTAGGGAGATTGCTACGTGTTGGTGAGTGATCTCAATTGTAATCTTCTGTTTTTCTTCTTGAGAGTGGTAAGGGGTTGAACCTATTAGGACAAAGGGTTCAACATGAGTTCTGTCAATCTTATAATTTTATCTGAGTTATTAAAGGTTGAGATTTGTCCAGGTGACATACGTCACCGCCATATACTTATCTTCATCTTGTGCTTAGTGTCCGTTAGACGGGAGTTGGTTTTGGTCAGGTGGGTTGGCAAACGCTTCCGCACATGCCCAACAATTGATATCAGAGCTTTGGATGTTCTAGCAACCATGTCTATAGAGCAGATGAACACTCGTATGATCACCCTCACAGGGGAAAACTGGATGATTTGGAAGCCAATGATGGAGGATCTACTCTGGTGAAAGTTCTTGCATGGTCCGTTGGAGGGCGACAACGTAAAGCCAACGGATAAAGCTGCTGAAGATTGGAAATGACTGGATCAGAAGGCCGTTGGATTCATTTGCCAATGGTTGGATGATTCAGTGTTTCACCACGTGTCCATGGAGAGTTCGGCAAAAGCATTGTGAGAGAAACTACATTCGCTGTATGAAAGGAAGACGGCTGACAATAAGGCATTTCTTATTCGCCAACTCGAAGTACACGGAGGGTGCCCAGTGGCACAACATCTGAACGAGGTTCAGGGTATCATCAATCAGCTATCTGCGATGAAGATGATGATTGATGATGAGCTTCAGGCCCTACTGCTCTTGAGTTCTCTGCCGAAAAGCTGGAAGATATTGGTGGTGTTGGTGAGCAACTCCGCGCCTAATGGAGTTGTCACGATGGAGGCAGTCAAAAGTAGCTTATTGAATGAGAAGGTCCAGCGCAAGCAAGTGGAATCATCGTAGGAGTTCACTCTGGTAACTTCCTATGGGAAGGGAAGACCCAAGTCACAGGTGTCACGACCCGCACCCGGTTTTCGGACGCGAGCTCGTGAGCAAGCCAGCTACGTATCGAGTGGACTCCAGCCTGACTCGAGTACGTATAAGCTATCAAGGTCATAGGTATCATATCTAATCTAAACTATATCTCAATCCACATGAATCATATAAACAAGAATGAACAAGTATGAGTCATGGTCTGCAGCCCATTAGCATATTGTTCGATTAGACTCTAAGAATGATATGAGTCTATAAATAAGCAGAGTATATCATGGTACTGAATATAAAGCACGGGAGAACAATAAAGAAATATCACAAACAATACATGTATCATAAATCGTAATCCTCTACCATCCCGTTCTGCTAACTAACTCCATGCAGTCGCTAAACCTGAAGAGATCATCAGGTCCTCAGAGGACTAGCAAGATACATAATATACAAGCCAACATGTAACAGTAAAAAGAAGCAAGAAACAATCAAGGATATCCAACGAGACAAAATGAACCAAGATACCAGATCTAAACATGAGGATCCTAAGACACTGGCATGCCATACTAGAAATGGCTAATAGGTCAAAGCTATAGACCGCAGTCAAGACAAGTACTCACAATCTATAGTGTCCCAATCGCTGTCAAGGCAAGTACACACAACCAAGACGGTAGCCAATCCTAGTATAAAATCCTATAGACCATAGTCAAGGTAAGTACTCACAATCTATAGAATGTCAAAGTCAAGTCCCACTCAAGTCATGTCAAGTCAAGTCAAGTTATAATCAAGTCAAGGAAATCGTAGTATGAGACTAGACGACTCTATCAAGCAATACATATAAGACTATCACAGTATAACAGGTAGAAAATATCATAACCGAAAAGGAACAAGAAACTAGAAACATGTAAAGTAAACCAAAACAGGATGAGTGTACAAGACATGGAATAAGCAATCACGAAAGTAAGGAAAAGAACCACAGCGAGATGATGAACAGGTATATAAATTATACTGTACAAGTTGGCAAGGTATACTTGCCTGGGGTTGCACGAAGAACCAACAATGTATCGCCAATCACAAGTCAAAAGTCCAAGTCATCACAACTGTCTCCGAAAGCTGAAATAAACGTTACCAACATTCTCAGAATAGTCAAATTAGCTAGAATTGCCTGTCCTTAAGTCCAATTCTGGACACAGGGGCAAAACGGTAATTTTGGACAAAAACGATGTCCGCCGTTGGACCCGCTTTGCACCGAAAAGCATGCCAGAGTCAACGGTCTCTAAAGTCGTCAAACTATATGTCTACGGATTCAGTTTTTCGATACGAACCCAACCGTATGTCCAAAGTTGGATTCCGGCGGGTTGTGCACAAAATCGCCCGTTGAGTGAAACCGTGGGGCCCGCAAAAATGACGTACGATTCAACTGTCTCGGAATTGGACCAAACTTGGCATACAGGACCAGAAAAATGATACAGTCCTGATGGCACAAGTTTTGTCTCGATCTGACGAGCGTGCATAAAGTAATTGGAGAATTTGCAAAGTGCACGATACGGTGGATTTTGACGGATACGCATCAAATTCGTCGCGCACACGCGACCAATTTGAATTCCGTCAAGCCCACACGACCACGAAATGATTACGCACCTTTTGATGCTTTCGGTTAGCGATCACACTGCCCGGATTGGCGGGACGCACGTCGTGTGGGAGGATTTCTACTGTTTTCGAAAACTGCTTTATTACGTTTTTCTCGATTTTTAGAATCGAATAACTCTACACCCACTTAGTGAAATTCGAATCTATAAAAAGGGTTTTTTTTGCCGTATATGTTTTCTAAATATGTGTTCAAATAGTTTTTCGATTCGGTTCATGGATTGGTGAGAAATTGCCTCCCAATTTGCGTGTCTGGACTGTACTAGCGTCCTGTTTTTGGACAGATTTTTCGGGTTTTTGGGTTCGATTTTTCTAGCAATATAGATTACCCAAAATCAAACTAATTGATCGAAATCGAAGGTGGATATATAGGGTTCATACCTGAAGAAGTGGCTCGGGAAATGGTCGACTGTAAGCGGAGATATCGCGCGACGAAGTTGCACCTCCGTGCAACTGCTGCTGCTTCGCGATTCGATTCCCCCGCGCGAGCGTGCTGTACCCGCACGGCGGCGCCGAGGCTGGATGCATGGCGGCGCCAGGGTCTGAGGGGTGGCGGAAGACTGGGATTAGGGTTTCGTCGAGGTTCCTCTCTGTTTCCATATATATATGGGAGAGCACGGGTTCGACTTGGCTGGGTATTGTTGCTGCTATTGTCGGGCCGGCTGGGTTTTCGTAAGGGGAGGAGGTGCCCAGTTCGGGCTTGGCCCAGCTGGGTGCTTTGCTTCTTTATTCACTCATTCCTTTTTCCTTTTCAACAATTAATAGTGAAACTAATGTTTATATATATATTTAAAAATATATATATATATATATATATATATATATATATATATATATATATATATATATATATATATATATATATGTATACACCTAATGTATTTATGTACATTTATACATATATATATTATATATATATATACACACAAATATATATTATACATACCCACTTATATTTATATACTCATACCCATACACATACACAATATTTATTTATATATATACATACGTATATACACCCCTGTAAATATATTTATGTATACGAACAAACACACATTATACAATATTTATTTATATATACTTACACATATAATATATATATATATATATATATATATATATATATATATATATATATATATATATATATATATATATATATTCACATATATTCATATTCACGTACACTTACACACATATATTATATATACATATACCAATAAACCCACTAAATAAACTCCATATATTATATATACGTATGCACATATATTCATGTTCATATATATATATATATATATTATATTATAAAAATACATGCATCCAAATAAACTCCAAAATACCAATAACCCACAAATAATCCAAAGAGTCTTGGTGGACATATCTGGTCCTAGAAAATTGTACCAATATTCTAAAACTCTATTTAAATAATAATGATAATACCCATTTTGTATAAATAACAAAATATTTAGAAAATATCGTTAAGTCTACCCAAAAAAGCTAGGAAATATTTGTACATACCTAAAAGTATGTCTACATAGGCTTGGGCTTGGTTTGGGTCCAATCTGCACTAGTTTGGTACAACCGGGTTCCCTAAAACTAAATAATATAATTAATAAATAAATAATCTTCGATAAGGATTACGTCGCAACTTGGCCTGGTTTTCCTAGTTAGGACATCACTATGGCTCGGCCTTCTCTACCAGGGCTAATACACTAGTCAAAGCATGCCACTGCACTACCCGTGCCATGATTCCTAGTCACCTTGTACTCCAAATCTCAACCATGGCTAAAACCATCTACCGTAATAATTAACTATTTAATTATTTATAAAAATTCTAAAATCACTATTTAAATCAAATAAATAATAAAAAAATATTTTGAAATTTTTCAAGGGAGGCTACAAATCTACCCACCTTAAAAATAATTTCGTCCTCGAAATTTAAATTCATAACTATTTCTTAAAATTAAAAGTCTAGTATTCCCTTAATCTCCTCAAATTTAATTTCTCCAAAAATATTTTATAACCTTCTCTAGTCATTTTATAACTCTGAATACTTGAAGACTTCTACCCACCTTTGGTCACACTACTCCCTCGAAACACAGGTCGCTAAAACCTTATGGTCTTCTAACTAGTTGCTAACAATTCTACCGGCAGATATCTAGGCACATGGCAACTATAATACCTCATATCTATAAACAACCAATATTCAATAAGCAATATTATACAGTAACATAGGAATCTCAGATAAATCCTAGACAGCACGATCGTTCGTCACCTCGAAATAAAAGGACGATAATTAATGGCACAGGAAGCAAGGAAGTGTAATCGAGAGCAAATATGGAGTTTTCAAGGACGTAGAGAATTTCTAGAAGGATTTTCAAGGCAGAGTGGATTGAGATTTCTAAGGGTTTAGTCAGATGCGCAGGCTCGTATCAGTACAGTTACGTAACCGATACGATATGCTCTGACCTGCATGGGCCACCACAAAAACTTGTCACGACCCGCACCCGATTTTCGGACGCGAGCTCGTGAGCAAGCCAGCTACGTATCGAGTGGACTCCAGCCCGACTCGAGTACGTATAAGCTGTCAATGTCATAGGTATCATGTCTAATCTAAACTATATCTCAATCCACAGGAATCATATAAACAATAATGAACAAGTATGGGTCATGGTCTGCAGCCCATTAGCATATTGTTCGATTAGACTCTAAGAATGATATGAGTTTATAAATAAGCAGAGTATATCATGGTACTGAATATAAAGCACGAGAGAACAATAAAGAAATATCACAAATAATACCTGTATCATAAATCGCAATCCTCTACCATCCCGCTCTGCTAACTAACTCAATGCAATCGCTAAACCTGAAGAGATCATCAGGTCCTCAGAGGACTAGCAAGATACATAATATACAAGCCAACATATAACAGTAAAAAGAAGCAAGAAACAATCAAGGATATCCAACGAGACAAAATAAACCAAGACACCAGATCTAAACACGAGGATCCTAAGACACTGGCATGCCATACTAGAAATGGCTAATAGGTCAAAGCTATAGACCGCAGTCAAGGCAAGTACTCACAATCTATAGTGTCTCAATCGCTGTCAAGGCAAGTATACACAACCAAGACGGTAGCCAATCCTAGTATAAAATCCTATAGACCGTAGTCAAGGTAAGTACTCACAATCTATAGAATGTCAAAGTCAAGTCCCACTCAAGTCATGTCAAGTCAAGTCAAGTTATAATCAAGTCGAGGAAATCGTAGTGTGAGACTAGACGACTCTATCAAGCAATACATATGAGACTATCACAGTGTAACAGGTAGAAAATATCATAACCGAAAAGGAACAAGAAACTAGAAACATGTAAAGTAAACCATAACAGGATGAGTGTACAAGACATGGAATAAGCAATCACGAAAGTAAGGAAAAGAACCGCAGCGAGATGATGAACATGCATATAAATTATACTGTACAAGTTGGCAAGGTATACTTGCCTGGGGTTGCACGAAGAACCAACAATGTATCGCCAATCACAAGTCAAAAGTCCAAGTCATCACAAATGTCTCCGAAAGCTGAAATAAACGTTACCAACATTCTCAGAATAGTCAAATTAGCTAGAATTTCCTGTCCTTAAATCTAATTCTGGACACAGGGGCAAAACGGTAATTTTGGACAAAAACGATGTCCGCCGTTGGACCCGCTTTGTACTGAAAAGCGTGCCAGAGTCAACGGTCTCTAAAGTCATCAAACTACATGTCTACGGATTCGGTTTTCTGATACGAACCCAACCGTATGTCCAAAGTTAGATTCTGGCGGACTGTGCACAAAATTGCCCGTTGAGTGGGACCGTGGGGCCCGCAAAACGACGTACGATTCAACTGTCTCAAAATTGGACCTAACTTGGCATACAGGACCAGAAAAATGATACGGTCCTGATGGTGCAAGTTTTGTCTCGATCTGACGAGCGTGCACAAAGTAATTTGAGAATTTGCAAAGTGCACGATACGGTGGATTTCGACGGATACGTATCAAATTCGTCGCACACACGCGACCAATTTGAATTCCGTCAAAGCCCACACGACCACGAAATCATTACGCAGCTTTCGATGCTTTCGGTTCGCGATGACACTGCCCGGATTGGCGGGACGCACGTCGTGTGGGAGGATTTCTACTGTTTTCGAAAACTGCTTTATTAGGTTTTTCTCGATTTTTAGAATCGAATAACTCCACACCCACTTAGTGAAATTGGAATCTATAAAAAGGATTTTTCTGTCGTATATGTTGTCTAAATATGTGTTCAAATAGTTTTTCGATTCGGTTAATGGATTGGCGAGAAATCGCCTCCCAATTTGCGTGTCTGGACTGTACTAGCGTCCTGTTTTTGGACAGATTTTTCAGGTTTTTGGGTTCAATTTTTCTGGCAATATAGATCACCTAAAATCAAACTAATTGATCGGAATCGAAGGTGGATATATGGGGTTCATACCTGAAGAAGTGGCTCGGAAAATGGTCGACTGTGCGCGGAGATATCTCGCGACGAAGTTGCATCTCCGTGCAACTACTGCTGCTTTGCGATTCGATTCCCCCGCGCGAGCGTGCTGTACCCGTGCGGCGGCGCCCAGGCTGGACACACGACGGCGCTAGGGTCCGAGGGGTGGCGGAAGACTGGGATTAGGGTTTCGTCGAGGTTCCTCTCTGTTTCCGTATATATATGGGAGAGCATGGGTTCGACTTGGCTGGGTATTGTTGCTGCTATTGTCGGGCCGGCTGGGTTTTCGTAAGGGGAGGGGGTGCCCAGTTCGGGCTTGGCCCAGCTGGGTGCTTTGCTTCTTTATTCACTCATTCCTTTTTCCTTTTCAACAATTAATAGTGAAACTAATGTTTTTATATATATTTATATACCAATATATATATATATATATATATATATATATGTATGTATGTATGTATACACCTACACGTATGTATTTATGTACATTTATACATATATATTATATATATATACACACACAAATATATATTATACATACCCACTTATATTTATATACTCATACCCATACACATACACAATATTTATTTATATATATACATACGTATATACACCCCTGTAAATATATTTATGTATACGAACACACACACATTATACAATATTTATTTATATATACTTACACACACACACACACACACATATATATATATATATATATATATATATATATATATATATATATATATATATATATATATATATTCACATATATTCATATTCATGTACACTTACACACATATATTATATATACATATACCAATAAACCCACTAAATAAACTCCATATATTATATATACGTATGCACATATATTCATGTTCATATATATATATTATATATTATAAAAATACATGCATCCAAATAAACTCCAAAATACCAATAACCCACAAATAATCCAAAGAGTCTTGGTGGACATATCCGGTCCTAGAAAATTGTACCAATATTCTAAAACTCTATTTAGATAATAATGATAATACCCATTTTGTATAAATAACCAAATATTTAGAAAATATCGTTAAGTCTACCCAAAAAAGCTAGGAAATATTTGTCCATACCTAAAAGTATGTCTACATAGGCTTGGGCTTGGTTTGGGTCCAATCTGCACTAGTTTGGTACAACCGGGTTCCCTAAAACTAAATAATATAATTAATAAATAAATAATCTTCGATAAGGGTTACGTCGCAACTTGGCCTGGTTTTCCTAGTTAGGACATCACTGTGGCTCGGCCTTCTCTATCAGGGCTAATACACTAGTCAAAGCATGCCACTGCACTACCCGTGCCATGATTCCTAGTCACCTTGTACTCCAAATCTCAACCATGGCTAAAACCATCTACCGTAATAATTAACTATTTAATTATTTATAAAAATTCTAAAATCACTATTTAAATTAAATAAATAATAAAAAAATATTTTGAAAATTTTCGGGATGGGAGGCTACAACAGGCGAGGACAGGCGGGAGTTATCGGGATCTTGCGATTGTGGAACGCAAGAAGTGCTGCTATTACTGTAGCGAAAGGGATCATATCAAGAGAAACTGCATGAAGCTCAAAATTGAGAAGGTCAAAGGCAAGGATGATCAGGAGGATCTCACATTAATGGGAGATATCATCATCGCAGTGATTGACACAGAGGAACCTTGTGGCATGTGTCATGATGGCGACTGGATCATGGACACGGGGGCATCATATCATGCCACTCTGCATAGGAGGATCTTTGCGTCATATTACGGCGGCATGTTTGGACGTGTGAAGATGGAAGACAAGGGAATGGCTGCAGTTGTAGGCATCGATGATATGGACTTGACGACATAGTTTGGTGAGAAACTCGTCTTCAGGGGTGTGCGACATATACCAAGTTTGCGCTACAACTTGGTTTCGGTCGGGAGGCTGATAGATGATGGCTATCGCAGTCTGTTTGGGAGCAAAGATTTGATGCTTGCAAAGGGTTCCCAACAGCTGGCTCGGGGAGATTTGTGTTGTGGCATGTACATCCTCAAGCCGTCGAGCTGTACAGGCAGGCCATAGACACCGGATGGAGAGTCGAAGGGTGTTCGACAGGAGGTGGATCATCGAGAACTTGCTGAGGAGGGGCTTCTAGATGTTTTGAGGGTTACGGAGGATTCGGTTCATCGAGACAAAGCGACGGATGGTGATGAGTCAAAGATTGAGGGTCAGTTTATCGGTCCCATGACAGCTGGTCGACCTCCAAGTTGGGGTTGCTCTACGGATCCATATTTGGCGATAGGTGGTATGCCAAATCTTTACGGAGCGATATCAGTTTTAGCAGTTCAAAGCCAGGAAGGAGATCAAGTTTTGCAGCAAACTCAATCTGAGACGGGAGCATCATCATTCACACAGTTCAAGGGGAGCTGTAGGTCATCGACGGCATGTACAGTACGTGATGTTCTGCTCGAGGACGCATGTGTATGGGGGAGCTTCAAGTTCGGACACGAAGGTGGGCAGGTTCAGGAGTTCGAATCTTGTGAGAACCGTACCGTCCGCTTGGTTGGGCCAGCCAAGGGTGAAAAAGCTCGTCAGAACGTTAACACTTTCCGGTTGTAACCCCTCTTCCCGAATCTTTGAAATTTCTTTTATTTCATTTTAGTTTCAAAAAATAAAATTATATGTTAAATTCTATTATAGATATTTTAGAAGAAAAAAAAAAGCGATTTGTCTAATTTATTTTATGTTACATAATTATTAAATTATACTTTATGATTCAAATTTATGAAATCTATTTTAAGTAATATTTGATATTATTGAAAACTCAGTTCGAATTACTATGGTTATCAAATACTATAGTTAGATTTAATTAATCTAGTTTTATTTTTGTATTTATGAAGATATACAAATATTTAAATTATTCTCAACAACATTTTGATAATTGATTTTATGAAATTTATTTTAAAGATTATTTAAAATACTAAGTATTATTTTTAAATATTATGTTGATCTTTTATTTGAGCTATATTTTAATTCATATTATTCAAACTAGTTGATAATAATAAATGTTAATCTAAAGTTTTGGTATGATCAATTATTTGATTTAGAATAAATTTGGTTTAAATATTCTTTTTGACTTTTTTAAATTAATGGTTTAGATTTGATTAAGCAAGCTAGGAATATTTGGTTTGATTTAAGCTTTCATAAACATTTATCTTGGAGGATTCTAGTACTAATCCATATAGAAATATCCAAACTTCCTTGTGCTATCCAAATATTCAAATCCCCAGCATTCACATCTGAATTGAATTTGAATTTGATATCTTCTAATCCTTCTAGGATTAACACCAATCTAATCCACGAATAGAAATAAGAGACATCAACAGATCCATCTCTTCTCTTCAAATCCCTACGAAACTCCCTGACCTGCGACCACATCATCTCCACCGCAACATTTGTCACAACCGCCGTTCCGACCAACACCACACACCACCGATCATCACCCCCATCATTGACTGTTTCTCCACCATCATCAGCCCCGTTCCCTTTCCCTGTTCCGACCAAGCGGCCAACACCACCCCGATCGCTAACACCAAAACCATCACCACCACCACTACCATTAAATCACGACTGCCACCACCGACAACACCCCGGCCCTACCTAACCTGTACTCCTTCCCGAAAGTCCCAGCCCCAAAGGAAGTCACCACCACCAAAGCCAGCCGAGAGCAGACCCACCCCGTGACCGCCTTCGATCGATCGACCGTAGTCGCCCAAACACCAAACCATCCACACCATAGCCGACGACCATCCCTGCATCCGGCTGCGGAAACTGCCGCCAAACTCACCCGTGCTGCCCTCGAACGACGGGATCCCCGCCAGAGCTCCCCGAACTGCCGCCAGTGGTGGACGAGTCTCGGCGAGCATTCGCTCGCACCCAGGGCTGCACCGCCGCCGAAGAAGTCCCTTCTCCGTAGATCCCGGCCGCCCGCCGAGCCAAGCCCGACACCATTTTCCCTCATAAACCCGTCCGACCATAGCGTCGACCTGGCCTCTCGTCGTGCCGGGCTCCATAGCCGCATCTGGCGAGCACCCCTCTCCGAGTCCGTAGTAGATGCGCCACAGTGCCGACCACCTCTGGTCCCCGTGTGCACGAGCTCCCTCTTCGGTTCCCGGCCGAACACGCCTCCACTGCCTCATTTTCTCCATCACGTCGGCGTCAACGCGCAGCACAGCTGCTCCGCCAATAGCAGAGCATGGCGATCTTCCATCAGGTCCATTCCCTCTCTCGATTATTCCCCCTTCTTTTATTGAGTGTAAGTGAATTCTGTCTTCTGAGAGAAACTTAGAAAGAGGTTTTTGGATTGATGGGCCATGGACTTGGGCCTGGGTATTGAATAAATTCATTCGCCTTCACTTTTCTTAGTTCACTATATAAATTGCTTAGTGTATACTCTGTAGGACTGGATTTGGGCTTGGTTATAAGTTAAAAAGTTGATTCTGTTTTGTATCGTATTGGGTCGGTTTCCTGGCTGTTTATTTTAACCCTGTTTTCTTGGCGTTTGTATATATATATATATATATATATATATATATATATATATATATATATATATATATTGTATTACTAATAGTATTATTATTGTTGCTCTGGAAATTATATACAATAAATATGATATTAAGATTTCCTAAAATTATATTAGTGAAAATATATTTTGTTAGACTTCACCAGAATATTTTTATACATTTTCAATTAATTTTCAGTTATACATATAAAACAAGCTTTTATGGAATAAGATTTATGATATCTTATGGGTTCCTTGGGTTTATTATTTTTATGGACCTTGAAAATAGTTTATATTTACTTAATAAATCCATATATAAATATGTACAACATATTTTCTCAAATTATTTTATGGTCTACAAGCATACTTTCTCTAAAAGGTTATATATATATACTTTAATGAAATGCTTAAATATATTTTGACCAATATACATATTATGATTTGGGTTTTTGAATAATATGTTGATTAATAATTTGGTTCTCAACTATTATACATTATTTATGTGCTTGGACTTTGTTGTGAATTAGGCTTTTGTCTGATAGGATTATCTAGTTAGATAGACTTATAAATATTTTATATATATTGAGCTTGAAAGTATGCATATATATATTTATATTGGTTTGTATTTAGATAAAGAACATATACATTTTCTTATCAGACTTTACGTACTTGAAATGGGTCTCGAAGTAGTATTATGTATTTTCAAAATAAATCTATTCATATGAATAATTTATAAGTATATTTCTCTAAATATATTTTAGTTAAGTAATTACTTTCTCTAAGTTAAAAATCTTCCTTAAATTATTATGTTATCCTTGATCGTAACTAATCACATTCATATTTTCTTTTGCCAACCTTGGACTCCTTCACATCGACCCTAGCCAACTGGACTATTCTGAATGAAATGGTAGTATCAGTTTCACCAGCTAAGGACCCCAGGCAAGTGTACTTTTTCTGATTGCTTTCAATTTTGATAGTTTTTCTAGTACATGTCATACATATGATCTCTTGTTTATTGACACGATGGACACACGAGTTAGTATCATAGACCTCTACTCATTATATTCTCGTTTTATCATGAGTACCGTGTTCGTGATTTGTTCGGGTCCATGAGTACACGTTGGGAGGGGAAATATCTTAGTAGACGTGTGAACTACCCTTTCCATCTCCCGTGTCTTTCGTGGAGAATAGCAGTCGTACATTTCATGCGCGGGGTGCCTGATTTACCCCTAGCCGTTCACACGTCGAAACTGATATTTCAAAACACGTAGATAGTTGTCTCATTTATTATTTTCTTATGTCTCACTACTTGCCATATCACCATGTTCTTTTCTAGTTGATGTACTATGTTCTATGATTCCTGCTTTCATTCTAGTTATACCATGACATCAGTTTACTTTCTAGTTTTCTTCCACATATATTATTTTCATGTATTGCCAATCCTATTATGTTGAGAATAGCTTGTCGGTTTGTGTGCTTGTTCATTTCCTGACTGGAAAACCAACATTTTTTAGGTTAGCCGCGACTACTCAGAGCATTGGGGAGACATGGGTGTACTTGCATGCCAAAACCTAAAAACTAGTTAGATAGTTTAAATTCTTGTAATAGATTTATGAGACTTGTATTTCCTTTCAAAAATAAATCTTGTAAATATTATAATATGGATGAGCAATAAAGATTCATTTATGTGATTTTGAATATTGTGGCTAGACAACGTTCTACCACCGATACTGCGGCGTAGGCTGGCTTGGACACGCACTCGTATCCCGAAAAGCGGGAGTGAATCGTAACACCGGTGGAAGACGGATGTCGGGGACAAGCAGCCAAGACTTATAGTGAGGCTGATCGTTAGGAACTACGGTCTTGGTCGTGTCATTGATATCGGTAGGATTCCAGTGGTGCAGGATGTGCTACGCATGGTAGCTAGCGTCGATGTGACGGTCGAGAAGCTGGAGACAAAGGAAGATGCAAAGCAACTCGGGAAATCGGAGATCAGTGGCATGGGTGTAACCTCCGTTAATTGATTTTTTGGTTTTTTTTTCAAATTTTTGAAAATTCTTATTCTCTGAATTTTCTGGATCCTTGAAAATCGTAAATACAATATAGTTTCAACCGTAATTGCTATCGGTCCTTGTTGGTCTTTGGCTTTGTAAAAAAACTATTTTATTTATGTAAGACATTACGCTGATTTAATTTTTGTCCTCCTCAAGAGAATATATAAAATATAAGTATTTATTTTATATAGGTAAATATTAGAAAATTATGTTTTCTAAATAAAAATATTTTCTTACTAATTATTTAGTTTAATGATTTTTTTGATAAAACGGATGGTTATTTGTTTCCCCTCGCATCGGGTTAGGACCAATGTCGGTCCTAACGTCAGCCTACCAAGCTTAGCCTTGGATTGTGGGTTACGACTTGACGGGCGATAGCTAAATTGCTATTAGCTATCGATTACTAATAAAATAGTAATTAATTAAGAAATTAATTAAAAGCTAATATTTAGTTTAGTAACTAATTAAATTAATAGCAACTTGTCAGTGGTTAGTGTTAGCAGTTAATAGTTAGTTTTTTTCACCATAAATCCTAATTTCTATTACATATACAAATTGTTTTAGGGTTTTCCCCAATCCCCTATAAATAAGCACACTTCCCAAAATGTCATAACCTAAGAATTTTCTAAAGAGAAATATGCCCCCTAAACTACCAGCAGCGCCACCCCTCTGTCGACAAATCTCCAACACCACCATCACCATCTCAACCACCGCACCCAGGCCATCACCGGCCGGCCACCCCATTCCCTGACAACTCATCTCAGCCCGATATTACCACCACTCCACGGTCAGCAACTGCCTGCACCTTCATCCTTCCTGACTGAGAACCATCGCCACCACCATTGCGACCCATCACCACCACCGCCTCCTCCACTGTCATCATCACCCTTCACACTGCCGGCCCAATCCAAACAGCCGAGTCAGCCACCACCATTGCCGTGACTCCATTCACTACCAACACCCCGACCACCATAGACTCGACAGCAACCACCACCACCAGTACCACGCACCCACCGCCATCACCTCCGGCCACGGAGATCCTCGTCACCACCTATCCAACCAGCCTGGCTACAATTCGGCCAACCACCACGACTCCAATAACACCACCACAACAATCACAACCACCCCCCCATCATCACACAGAGAGATAGAGCGAGGAAGAGAACGACCGACCTGATTAGACCGCGTCCACCACCCTGGCGCCGCCGCATTGTTCCCCGAGCCTTTACCGTCCAGATCCATCTACGCCTCGACGAGCTTGCCCCACGCCAGCGACCGCGTCTTACCGCCCGCCCCAGCCGCGAATCTGCCTGCCAGCATCGGTAAGCATTATCGTCGCACTGTCCCCGAGCCGACGTCGTTCGGCGCACTGCCTGCCCGACGAAAATCCCAGTGAGTGCCCCTTTTCCCTCTCTCTTCGATTATTTTGTTGGGGAACTTTTGCTTGAGCCAGCCGAGATTTTCCCCATTCTCTCTCCCTTACTTTTGAAGTTAGGGATTTAAGGAAGGTTAGTTGTACCAGCACACAACAGTATCACCCACGCTTTCTTATCATTTAGCAATTAATGAATGCTTATTTAGGATTAAGGAATAAATTTAAGTTTTGATAAATGTTGTGTGGATTTGTTTAGAACCCATTTATTTCATCAAATTATTTTCGGGATTTGTATAAATGCAGGATTTTCGGCAAATTGTATAATTATGTTATATATAGATAATTAGTTCAATTTAATTAGAATTTCTATCAGTACTTTGGTTAATAATATTTATTTAAGATTTGGCTTATGTTTTAGTAAAACAATAATTTTGGCTACCAATAATTTATAAATACTTGATTAATTAACAATCATTTTAACTATAGATTTTGACTATATATGCATATTTATGAAGTTGAGATATTTTTCCAAGATAGTTTTTACCTAAGAATACTATTTAACAAGTTGGAATTTAGTTTAGAATATTTCTATATTTTCAAAGTGTATATATATATATATATATATATATATATGTATATATATATATATATATATATATATATATATATATATATATATATATATATATATATATATATATATATATATATATATATTTTTTTTTTTTTTGAAATCCCACTCACACACACAACTGGGGGGCTCGAACCTTGCCGGCCCCTCCGGATGTCCGCTCTAATATTATATAATGATTTTCAAATAGATATACATAGTTAGTTACGCTTTTCCCCTAAATTATAAATCGAGACTATTATAGTCATTTTCCTTTTCTTGATCTTGGACCTTTATATACCAAACTAGGCTATTTGGACTATTCTGGACTCGATAGAACAATTTGCATCGTCGTTTGGGACCATCTTGTAGAGCATAGTATCGTACCTACCTTATGTCGACACGTTCATGTCGTGCACGTCAAATTTAACCAAATTCAGGTGAGTACATTCTCTGATAGTTTTTATTGCTTTGATATTTACTATATTTGTTTAGTTGTAGTATTTTACTTGATTCTCGGTACGAGGATACACGGACTAGTATACGTTGAATCTCGTCATGAGATGGTATTTTCAGTTTACCTGGTATATTGGTACATTGTTCGATCTTATTTTATGTACTTGTATAGACACTGATTTGGGAGTGTGCTGGCCCCCTGCTCTTTGAATCTCGTATCATGACGTGTCATGGTTGGATCTATTATACTATTTGGGGATGGAGACTTATTAGAGGTTATGTGATCAATACCCCTCATGTAACAACTTGTACATAGCTTCACCCTCGCCACACGTAGGGTATAGCCTGACCTGATACTACTGGAATAATAGCTTTCCATTTTGGCCGGTCTGATCTCCAAGTTTACCTGTGCGTGTTCTTGTACATAGCTGGTCAAATAAAATAGCCTGATTTGGATCCAAGCCGATCACATAACGCTATAATATCTCAAGACACCGTTTATATATACATTGTATATCAGTTTTACCTGTACTGCTATATATTCCAGTTTTACCGTATATCTCACACCATGACATGATATTCAGTATACCTTGTACTGTTTTACTTCTAATCTCGATATTCTGTCTTGTATTTTATTATAACTGTTTCTTATAGTATTTGTCAATTTATTGGAACTGTTGTTGGCGTTTGTACTTCGCTCCAATCCTGACTGGATAACCAACATTTTTAGGAGTTGTTATGTCACAATTATTGGACCACAGGATGATTCTAGCAGAGACGGATCTCGATGTTCTATTCACCGTGAGTTATCTTTCGGGAGTTCTAGGTCCTGGTAGTTTGATTTTGTTTGTTATTACCTCCGATTCATTCTGGTCTTGTAGATTCATTTGTAGACTCTGTCTATTTCAGTGTTAATGATATCTTTCTATTTCATATCTTCCATAGTCATTTGTGGTATGATTTGAGTACATTTATTATCATAGATCATCTAGATATTGTAAAGATATTCATTGGGTACTAGACAGCGTTCTCTAGTCGATACTGTGCGTAGGCTGGGCGTGACCCATGTGCTTATGCCCGAATATCCGGGTGCGGATCGTGACACATTTTTATGGTAGCCCATGCAGGTAAGTCTTTGCAACTTATGGTGGCCCATGCAGGTCTAATTTCGTAAAAGATTGCGTACTTGTGGTAGTACTTAAGTTAGTCGTACTACTGCAAGCCTGCGACTAGGATGCTCATTCACAATTAGGTTTGATTTGATTTTACGAGAATGAATAGGACTAGGAGTCCCTTATTCAATTTGACCCTTGGATAGTTAAGATTGTTAAATAGTCCATATGATTTAGCCAATGATTTATTGAAGTATAGGCATGGATAAATCGAAGAATTTTTCTAAGAGAATATGTTATTTTGTTTTGATATGTTGGTAGGATCCAAGGTGGGTAGAATATACGTTTGGTAAGTTAGGACTTCATAGAATTCAATTCCTAATTTTGATTATTTTTGTGCCATTTTATCTTCTGCCTTCTCTAAACCTCGTTTTATTTTCAAAACTATTTTGCGATCGTTTTGTTTTCAAAACTGACACTTTTATTCAAGGACATATACTTACATTTTCTTATCATGATCGGCTTGTTTGAATTTATGGAAGCTTCTTGAAATTCTTATGGATATAGTTGAAATAATTTTCGATGACTTACAATGGTAAGACAGATGTGCACTGTCCCCATTTATTTAAATTATGGAGACTGCGGGTTCAATGCAGTCAGCAGCGCACTGGCGTGGCATGACCCCTAAGTTGAAATAATTTTAGGTATGCGTAGGTTGTCGAATATTACTAAAACTATATCTAGTTGAATTATTGATCTTTTGATTTATTATGTCAATATTGGGTAGAGTTGATAAAGTGTTCGATAACATATTATACTTGAGTCATGAAACCAAGGGTCCACGGCAGCCAGATGTACACTGGCGAGGCATGGATTTTCGGTTAAATGACTTCGGATATACTTATGATTTTCGAATATCGTAGCGACTTTATCTTTTATTGGCATATGACTATTATTTTTTTTCTTATTCTTTTCATTTATTTCTTGAACATTTTTATCTTATCCTTCTATTTTTGGAATGTTATTTGGCACCTAGCAATCTTTACAACCTATTTGATTTTCTTCTGCTAGATTCCTAATTTTATCTAGATGTTGACTCTTAATTGTATCCTCCGAAATTTCGAGGACGAAATTTTTCTAAGGTGGGTAGATTTGTAAGCCCACTTCCCAATTTTTTTATATTTTATTATGATTTTTAGACATTTTTATATATTTTTAAATATTTATTCTATGAAGATTTATATTTATGAATGACTTTCATAATTTATTTTGAGGCCATTTGTAACTATTTTGAGACCCAGTATCTTTCTTTAGGCTCTATTAGGTTAAATATATTTTCTGTATTTTTCTACAATTTTTCTGGGATTTTTAGATAATTAAATATAGGAAAAACCTATTTTCTAAGACTTCTAGAATTTACTGTGCAAGCCTATGAGCATATATTGAACCCAAATATTTTTCTAGGGTTCATTATGCTATTTTATATTTTCTAGAATTTTTCTATATTTTTTGACAATATTTAAGTATTTATTTATTAATGTTTATATATTTTTAAAGGCTTCCAATATTTATTATGAGGCCATTTGGGACTAATATGAGGTAAAACATTTTTATTTATATTCTAGAAGGTTAAATGTATTTTCTATAATTTTCTACAATTTTCTGGATTTTTCTGATATTTATTTGGAGTTATTTGGAGTTAAAATGAGTTTTTAACGATTTTTGCATTTAAATTAACTAATTACACAGTCATCTGCACAGTCAGCTGTACAGTCAGCACTGGGCCCACCTGTCGACGCCCAGCAGCCCACCGACTCAATCTCCTATATATATATTATTATATTCGTTAAACCTAGAAATTTTAGCAACTTTTTGTGGGAGAACTCATCTAGGGTTTTCGACTTCCCGAAGCCATTGCCGTCAACCCCGACGTGATTTTCGTGCGCCGTTTTTTAGTTGGATTCGTATCGAGGTAAACTTTCTGAATATGTAATTTATTTTTGTAATTTCTGAACCTAAAATTTCTGAAAAATTCGTAGAGTGTCGGTTGTCCGAAACTTGACACGTTTCGGTGTTTTCGAGATTCCAGGAGAACCAGAAATCGAAATCTTGAACCGTTTGAAGTTTCGGAAAGTAATACAGATCTCTACGACATATATTTTTCCCAGAAATTATTTCGTTCATCTAGTATTTTATTTATTCTGTTGAACTCAGAACTGATCGGTTGATCCCCGTTTTGGTCACGATTAGCCATAACGGCGATATCTTTTGACCAAAGCGTGATTTTGTGGCACGGTTGATTCCAGCGCACTCGTGGAACTGAAATCTACTAAGGTGCACTTTCAAAATCTAGAGTTTATGGCATTTGACTAAAAAGTCAACAGCACGTCTCGATTTGCGTGCCATGGTTTCCAAAATTGAGAAATACGACTTTTGATGGCCAAACTTGCATGTTTAGATTATATTTAGATTATTATTAGGTTAAATTAGGTTTTTAAGTGAATTATTCTAGAATTAATTATTATTAGATTAGTAACCCAACTAGCTACTATTTAGAACTAGAATATTAGAATTGTTTTATGGTTTTCGTGCACGGTTCATGGTGCGATATGTGGTATAGGTTGACAGCTTCTAGATCGGCATTCCCCTCTTCCTCTAATTATGACTACGGTTTGTGCAAGGATTCAGGCAAGTACAGTATTGCATTTATGTTTTAGTTCATTATAATGTTTACACTATAGTTTTCTTGTTTGATATCCCGTTGAGTCATTGCTTGATATTCCATTGAGACACGATTATGACAGCGTAGTTATCATATCCTTCTTAGTGTATCATTGACCGTTATTGATTGTTAAAGAGTCGGGAGGGGAAATACTCAGTAAATACGTGAACAAACCCAATTACCGTTACCGAATGATAGCTAAGTCATACACACCCACGTATGAGTTAGCCGTACCAATTACGGAATGATAGCCATCGTATGATATGCCGTATTAGCCCAGCCGTTCACGTATTAAAAGGTATTTCATGCACACATAGTGGTTCCTATTTTTTCTTTATCTAGTCCATTATCTTGTTAGTTCATATCTTGCTAGTTTACATCTTGCCAGTGTATATCTTGTTAGATCCCATCTTGCTAGTTTACATTTTGCTAGTTCATATCTTGATCGTTCGTACCTGGCTAGTACTAGTTCTTTATATACTCTTTGTCATTATTGTTTCTCGCTTGTTCTAACTTATTTTGGACTAACAACATTAATTGCAATATGGTTGTACACTGCTCCTTTCCTGACTGGATCGTTGTTATAGGTGAGGTTGATGTGACTACTCTTGCGCTATGGACCATACGAGGGGGAGATAGAGACTCGAAGGCTAAACCATAGAAGACTAGTTAGTTGTGTGGTAGTTTTCTATAAATGTAAAAGCTTATATTCTTCTTCAAATGTAAAACTTCTATATTTTATAAAATTGATTTAGTTGTTGTGAATGAGTAGTTAGTATTTGTGAGCATTTTGTTTATTGCGGTCTAGACAGCGTACTACCGCCGATACCGTGGCGTAGGCTAGGCTTGGACACGTCTCGTATCCAAAAAGCGGGTGCGGGTCGTGACACAACTATTGTGGAGTCATGGTAGTACTTAGGCTTAGTCGTACTACTACGAGCCTGTCCTAAGATTAAGATTTGAGTCATGGAATATTTTAGGATTTTGGTACTCAGTCACATATTAGGAACTCTTGATAGATTCCAGGGATGACCCCTGAGAGTCTTATTTCGAAACTTTTTTGAGTGTATTCCCACTTGCTTTTATTCATCCTAAGTTCGAAATATATGTCCGTTATCAAACCCTATTCTTGCATTAGGATGAGCTTATGGACCCCAGAGAAGTAGAAGGTAAAAGTTGAACTTATATACCATTTAGATTGAGAAGAGAATGATTAGCCAATCTTATATATAAAGGTTGAGATTTGTTTAGATTATATTCAAAGAATTTTAAATTTTGACCAAGATAGTACCTTTAGAACAACCCCTGAGAACCTCTCTCTAAAACCCTATCTCGAAATCTGTTTTTGCTTGTTTTCATTTACTTATCCTTGATTCTTTCTTTTATTTTAAATCTTGATGTTCGTTGTTGAATTTGATTTTGTATCTAGATAAATTTCATGAATTGAATTAAGATATATTCTGATAACATATTTGATAAGGACAGTGAGAAGGGTAAATGTCTGCTTTATTTATGGAGTTTAGAATTTATCGCAGTCATACTAGCTAGCATGACAATGACATGGAGTCTGATTTTGGATATAGTATCATAGTTATGGAATTTAAATTTTCTTGCAGCCATATCGGTTAGCGTGGTAAAAATTCTAAATAACATGATTATAGGGTGTATACCTTAATTACAGACTCTGTTGTTTATAGGCATGTCAATGGTAGACCGAAAATCCGTATCCGATCCGTATTCGAACCGAAAATATCCAAAATTTCAGATACGGATACGAATTCGGATATCATATCGGATATTTATCGGATATCGGATGCGATACGGTAAGTGTCATATTCGGACCAATAATATCCGAACCAATAATATTTAAATTATTTAATAAATTTAAAATATATTCAATGTATGCATGAGACTATTAGTTATATGTGCTGGATTGGAGAATTTTTTGGTGCAAATATTGGTGCTTATGATATTTCAATGTAAAAATCTGCACATATATATGACAAAATTTGCTGTTCCAATGTAGAAATATGCTGCTCCTGATATTTAAATGTGAAAATCTGCTGTTTCTAAATAAAATCTGTCGTTTCAATGTGGAAATATGTTGTTTCTTGACAAAATTTGTTGGTTCTGATTTTTTTCTTCCCTTTTTAAATTATTTTTTAGTAATCTTATTGGTTCAAATATTATCCGATATCCGTTAAAATTATCGGTAACGGATACGGTAGCCAAAACTGATATCCGATCGGATATCGGATAGTTATCGGATATATCCGATAGTTAATGGTTCGGATATGGTAATGCCAATATCCGACCAATAAGCTCCCATTGACAGACCTAGTTGTTTATTGCAGCTATGCTTACTAACGTGGCAAAAATTCTGGACATGATTTCAGAAAGACGTGTATGGTTATCAGATCATATCTTAAATCGGCTCACTTCTTTATGAACATATGAGTAAGAACAAATTTTACCATTATTTTTTGTCTTACCTTTATTCCCTTGTCTTAATTAACTTTGTCCACTTACATGAAATACCTATCTCGTATCTTCTTCTGTCGGCTACACTTTGAAATCTTTTTGAATTCTCGTATCTTTTTACTTAGGAAAGGTCGAGGATTTACCGTAAATCATCTGGATCGAAAAGGCGTAAATCGTTATCATATGGTAATCTTGGTAGAAATATAAAATGTTGGACATTGATATAGAATTTTGTAATAGAGATGTGATTGAGTTTGAGAATAAAACCAAGAGACCGGTAGCATCAGTTTGGAAACCATTATACTAGAGAGGTTATTTTTGGTATGGTTTATTTTGGGAAGGACGTAGGAGGATTTGAGTAAGAAGAACAGTAGGAAATACATCAATAGTGAGAACCGTAATATCTTGTAGTTATATTTCTAGAAATAACAAGGATAGCCGAGGTCGAATTGTTTGAAAACCGAAATATTTTTAGGTTACTGATTCTTGAGATATTTCATATTTGAATTAAGACAAGATACCAAAGTTGGAATTCAAATTTATGGAAGGAAGCTTATGACTATATGCGGTGACAACATAAAATTGAACAAAGATTGGTAAGGATGATTAGGAATCGAGAGAACACAAAACTTTTAAGTTTAAAGAAAAATTAGAGATTTTGTGGAAGTTTTTAAGAAGGGTAATATGTAAAGGAATAGGGCTGAAGGAAAATGCAAAGGTTGATTTTTATTATATAGTAATAGTGGTATCGCACTGTAAGTAACATGAAGGGTATAACTTGAATGGATGTTCAAGGATATTTTATGAAACTGATTCAGAGATTTTGATTCCAATTTAGGACAAGGTGGAAGAATTTAAATTTCAAGATGATTAAGTTGATAGTGGAGTATAAAACCAAAAAAATGAGGAGTTCTAACAAAAGCATGATTCATGGATAGTGCCTTTGGGATTAATGTCAAGCCTATAGTATTATAACAGGGTTCAATCTTCATGACTAAAGGTTATAATCTTTGGTAGTAGTCATATAAGGGTTTGATTTTTCATATTTAGACTTGTGAGATAAAGGTATGATTGACAAACGATGATCAGATAAACTTGGTAGTAGCATAGTGAGATGATTATCTTGACTTCCCTATGAAATCTTGCCTTTTGGTTTTCCTATCATAGTAAAAAGAAATTTGAATTTTCCCTATCCTTGAATCATTCTTTAAGTTTCAATATCGCTAAATTCTAATTCCCTTTGATCGTGACCAATCGACTTTGGTCATCTCCTTTATCGTACCAATATCCTGGATCATACCAAAATTTTATGTTTGGTCATGCCTAGGTTACAATCATGCTCTTTATCATATCTAAATACTGTTTGACCAAGGTTAGACTGACCTTATCCTTGATCGTATCGAATTCCGATTTTTATCATGTTTGGATTTTTGCACTCGTGCCTAAAATCTTTTCTGACCATGATTTGATTCCCTGATCTTATCTGAAATTCTCGTGATTTGTCGTGCCTAGATGACTTGGCATGACTATATGAATCTGGTTTCACGATCATGATTCTAATAATCGTGACTGTACGTGTTAACCTCAACCCACTAAATCGTGCCTAAAACTCTTGATCTCTAATCACGACTATGTCGGAATAAATTTTCTATCGTACCTAATTTTGATTCCCTAGTTGCTCGTGCTCAGGTTTCATTCCTGATCGTGACTAGATTTTTTATTCTTTTGTTGCTCTATCTTAATTCGTGCCTAAGTAATTTTAGTTATCCCAAATTCGAAAGCCTCAATTTTGCTCGTGATCAAGTGGTTTGATCTTTTTTTATTGATCGTGCCAGACATTTTATTATTCCTAGCGATGCCCAATCGCGTCATTTTGGTATTTGAACGTGCCTCTATGACCTTGAATCTGATTTTATCGAGCCTAGATCATATTGATCATTCAATACTTAGACCTGATTCTAACTAAATCATAACTAAACGATTTTGATTTTCTAGTCGCGACTATATGATTGATTAGTCGTGTCAGAATTAAAACCTTGATTTTGTCTGAAATATTTTCTATTCTTGCCATAAATTCGATTTTGTATACTCGTGCTTAGGTTCCATTCTAAAACCTGCCCAAGTTTTGGTTTTCGTAGTCGCATCTTAAATCGTGCCAAGTGAATTTAGATTACTTCCAAATATTTAATCACGTCCGAACTCAAATCATATTTCATGACTCGATTAATCGTACCTACTAAATTTTTGAGCGTGCCAATAAGACCTTAACTTCGAAATCTTGATTTTGCCTAAAATCTTATCTTGATCATAACTAAGTTTTGATTTTAATCATGCCCGTGCGACTTGAGCCTGATTTTCATCAAGCCTAAACTCTACTGATTGTTCGATACTTGAATCTCGAATTCTCTCTTCGATTCTACCAACCATGACTAAGATCGTGCCCAAAATAATTTATATTCATTCCTAAATCGTGTCGAAACAATATTGTTCATATTACGATTTTATCGTACCAAAATCACTAGTCGTGCCTAAATAATTTTGAATTGATTATCTTGATCGTGCCAAAGTCATTGTTCCTTGATCGTGTCTAAGATATTGCCTAAACTTCTATCATGATTTGATCCCTCCGTCAATCTAAATTTCGAGGACGAAATTTCTTTAAGGAGGGTAGATTTGTAACCTCCGTTAATCGATTTCTTGGTTTTTTTTCAAATTTTTGAAAATTATTATTCTTTGTATTTTCTAGATCCTTGAAAATCGTACATACGATATAGTTTCGACCGTAATTGCTATTGGTTCTTGTTGGTCTTTGGCTTTGTAAAAAAAACTATTTATTTATGTGAGATATTACGCTGATTTAATTTCTGTCCTCCTCAAGAGAATATATAGAATATAAGTATTTATTTTATATGGGTTAATATTACAAAATTAAGTTTTCTAAATAAAAATATTTTATTACTAATTATTTAGTTTAATGATTTTTTTTTATAAAACGGATGGTTATTTGTTTTCCCTCGCGTCCGGTTAGGACCAATGTCGGTCCTAACGTCAGTCTACCAAGCCTAGGCATGAATTGTGGGCTACGGCTTAACAGGCGATAGCTAAATTGCTATTCGCTATCAATTAGTAATAAAATAGTAATTGATTAAGAAATTAATTAAAAGCTAATACTTAGTTTAATAACTAATTAAATTAATAGCAACTTGTCATTGGTTAGTGTTAGCAGTTAGTAGTTAAATTTTTTTCACTATAAATCCTAATTTCTGTTACATGTACAAATTGTTTTAGGGTTTTCCCCAACACCCTAGAAATAAGCACACTTCCCAAAATGTCATAACCTAAGAATTTTCTAATGAGAAATATGCCCCCTAAACTACCACAGCCGCCACCCTCTGTCGACAAATCTCCAACTCCGCCATCACCATCTCAACCACCACACCCAGCACATCACCGACCGACTACCCCATTCCCTGACAACTCCTCTCATCACGACACTACCACCACTCCACGGTCAGCAACCGCCCGCACCTCCATCCCTCCTGACCGAGAACCACCACCACCTCCATTGCGACCCATCACCACAACAAACACCACCACCTCCACCTCCAGTATCATCATCACCCTTCACACCGCCGGCCCAATCCAAACAGCCGAGTCAGCCACCACCATTGTCGTGACTCCATTCACTACCAACACCCCTACCCCAATAGCCTCGACAACAACCACCACCTCCAGTACCACGCACCCACCGCCATCACCTCCGGCCACGGAGATCCCTGTCACTACCTATCCAACCAGCCCGGCCATAATCCGGCCAACCACCACGATTCCAATAACACCACCACAAAAATCACAACCGTCCCCCACCATCATCACACAGAGAGATTGAGCGAGGAAGGGAATGACGGACCTGACCAGCCCGCGTCCACCTCCTAGGCGCCGCCGCATTGTTCCTCGAGCCTTTGCCGTCCAGATCCATCCGCGCCTCGATGAGCTCGCCCCACGTCGGGACCGCGTCTCACCATCCGCTCCAACCGCGGATCTGCCTGCAAGCGTTGTCGTCGCGCTGTCCCTGAGCCGACGCCGTCCAGCGCGCTGCCTTCCCGACGGAAATCCCAGTGAGCGCCCCTTTTCCCTCTCTCCGATTATTTTATTGGAGAACTTTTGCTTGAGCCAACCGAGATTTTCCCCATTCTCTCTCCCCTTACTTTTGAAGTTAGGGATTTAAGAAAGGTTAGTTGAACCAGCACACAGCAGTATCACCCACCCTTTCTTATCATTTAGCAATTAATGAATGCTTATTTAGGATTAAGGAATAAATTTAAGTTTTGATAAATGTTGTGTGGATTTGTATAGAACCCATTTATTTCATCAAATTATTTTGGGGATTTGTATAAATACATGATTTTGGGCAAATTGTATAATTATGTTATATATAGATAATTAGTTCAATTTAATTAGAATTCCAATCAGTACTTTGGTTAATAATATTTATTTAAGATTTGGCTTATATTTTAGTAAAACAATAATTTTGGCTACTAATAATTTATAAATACTTGATTAATTAACAATCATTTTAACTATAGATTTTGACTATTTATGCATTTTACATATTTTTCCAAGATAGTTTTTACCTAAGAATCCTATTTAACAAGTTGGAGTTTAGCTTAGAATATTTATATATTTTCAAAGTATATATATATTTTATGATTTATAAAATATAGTTTCCAATATTATATAATGATTTTCAAATAGATATACGTAGTTAGTTACACTTTTACCCTAAATCATAAACTGCAACTATTAAGGTCATTTCCCTTTTTTTTGACTCGATTTCCGTACCACATCCTAATCATGGGCCTTTATATACCAAACTAGGCTATTTGGACTATTCTGGACTTGTTGGAACCGTTTGCATTATCATTTGGGACCATCTTGTGTAGCATAGTATCGTACCTACCTCGTGTCGACACTTTCGTGTTGTGTATTTCGACTCCAACCAAATTCAGGTGAGTACGTTCTCTGATAGTTTTTATTGCTTTGATATTTACTATATTTGTTCAGTTATAGTGTTTTATTTAATTCTCAACACGAGGATCCACGGACTAGTATACGTTGGATCCCGTCATGAGATATTATTTCAGGTTTACCTGGTATATTGGTATATTGTTCGATCTTGTTTTCTGTACTTGTATAGACACCGATTTGGGAGTGGACCCCCTGCTCTTTGAATCCCGTGTCATAATGTATCATGGTTGGATCCATTATACTATTCGAGGATGGAGAGTTATTAGAGATTATGTGATCAATATCCCTCTTGTAACTACTTGTGCATAGCTTCACCCTCGCCACATGTAGGGTGTAGCCTGACCTGATACTACTGGAATAATAGCTTTCCATTTTGGCCGGTCTGATCTCCAGGTTTATCTGTGCTTGTTCTTGTACATAGCCGGTCAAATGGAACAGCCTGATCTGGATCCAAGCCGATCACATAACGTTCTAATATCTCAAGGCACCGTTTATATATATATTGTACTTCAGTTTTACCTGTACTGCTCTACATTCTAGTTTTACCTTATATCGCACACCATGACATGATATTCAATATACCTTGTATTGTTTTACTTACAGTCTTGATATTCTGTCTTGTATTTCATTATAACTATTTCTTATAGTATTTGTCAATTCATTGGAACTGTTGTTGGCGTTTGTACTTCTCTCTAATCCTGACTGGATAACCAATATTTTTAGGAGTTGTTATGCCCCACATTATTGGACCACATGATGATGCTAGCAGAGATGGATCTCGATGTTCTATTCACTGTGAGTTCTCCCGAGAGTTCTAGGCCCTGGTAGTTTGATTTTGTTTGTTATTGTATTACCTCTGATTCATTCTGGTCTTGTATATTCATTTGTAGACTCTGTTTATTTCAGTGTTAATGATATTTTTCTATTTCATATCTTCCTTAGTCGTTTGTAGCGTGATTTGAGTACATTTATTACAATAGATCATCTAGATGTTGTAGAGATATTCATTGGGTATTGGACAACGTCTACCGTCGATACTGCGGCGTAGGCTAGACGTGGCCCACGTGCTCGTGCTCGAATATCCGGGTGCGGGTCATGACAATGGGGGAGCAAGAATTCTGTCGTGGGACGACAGGCATGGAGTCCCGTTGAGGACCCATGGAGTCAATACCCTCTCATCAGACTAGAGGGAGAAATTGTTGAAGTCCAGTCTGGATTTGGTAACAACATACTTGTGGAATCAAAATCTTATTAAATATTTGATTGTATTTGATTTAGATGTCCATAATTGGTGTTAGACTATTTTAGATATAATATGATTCTTATTTTAGGAAATCCTATTATGATCTAAAATATGATAATTGATGAACTATTTTAGGTGTAATAGGATTTTTATTTAAGGACTTCCTAATTAGAAAATCATATTATGACCTAAAATAGGATTTTTCTCATCATATATATATGGGGTAAGGGTGGAGGCACAAAGAATAAGCACAAAGCACAAAAGTAAAGATTCAGAGTGCTTGTCCGTCACGACCCGCTCCCGAATAATCGGGTACGTATCGGACATGCCCAGCCTACGTTGGAAGACGCAAGGCAGTAAGCTGTACAATTATAAGAAAAACTCCAAGTGGTATCTCAAATAAAACATCACAGCCTGTATAACGTCCCAGAAAGTCACTACAATACTAACATTATTACAGTTAAAGAAAATAATAATACCGAAGACAAATCCGATAACCAGAATGAAATACAACTATGGAATCTCAATATACAATATCTAGAAATAAAGCTAAACAAATCTAAATCTGTAGCCTCTAAATCTAAGTCATGGCTCCATCCTGCTCAGCTAAGATCCCGGGCTCTGGCCCATAAAGATTAGACAAGATCCTCAAGTGCACCTGCAACATATCCAGTCAGGAGCGAAGCAAAGTACAATTCTTGGTAATGAACAAGAACATCATGATATGAAAAATAAGTACAGGAGAATATGTGAATATGAAGTATAGGAAGTAAAGAACATGAAGTACCGGAAAGTAAATACAGTAAGTACAGGAAAGTAAATACATGAAATGAATCCTGAACATGAAATATAAGGAACCTGACATGTGCACAATGTTTTAAAATACAACTAGCATATGTGACCGGCTGGGGTGAGTACATGAATGAGCACATGAAACAGGTACGGCTTAGGGTCCCATGTGCACGATGTGAGACCTAAGCTATCCACATGAATTCCTAGTTTTGGGTTTGGTCACACATCTAGTGTATTTTTCCTCCCCGAGTACAAGAAAGAACATAAAACATGAAAAGCACCAGAAGTACATGAAAACCGTATCATAGCGTGTCCAACATGAAGAGTACATGATATGAAGTAAATGAACAAAACTATAGAATGTACTTGCCTTACTCAAGATGATCGGAAATAGGAAGTAAATCTGGATGTACTCCTGATAATAGGTATAATTGGGTTAAGGCTTAGCATAAAGGTATCAACTAGCTTAATCTTTCGATTATTTCTAAATAATAATTACCAAGAACCAACACTAATAATTTACTAAATTTATACTCACTTTTAAAATATTTCTCAATGATATTTAAAATATTGTAGGAAACAAATATTAGGTTAGATTACTTAGAAGGTACTCTAGGTATACAGATAACTAAATGCCACCATAGAACATATTTAGTAAATGTGGCAACTAAAGATTACAACAGTTCTCCAAAGGAACTGCTACTAGTTAATATTTCTATATATGGACTATCCCCATCCTAGCAACACAACCACAAACTATATAAACTTTGCTGAACGAAAAGTTGTATATACAAAAGATACTCAACTAAATTACTCTACTACAATAGACATTCAAACCCAGCATACTCATCTTTTCCACAGCCTTTGCTCAGTCAGTTAGGAAAAGTCTGTTCATGCAACTATCCAACCACAAACTTAAAAGGGTTGACACAGTAAAACACAACTAAAAATCCAACTGACTTCCAATTTGAAACCTTATCCCAGCAATCCAACTTAATGCATACTTAACTCAGAAACTTGAAAGAACTTGAACAAGAATTCACCAACACACACAAAGCTAAACTATAAGCCCAAAGTTTGAATATAACGGCTACTCCACCCTCCCATTGGCAACTTCTAAGGAATAATATACATAACCCAATTATATACAACAAAACTTACTTAACATAAAACTCAACAGAATATAGTAGAAGAACCCCAACTCAAAATGTACTGAATTCAAATCAAAAATCCATTCGCGCCACCAGTTTCCTACACACGACACCTAATGTAGAACACAACACTGCTGGCTAGAGCCCACATGGACACGGCTAACTTCTGGCCACAACTATAGATGGACTTGCCAAGATGAATCATGAACTAACCCATTGCTAAACTGAACGCCTACGCCCAGCAATATTATACAAAACCCAGTAAAACCCCAACCCAGCAAGACTTGACAAACCCAACTGGACTTCATTTTGAAAACTTATGCTCGCGCCAACTCCGGTACTCCCATTTTAATCAATCTCTGCACCCGACACCATCACTGGACAAGCACAAGACTGGACACGAAAATAGGACACAGCTATCCCACCGTCCCCACGACCATTCCCTAGCCAATACTACTCATCAAAGCTACACAATGATACTCGATAGAAAAATGTAACTCGTTACCTGGGTTATAGAAATCTGATCTAAGATGACGACACGCCCTCAAGGAGATCGGACACGGCACTTTTGTGTCCAGGAAGGCTCAAGATCCTGCTGAGACGTTATGTCAAACAGATCAAGGAACACACAGGAACATAGAGTCTCAAGGAATTTCAAGAACCACAACAAGAAATTCAAGAATCAGCAAAAGAATCTGAGTCCAAATACTTACCAAGGATTCGTATTCAATCTATCAGGTGTAGACTCGAACTGGTCTACCATTCTTCGGTCGATCCTTATTTCAGAGTACACTGTGATTTTACCGAAACGATTCCCTGCTCCAGTCCAAACCGGAGCACAAATCGATCAAGAATTCCACAAAACCCCATTCTAGACTTAGAAGAAAGAAGGACTAGAAGGATTAAGTTGATCGAGTCTAGCTTCTAAAAAGAATGAGAAAGCTCGAAGGAGAACTCACCAGGAATTGATCGATCGATGAAGGAGTTCATCGATCCACCGAAGAAGACGAAGTTGCCGAAGGAAGAAGTCGTCGAAGTAGCAGTACCCGTGCCACAAAAAATCATCTAGCCACTGTCAGGACAGGATCGCCACATCGCCGCCACGAGAGAAGGAATCGCCGGTGAAGATTGCACCAAGTCGTCGGAGAAGGAGATCTTGCCGTCATCGCCAGGGAGTGGGAGGCTGCGCTCGTCGACGGTGATGAAGTCCAGTCGCTAAAGTCGTGTGCACCGCCGCTGAGAGTGGATCTGGCCGCCACTGGTAAGAGCTGGCTAGCCGCCGTCGTCGACAAGCTCGGGTCCTAGTCGCCGCTCGATGAAGTGGTCGCCGGCCTCACCATGGCCGGAGCCAAGAAACTAGGGTTAGGGCTTCGATCAGAAATTACGGAAGAAAAGAATTTGGGGAGGAAGCTCCTCAGTAATCAAACTGAGGAAGAAAATGAAAGTCTCTCTCCTCTTAGGACTTTTATAGAGGGGGAAGAAAAATGGTTTATTTGCAATTTAATCCCTAACCAATACTTAATTACATACTATTCTCAAGAATTAGTTAGAAGGTTGTTATGTTGCTAGAAAAGTAGTTAGAAATTGTGGAACCACTCTAGTTAGTTAGGAACTTGGAAAATATTCTAGATTAGTTATTCCTAAGTGAGTAATTAACTAGCCATAATATTTAATAAAATTTCCTAAAATAGCTCCATGAAATACAAACACTGAAACAAAACTTGAATATAATTTATTCAAAAATACTAAGAATTTTTTAAAATTCATAAAATTGGAAAAGTGGGGTTACATTGTCCACAAGAAAATCTAAGAGAAAGTCTGTACTTTGCTCTTAGGACTTCATCATCCAAGATAGAAGAAAGAAGATCTAATCGAGGAGTCATCAACTTTGGTTAGGAAGATTGCTACGGGTTGGTGAGTGATCTCAATTGTAATCTTCTATTTTTCTTCTTAAGAGTGGTGAGGGGGTTGAACCTATTAGGACAAAGGATTCAACGTGAGTTCTGTTAATCTTGTAATTTCATCTAAGTTATTAAAGGTTGGGATTTGTCCAGGTGACGTGTAATGTCCCGTTCCGTACAGTGTATTACAATGAGTCATTGACTCGAAGAGTTGCATTGACCTGATGAAGTATCGATACAAATCGATGCAAAGCATAAGTCCGGTTTAAACAAAGTATCAACTTCGTTTGATCTGGTGGACAGGCTACGCTTTTATGCTGAATTATAAGGGGTCAATATTTTGCCTTGTTCACTAAGGTATCCACAAAACCAAATCATCGCCTTGCAACGGATTATGGCATGGACACAGTAGGCCGAATAAGTCGAATAGTTTAATAGAATGGCTAAGTCAGAAGAGTTGGCCGTGCAACCAAGTTATGGAATCGAGCGGAATTATGCCCCAGCGAGAATGATGATTCGGGTGAAATCTAGCGAGGACGAGCAATTTCCTGGGTCGGGGCGTGACAAGTTGTATCAGAGCGGTTCCATCCTCTGAACTGTAAATGAATCTCTTTGACCCTCAGTTGCTTCGATATCGAAAATCAATTGACTCTAAGTTGTTTTCGCAACCGCATGGCTCATGGTTCTGCTCGATACTACATTAGATGTTCCATACAATAAGTCTATATTAAGTGCGTACGTTTGCCACAAGTATGTCGTGACTATCACGCTATCTCCGAGTGCTATCGGAGAATATTGGTTGCACGAAGTGCAACGAGTTACAAAATGTTGGTTTCCCGAAGTGCAACAAAGTTGCGAGTCGTTGCTTGCACGAAGTATAACGAATATGGTGATATTGGTTGCATGAAGTGCAATGAGATACGTATTGTTGGTCGTATGAAGTACGAAAAGATACGTGTTATTGGTTGTCCGAAGTGCATCGAGTCGATATATGAGGCGATGCTTGTTATGTGTCTATGAAAAGGGTAGCAATATATTGAACGGGATTGTGACCTTAAGTATCGAGAATAAATCGTTGCACGAATTACAATGAGTAAGATTTGAAAAATTGCGGATGTGATAGTAACGAGTCGAGTTAGTTGCTAAGTCGAGTTTGAGTAGGTGAACTTGTAAGTTGGCCGCATTGAATCGAGTTTGAGTAGGCGAACGTTTATGTTGGCCGAATGTCGCATTGAGCTTTGAGTTTGCGAATGTTGTGTGTGTGTTCGATATGATCGCCAAGGTACGGTTAGATTTGAATGAATGTCAAACTTGGACGAACGACTATCATGTTGTGCCAACTCGAGTAAGCAAACGCTAGAGCTGGGATCGAGAAAGATCGCCATGGAATAGCTAACTCGAAATAGATGTCGGACCTATGCGAAGTGTAATGTCGAGTAATGATTCGATTTTAAGTGGTATATGCAATACCACTTGTGCGATCAGTGTAGCGAAGTATTGTATCGATAACGATAGGCTCGATTTCTGATTGGTATATACAATACCACTTAGCGATAGCTATATTAAGCCGTTTGGTGACTTGCAATAGAATGCATCGAGACAATTGTGTCGGTTACAATAGGTTTGTCCTCAATGGATGGAGTAGTATTAAGACTCGAGTGGGAATGACTCGATAGGAGTCGATGACAGTATGCTTCGATAAATTGAGTTGAACGATTATGTACGAAGTCGTATCCATGGATGATATGTTGGAAGATAATTTGTTAAGTATAATTCGAACGATAGGCTGAACATATATAGCGAGGGAATGTTGTGTCGAGGAAATTGTTGACTCAGGCGGAATTGAGTTAAGTCGGTACGAAAATAGTTCGGAACGAGTTGACTAGGTACGAAGTAATCATGCAAAATAAATTGAGTTAGCACGAAGAGTCGGTAGAAAGATCTGGAAGTGTGAGTTAGGAATACGATAATGGATATATGAATTGGAAATCTTGTCTCAATAATGATAGTTAGTTACAACGGGATGGATCTTGATGTGTGCAAGACTTGATTTGTATTCGAGTTCGGATAATGGTAGTGATTATAATAAATTGGAGCTTATGAGAGAGGAAGATGTTCAAGTTATGCATATCGACGATGGTATTGAGGCGTATCAAAGACGATATGTAATAACTCGGGGATACTCTGATCGAATGAACGAAAATTATGTTGAGCATTGTTATTGGATGAATAAGATGCAAGTTAAGTTGATGTCAATTTGGATGACAATGATAGGAATGCTTCGGAGAATTTGAGAGTGGATGGATATTACTTGGATGAAAACGAAAGTGTCTTGATTGTTTCGTGGATAATCACTACGTTGAAGTTCTTATCTTGTGCGAGCGCAACACCAGCCTCGCACATGTGTCACGCTGATTAGGATGACTATTCTGCGTGAGTGTTGGTATAGTGATTCATGTCCAGCGGGGATGGTCGAACTTACAAAGCGTGGCAAATTGGATTTAGACTTGTGGTTTGATGCAAAAGTGAATTTGAGGATTGTTACGATAAGCATAGAGTGTGTCAGATATTGATCATGTGTAAATAGACTTGTACCCAAGGTGAACAAATATTGCTCGGTTGCAATAGTGTTAACGGTAGTGCATGAGTGATTCGAGTAGTAACGGTGCATCAGTTGCACGGGGGTAGATAAATTATGGATTGGTAAATTACGTCGAAGTGGATAAAGTCTCATAGGAATTGTTGAGAATTGACTTGGCTCCGCGATAGGATATAGCATGGTTCGTAGTAACTGTCCCTCGTTGATGATCTTCAATTATCGAACGTAGTTTCGGGACAGATGACCCTAGAAGACTTGACCGCCAAATCAAGTGAATGTTGAAGTCCCATAGGATGACCCAATGAAGTCGCATAAGAAATTTTATCGAGGATGAAGGATGATGTAGTGCATGTTGAGGATAAGTCTAAGCGAGTGAGTATCGTGCTTCGGAAGTTAGCGAGTAGCCTTCGACAAGAATGATATGGTCAGAAAAAAAATTTATGATCGAACGAATAAGTATGTAAATAGACTTGGTTGGTCGATGATCAAATAGATGTTGAGGAACGTACTTAGCATAGTGATGCGGTAAGGCGATTGCAAGAATTCTGCAATGCGTGAGAGTGACAAATAGTAGAATGACCATAAGAATTGTGTCGTAGATCAGTTTGAGTACCGATTAGGTTATATGTGTTGAGCGCACATCCTATGTTACGAAACGAACTAGTCGGATTGATTTAAAAATTGAGTAAAGGATTCGTACTCGGTCGAGAATCAGAGATGAGCGTATCGTAAGAGACCTTGGGTCGAAAAGATTGTTACCTTTGTGCACCGTAGACTTAAGTTAACCTCTTGTGTCGGAAGAGATTAAGCACGATGTCTAGATAAGTTACCTAGTGGGGGTAACCCCAGACGCAATACGTTAATAGAGTAAGAGAATGTGAATCATATAGGAATAGTAGTATGTGAGGCTTAGTGCGACCGATAGGCAAAGGAATTTGAGACATGTTGGACTTAGTCCATGTCGTTAAGGACAATTTTATGAACGATTAGCTGAAAAGACTTGAGTGGTGCGAGAGATAGAAAATGATTGGACGAATAGGCGTTGCGGAGAATTGAAAATCGTATGCGCAATGACTTAATGCAATGCGTGCGTTAGATAGCCGGCGAGAAACTTATGAGATCGAAGTTACGGTTTTGAATCAAGTTATATGCGAAGATGTTTGCACGTAGGATTTTGGAAATAGATGCTAAGATATGACCAAGTCGAGTACGAAATAGCTAGTGCTTGAGGATTTAAGTTGAGCTTGTTAACTTGTCGATATCCTACAACTAAGCTTGGCTGAAATGTATATATTGGTGGGACGCCTAAAATATGTGTATGATCCAAACTAAGTTGTGTGATTCAAACGATCGTGCCACGAGATCGTGAAACGATCTAGAGAAATACTTAGATTGAGTGTTGGTTTCGGTTCGAGGACAAACCTTATTTTGAGTGGTATATTATGTAATGTCCCGCTCCGCACGGTGTATTACGATGAGTCATTGACTCGAAGAGTTGCGTTAACCCGATGAAGTATCGATGCAAAGCATAAGTCCGATTTAAACAAAGTATCAACTTCGGTTGATCTGGTGTGCAGGCCACGTTTTTGTGATGAATCATAAGGGGTCGACATTTTGCCTTGTTCACTAAGGTGTCCGCAAAACCAAATCGTCGCCTTGCAACGAATTATGGCATGGGTACGGTAGGCCGAATAAGTCAAATAGTTTAACGGAATGGCTAAGTCAGGAGAGTTGGCCGTGCAACCAAGTTATGGAATCGAGCGACATATCACGCCTCAGTGAGGACGATAATTCGGGTAAAATCTAGCGACGATGAGCGATTTCTCGGGTCGGGACGTGACATGACGTACGTCACCGCCATATACTTGTCTTCATCTTGTGCTTGGTGTCCATTAGACGGGGGTCGATTTTGGTCAGGTGGGTTGGCAAACGCTTTCACACTAGGGGTGAGCAGAAAACGGTTTTAAACCTTAAACCAAACTGAACCAAACTGTATTTCATATGCGGTTCGGTTTTTTTATTTCGAAATTCGGTTCAGGAAATCCAAATAAACGGGTTTCGAGTCGGTTTTCGGGTTTTGGATTCGGCCAACGAACCGACCCGAAAACCGAATAGGATATGCAAAGTTACTAAATTACCCCCCCTATATAACCTATCTAACCATCAATAACCCTAACATTCTCTCTCTCTCTCTCTCTCACCAAAACAAATCCGCCGCTGGCTTTTTTATTTCCTCTCCTCACTCTTCATTGGAGTTTTCTGAGAAACTAGGTTTTCTCCCCTAACTAGAAACTAGGGTTTCTTTGAGAAACTAGGGTTTCCTCTCCTCACTCCTCACTGGAGTTTTCTCAAGACCTGTACGTCCCCTCCCGTCTTCTCGCTTTGAGAAACTAGGGTTTCTCCTAGGATTTCTCGTATGGTTCACAAAAGTTATTTGGAGGAAGTCGTTGAAGAACAACCTCGAGATCTAAAGTCTAAGTAAGTTTACTTTTGATTTTTCTCTTCCAGATCTAAAATTTTATTTTTATTGTCTTTAATTTTCAATGTTTCTCTACCATACAGGCAAAATCTCGACATTCTCTGACTTTGACGCTCTATATTGAGTCTATTACTCTCCGTCTTGTCCGACCTAGATCTCAAGATCTGTAAGTTTATTTTATTAATTTTGTTACCAATAATTAGTATGTTTGTGTTGTCAATGTTTGTGCAGTGGTGATGGTTGTGTTTATATTTGTTCAATGTTGGATTTTATTAAAGTTGCATATATTTAAGTTCATGTTCTTTTTGCTTAAGTATTTAGTGAGCGTGGGGATATTCTATTTTACTGTTGTTGTGCAGTGGCGTGGCACTCACTGCAGCCATTGGCGAGGCACTCGTTGCAGCCATTGTCATGGAACTCGTTGGCAGCCATAGGTCATTGGCGAGACACTCGTTGCAGCCATTGGTGATATTTCATAAATTCAAAAATTTGTTTAATAAATTAAAATGTTACTAAAATATACTATGAGAATTGGCGATGATGATTTGGCATGAGATATGGTAGCATGATACTGCACTGCATTTTAAATGATGCATAAAAAGCCATTCTGAACCTCTCTTTTAGTTCATGTATCTGCAGGAAGCTTACTGTTACTTGTTGTTGGAAGCAAAATTGGTGATACTACTTGCTGTTACTTGTTGTTGGAAGCAAAATTTTATATGTATAATATACTTGTTGGAATTTATATATGAACTTGGAAGTTGGAAGATGCTTACTTGCTGTTGGAAGCAAAATTTGTATATGTATAATGTACTAGTTGAAATTTGTATATGAACTTGGAAGTTGGAAGATGCCTACTTGCTGGACTTTGTATATGAACTTGGAAGTTGGAAGATGCTTACTTGCTGTTACTATAGAAGATGAATGTATATAATTTATGTTTTTTGCTCTTTGGAAGATGAATTGTATATGCATTTTATTTTTTGTTCTGCAAATTTTTTGGGTAATTAAAATTGTGTTGTTAATTGATGATTTGAACTCAGGAAAAAAAATTAATTCTACAATTTTTGGATGGTTATGGGCCGGCCTTTTTTGTAAAGCCCATGAACTGATTAAACCGAATTAACCGAAATTATAATTTCGGTTCGGTTAGGTTCGGGTCCAATAAAAAATGGTTCGGTTCGGCCTCTATTCAATCGGTTCGATTGCTATTTCAGTTCAGTAAAAAAATGGTTCAGTTCAACCGAACCGACCGTTTGCCCACCCCTATTCCACCCCAACAAGATATACCATTATGTATATATAGTCCCCAAGATTGTAGCCTGAATGTAAAGAGAGGACATCAAAGTCTTCCTAACAATAAATAGAAGCTTATGATATACACTAGTGATTTTGTTAGGGGTGTGACTCGGGCGGGTTGGGTCGGGCTTGAGGTTAACACGAGTCCAACCCGATAAATCATAATCCTAGTCCAAGCCCAAGCTCGGTCCGACCTCGGGTTCAACAAATGAAGCCTAAGACCAAGTCCGGAGGATCGGGTTTGGCTCGGGTTGAACTCGGGTTGGGTCGAATCCATTGGATTTATCAGGCTCTAATCTAATATTCGGGTTCTAAACAAAAGTAATATTAAACAGTACATAATCAAATAGCAAGCAAGTCTTGATCATTACAAAATACAAGCAGAAATAAGATTTAGGATAAGGAGTTGAAGAGTTTTGGTGGAGAAATTTAGTATTTAAACTTTTTATTAAGAAGTATGAAACAATATATATATATATATATATATATATATATATATATATATATATATATATATATATATATATATAAGTCGGGTTTTTGATTTTCCGGGTAACCCGACACATGAACTCGAGCCCAACCTGATTTTTGATCGGGTTCAAATATTTTAACCCAAACCCGAGCCTGAACCCAAGTATCTTCAACCCTAACCCAACCTATTAACGGGTTTAGCCAATCGGGCTCGATTTTAGTCTGCCCGAGTTGCACCCCTAGATTTTGTACACAAAATGGTGAGGATCATTACTATTTATTACCAGCTACAACCTTAATATAGGCATAGGTTTTACGATACTAAAAATGCCTAACTTCCACATTATAAAATTTATGAAATGCCCAAAAAACGAAAAAGTTTTATGAAAAACCAACCGCACAATAACATTTCATCGCGTCCCCAGAATTAGCAAAAAATATATAAAAGAAATTCCGAATGACATTTTTGCCCTTCCTTCTAATTTATTGAAAACACCCACGAAACTACTTTTAAAAAATATTTTGATACTTTCTCTTCTTTCATGCGTTTCTCACTTTCGAATCTAGGTTTTCTCCTCAAAAATCTTCAAACCTTACTTCAAAAACTCATCGAAAATTTTCGAAAAGGTCGACAAACGGTAAAACTGTTAAAACGGAGGTCAAAATATCATTTTTTCGCGATTCTAAAATTTCGGAAGACCGACTAACAAAAAAATGGTTAATCTCCGGCTCCTCGAAAATACGCTCCTTTTGCAACAAATCGAACCTCGTTTCGACCTCCCAGTCAAAGTTATGGCCCGTCAAAGTTTTAACTGGCCATAAAATGCAGGAGAACGATCATTTTTCGTGGTAATATCACAGAGAATGATCATTCTCCGTGCTAAAACCACGGAGAATGGCCATTCTCCGTGCTAAAACAAAGAAGAATGGCCATTCTCCTTGTTAAATTAACAAAGAATAGCCATTCTCCGTGTTAGAATGACGGAGAATGGCCATTCTCCGTCAATTTAACAAGAAGAATGGTCATTCTCCGTGCTAAAACCACGGAGAATGGTCATTCTCTGTGCTAAAATCATGGAGAATGGCCATTCTCCTTGTTAAATTGACCAAGAATAGCTATTCTCTGTGTTAAAATGACGGAGAATGGCCATTCTCAGTCATTTTATCACGGAGCCATTCTCCGTCATTTTAACACGGAGAATAGTCATTCTCCGTGATTTTAACACAGAGAATGACCATTCTCCGTCATTTTAACACGGAGAATGGCCATTCTCCGTCATTTTGACACGGAGAATGGCTATTCTCCATCATTTTGACACGGATAAGGCCATTCTCCGTGGTTTTAGCACGGAGAATGGTCACTCTCCGTGATTTTAATATGGAGAATGACCATTCTCCGTCAATTTAACAAGGAGAATGGCCATTCTCCGTGCTAAAACCACGGAGAATAGTCATTCTCCTTGTTAAATTGACCAAGAATAGTCATTCTCCATGTCAAAATGAGATTCTCCGTCAATTTAACAAGAAGAATGGTCATTCTCCGTCATTTTAACACGGAGAATGGCGATTCTCCGTGTTAAAATGACAAAGAATGGTCATTCTCAGTCATTTTATCATGGAGCCATTCTTCGTCATTTTAACGCGGAGAATGGTAATTCTCCGTGGTTTTATACGGAGAATGACCATTCTACGTCATTTTAACACGGAGAATGGTCATCTTCCGTCATTTTGACACGAAGAATGGCCATTCTTCATCATTTTAACATGGATAAGGCCATTCTTCGTGGTTTTAGCACGGAGAATGGTCATTCTCCGTGATTTTAACACGGAGAATGATGGAGAACAGTCGACAGAAACCTTAAACCTATTTTTTTATTATTATTTTTGTGAAAAAAATTTGTCAGGAACAAAAATTCAAGAGTTTTCGTTCTTCTTTCAAAACGATGCTAACTCTTATGGAAAAGAAGAAGAAGATCTTCTCTCCACAATTGACCTAATCGTCGAAATACTTCAAATTTCTCCATGATGATGATGATGATGAGCGATGTTCGGAGTTCGACTACAGAAAAGCACAGTGAACTACGAACGATCTCTGCTGAAGATGAGAGCAATGGAATTCAGATCTCTCGTGAAGAAGAAGACGAAAATCGCAATCCAAATCTGAGTTTGTGTGAAGGGTAGTTATGGTATTATAAAGATGGCAATTTTGTAAATACAGAGCATCTAAAGAGAATCTTGGAATATTTAACGTGGAAATATATAATTCTGGACATTTCATAAAACCCATCATGCGGATGAATTTTTCATACAAACCAGTTCCGAAATTGGGTTTCTCAGCAATTTCCAGATAATATCGATTATTTATATCAATTTAATTTATAATATGAATTTATAATTCACGCAACTTCGGTGGAATCCCAACAGTGGTACCAAACGATACACACATGGCATCCATTTATAATTGCAGTATGGATTTCAAACTACACCAGCTTGTATTAAAAAAATAACATAATCTTTATCCATCGGTTATTTGAATCTTCTTCTTTGATTCGTCTCTCCACAGTGTTCTATAACATATTAACAAAAGTCAAATCTTTTATTAATTTAACACTTCAAATAATATTCATATAGAGCTATATCTTATTCCAACCGTTTCATTATAACTACTATCTTATAATTCTTTTTTATAGTAGTATACATGTTCAAATCATCTAAATCTATTTTTTCGCATTTTGTCCTCAATTAGTGTCACTCTTATGGATACATCTTTTTTTTATCCTATGTTAATTTCAATATGTTAATCCGTCTTAGTATTTTTATTTCAACTACAATAAATTTTATGTACATGGTGTTAATTATCCAACCGTACCTCTGGTGGGTAAAATATGGTTAGTCTTAAGATGTATTAATATAACACAGATTATCATATTTTAGATTTATTGATATATGTATTCTTATATATTTAGAGGAAACAAATAACAGTCTACCAATACATACCGATACATGCATGTTCGACATGAACATATGGATCATGCCCGCCCTCGGCTCTTATTCCCATACTACTGGTGTACGTACGTAAATTGAAGCTTCAGCAATATAAACCTAATAAGGACGTTGGCCAATATAGTTCCCCGGAGGATTATAGCTGCAAATTATGTAAATATATCCATTGTTGCAAGTCACACGGGCGCATCCGATCGCGACGGATTTCGCCCAGACCACTTGCGTGTAGTGGCCGCAGACCTTGCCCGAAGCGCAAGTGTTGCTGCTGTAGTCGTAGTACTGCTTCTCGGCAACCCATTGCTTTACCGCGTACGCCGCGCTGTACGGCTTGCCGTAGCCCTTGAAGAGGTTCTCCCCGTAGGGACCCTTTGAGTGGACCATCTTGCAGTCCGCGACCCGCTGATGCGCGTACTTCTTCGCGTACGCCTCCAGCTTCGCATCCCACGACACGGGCCCGACACCAACGGACTTGCGCGCAGAGTTGTGGGCGTTCACAAAGTCCTGCGGTGAGTTCTGGGCGTAGGCGAGTTGGATTAGGGTTAGGGTTGTGACGAACAGAAGGAAGGCGCCTGAAGCAGCAGCTAGGTTGGATGACGACCCCATGTTGTTGTTGCTAATCACCGGTTAATGAAAAATAAAGATTGTAATTGGGGTCGTACTTATAGGTTTTAACGCAATGGAGATAGTTCCCCAAGTTTGTCAATTGTTGCTTGTGACTGTCAAAAGTCAAAACTGGCTCTCTATAATCAGAAGGGTTGCTATAATTAACTAGCTAGAAACCTGGACTGAGTAAATGAAAGTTCTACACTGTAAGGCTCAACGTGTCCAATTTAGTGTAGAATTGGTATACATATCATGTAAGCATGATGACATTATACTAGTTGAACAATCAATCAAACTATTTTTAAGATTCAACCTATCCAACTTGGTATACAACTGGCCATGCTGATGCTTCTTACCATTATAAGCATGATATATCAGTTGAGCAAATTTTTTCATACATATTGGTCCATATTTATTCACAAAATGCCGATAGATAACAATTAATATTACATGTTTGCTTTGTGTATTTTTTTTTTATTTTTTATTTTTTGAAACATCACTGGTAATATCATTAAGAAACAGAGTTCATGTCATTAAGGACACGAGGAATAATACAAGAAGGGATATCTTCAACTGAAGATAGATTATGAGACTCTTCTAAATATTCAACTGAAGATAGATAACAATTAATATTAAATGTTTGCTTTGTGCATTGATTATGAGACTCTTCTAAATGTGGAAAGTGTCAAAAAAAACCGTTGTATAACATTCCAACTACCAGTCATATTTTATTTTATAGAGAAACAGAAGAAGTCATACACGGGGTTGGGATTAAGATTAATAAGTAATATGTGCCTAACTATTTTTTCTACGCGTGGGAATGGGAACGATAGGTAGTAGCTTTTATAGATTTAGAGGGTACGGATCCGGAGCTCCGCGGGAGCCCTGTTGGCTCGAGCGGATGCACGCATGGGTCCCACGCAGGTCCTCCGATATGATGGTGCAGGGGCAGAACTTTGGCGGATCTTCTCCCACGGGACTTTTGATGCACGTCCATATATAGGATCGTTCTACAATACATCCGCTGGAAATGGATGTATCGATACATCCGAAATTCGGACCGTTGGATGTTGATCCAATGGTTCGGATTGAATAATAGTGTAGAAACATCATTTAATGCTGACTTAGACTTTTGACCTATTGGTAACTTGCTTTATCAGGTCATTCTTCACTTTAATTTTTTCAATGAACACCCTAAATTAACTCATATTTACTCTCTCAAAAGTCCATCCAATTTAATATTTCGTAATTTTTTTTTTGGTTACAGGCCGTCGTGGTAGTGGTGTTGGTGGTTGTGGTGGAAAGAGAAACGGAGATGAAGAAAGAAATAAAAATCGGTCCGGATCGCGTCGAACGTCGTCGAGCCCTCCTAGAACAACGAGGAGTACCAGCTGCGCCGAGAAGAATCGGTCCAGTTCGCGTCGGACGTCGTCGAAACCTCCTCGAACAAGAAGAAGTATCTCTAATTTTACTGTCCATGCCATTGTCAGAAATCTTATTTTTTATCTAATAATTTAATATTTTGTTTATAAAGCTACATGTCATGGTGGTGGTGGTGAACTGAGAAAATCTGCTTCTGAGGTCGGGCGGATCATCTGCTCACATATTTAAAAAAAAAATCTGTATTGATCGGACGAAATATTTTTTACTTTTCTAATGATAATATTTTCGAAGAGAATATTTTTTTTGGACGGTGAATGGCCATTCTATTTGCTTTTAACACGGAGAATGGTCATTCTCTTTGCTTTTAACACGGCGAATGGACGGAGAATGGCCATTCTCTTTGCTTTTAACACGGCGAATGGACGAAAAATGGTCGTTCTCTTTGCTTTTAACACGGAGAATGGCCATTCTCAAGGAGAATGGCCATTCTCCGTTCCTTTAACATGGAGAATGGCCATTCTCCGTTCTTTGAAAACGGAGAACGGACACTCTCTGTGCTTTTAACAAAGTATGGTACATTTAGGACTGGAAATGTTCAAGTATCTCATATATTTTTTCACCAAATATTTACAGTATTTTTAATATCATTTACCATAGTACATTCATTTAATATTAAATTATTTTCAAGAAAATTCGAATATCACTTTATCAGGCTTCCACTGTATGGCTGAACAAAATTTCTTGCGAATGTTTGAATATAATTAACCTACTATCAAAGAGAATTTTTCTTAGATTACATTATGCATTACACTGGCATCGACTTCATACTGATGGCATCGATGTACTGATGGCAATAACAAAGGATGAACATGCAGGATTACAATTATGTTTCCGCAATAACAAGGGATGAACAGGCAGGATTACAATTTTGCTTCAGCAATAACAAGGGATGAACAGGCACTGGCATCGAATTCATCCTGATGGCATCGATGTAATAATTTTTTACAGAAAGCAAAACATATTACAATCAAATAAAGTTTTAGTGATCCCAGGAATGCATCCGTAATGAGGCCACCTGTAAACCCTAGCAATGCACCCAGGACTCATGAAATCTGTGATGGACATCTGTAAATCAAAGGAATACACCAAAATATCAATATCATCTATGAAGGCCAACTGCCAACCAAATAAACGTTTCAACCAAAAAATCATAATCAAATTAAGTATACTTCATTCCAAGTCCAATAAACTGCATAATTCACGTTACAGTAATCTGCCCAATCCACGTTAGTAATTCAACATAGAACCTACATAATTCATAATACAATAATCCAATTAAATATCAAACCTACTCTAAATTCAAGACCATATCACATTTTCGAAACAAATTACGAACTATGCACTTAGTACAAGCAAAAATTTTAGTCTTACAATATTTCAAATACAAAATTTAGTTTGTCCGCCATGACCAACAAATATTCAGAACCATATTACAAGTCAAATATTACTTCCAAATTGAAATAAGAGACATTCAAAACTCAAAAGATGAATCTTCATAGCCGTCTCCATCTTCTTCTTCTTGTTTCTTTTTTTTCCTACTTCTTCTTCTTTCTCAAAATATCCTTCACCTACACCTAGAGGGACGGATTAAGAAAAATTATAGTCATTATGGACTCACTTTATATGTAGAAATGACATCCAGAAACATAAATAGAAGTATCAAAGTGATGGCTAGCATTAAAGTGTCAATGTGCACAGTGTGTATTTTTACATAAGAGTTTGGGCTAGCCCCATTTACCTTCTTCACGAGGGAAGAAAAATCTTATTCTTGGTCAGCAAATTCAACCTCTATCTGGTTAATCTTATCCAGAATCAATTTCTGGTTGTCGGATATAGTCTTCATCTCTTTGAAGACATTCTCAAAGTTTGCAGCAACAAAATTGTATAGATCATCAACCCTGTCCTTAGTATTTTTGATTCCATAAGTTGATAGTTTTCCAGTTGTTGATGGTTTGCTTGCAGCTGCTGTCCGTTTTCCAAACATTCGAGTGAAGGTTAGTTTTCTCATGGGGCCTTTGTTTTTAATATAAACATCCCCTGCTAAGCTTGGGACAGAATGTTTATTAGCCATCGAGCATACAAATCCTCCGAAAGGGAGAGCTGTCCTTGCAGTTGGTTTTTCCACGATATGCATCATTCTACTGAACATGTAGGAACCTATATCCATCCTTTTTTTCTTCCCCATATAATAAAGAAATTTTACTCTCTCGGGATGGATGGAAAACTCATGTCCAGTAGGGTTGAGTGTTTGAGATACGTAGGCATGCAACAATTTATACAAAGTTTTTAATTGATCTTTGTATACATTTTGAGGAATCTTGGCACCCATTGAAACACCTGTAATCTCATGAATTGCATCCGTCGTGGAAACATTATCAATATCTTTCATATCAAACTCAGGAACTGGATCAAATCCATAAAATTCGTTGATGACAGCAGCATTTACTCTAATCAGTTTTCCTCTCAGAAACACCAGTGGTTGATCCTCTTCTTTTTCTTTAATTTCAGCCGGAAGATTTGAGTAAAATTCTCTTACTATTGTTTGGGAGATTTTCTCAAGACAGAATTTGTTCAATTTCTCCAATTGATAGAATTTCAATATATCCAGAAAAGTTTCGTCTTCGACATCATCCATCTTAATTGATCTTTCAGGCATAACAGCCTTTTTTTTGAAATATTTAATGTAAATCTTCTTAGTTTTAGAGTCTTTAAAATTTTTTACCTCCTCTCCAGCCTGGGACTTATTTGATGATTGTTCTTCCTCTTCATTTTCCTCTTCTGATGAGGATTCAAAATCCACAGAGTACGCTGATGACTCTGTATCCGTTGCCACCTTAGCCTTCTCTTGAGTACGCCTTCGATCTTCATAAGTTGAGTCTTCCGACGACTCTGTATCGAAGATAGATTTTTCGGTCTTTGTCGAGCAATGAGTGTTTTTAGCCTTTTTTGCACGTGGCTTTGTCACGACCCGCACCTACTGTGAGGGTACGAGAGCGTAACAACGCCCAGCCTACGCCGCAGTGTCGGCGGTAGAACGCTGTTCTAGGTCATAAACTATAACTAACATAATATGAATACTCTCCATAAGGAGGCCAACATATAGAGGTACAACTCAATCACAATCTAAGGTAGAATGTAGCATAATGGAAAATGGATAAGAAATCCTCAACTGAGGTGCAGCAGAAAGAAATAACAAAGTCTCAACATCTCTAAAATATACAACTCTGAAAATAAGACAATAGCTAAACATGAAAAGAAAGGACAGTCTAAGCTATCTACACTATACAAGGTATCATCCTGAACAGCTGCCTGAACCTCCCCAGGGGTCCAGGTCGCGAGTGTCAACTAGGCAAACTCCAAGTAAGGGTGCAGGGTTCCTCATCATCCTCTGTAAAATTTTCAACAGGTCCAGTCAGGACGGGAGCGAGCACAAAACATCTCACGCAGTTCATATCATGTTAGGAAATATAAAGCATGCAATAGCGTAAGGTACATGAAACGCTGAAAGAAGAATGTATACGAAAACAGCAGAGATTTGATAATAGGAAATATCTATATATGATAAGTAAGAACTGTAAGCAACATGTGATTTAGAGCACAATATAGTTATGTAAACGGGTTAGGTTATACAATAAAATGGGACTCCTTTGTACGTGGGTGTATAATGGACATATACAATTTCTTATACAATAGGATTGATCACATAACCAATTTTACTCTCCCTCCCCAATCAATACACAAGGATCCAATTCAGTTACGTTACCTTATACAATGGCTTGTACAATGGCTTATACAATGGCTTGTACAATGGCTTGTACAATGGCTCAATGTGATAATGAGAGTACAATATGCACAATGAGTGTACAATGATAAGGATATTCAATAAATATAATATGTAAGTGAAACGCACATCACAATATGTATTTAGTGAATACAAGGAGATAATATCTCAGAAGAAGATCCACATAGTACTAATCCGTGATAATGATCGTGTCAGCATCAAGTACAGTAATTTAGAGTAAGAATATAAATCCAGACAAGTATGAAACGGTCAGATAATGTACTCGCCTCGTATCTGAATGTCTGAAATAAATGTACTGTCTGAGATGAGGTAACTGACTCCTAGTTAGAACAACACAAGTCAAGATGTATACAGGAGATGATAATAGTAATCTATAATGCATCTGCATGCTGTCTAGATCAAACTAGACTAAAGTCAACACTTGGTCAACTCTAGTCAACCACACTAGTCAACTAGGTCAAGTCCTAGCCCAAACAAGTCTAATAAGTCTCACTAGGCCTAACCAAGCCTAGGCTAGCAGTCACACACCAATCACAAGGCTATACAAGCCAACACAAGTCACACATCAAGATACATCACTATCATGCATATTATATATATATATATATATATATATATATAAGAGAAAGGAACTAACATGTAAAGCTATGTGTGTGCGTGAACATGGAGGTGTACATAAAAAGAGAAATTAACACTAGTCATGAGTTTACACTACACATGGCACAAAGCTAACCCATCTATATTACACATGTATTATACTTAACATGCATGGCTACAAGTATACATCTATATACATTAGAGTAGAGACTATTTAAGTTATAACTAACATGCATCTATACTTTACATAAATCTATATATATTATAGCAATCATTTAGAGAAGGGTTACATGGCATGGTGGTTGATATAGAGTGGGGTGTCCTTGTGCAGAGGGTGAAGTTCATTCTCAGTTTAGTTTCACATTTACATATAAACTAAAGTGAGCTATCCCATAAACTGGTGTAACTAACCACATAAAATAAACCATGTTATCTGAAATCTGCCATTAAGCCAACATCACAAATGCATACAGCTCATGCATTGTCTAATACTGAAATTAACTAACATTTCGAATTAAGGGGTTGAAGGTTAACATTACATTCATAGACATTCCACTATATTGAAAACTAAAATTGGCTTGGCAATAGAAAAAGGAAGGTATATATGCTTACATGGACTGTTCAGTGTTCGAACAACCTAAAATGAACTAACATTCAATATAAATATCAGCTATGCATTGGTCCAATGTCTATATATGAAATCTGATATTGCATTTACAATATTTATACATTATGCATTCATATCTATCATTACATATGTACCTTGTATTTATATCTAGCATTCATTATATACTTTCATGCATGCATTGTATATCATTCTTTCATTCATGCATTTATGTATTGCTTACATACATTACATTAATTGCATTCCTACATGCTTGCATTCAACCATATATATACATTAATGTAAAGAGGATATATCATATATATATATCATTTCATTCATCTAACATATCATGCATTACATCTATTATTACATTATATTCATGCTTGCATTCATTCATCATTCATTTATTCTTTTGCACCACTATATGCACCATACATTACATACTATGGAACCTACATATTCATCACAAGCCATACTTATACATGCTTACATTAGATATGATACTTATATCTCAAACATCATTTATTTAACTATTTACTCATGCTTGCATTCTCTATTTAATTACATAATGTATATACATTAACATGGGTTAAAATCAAATAGAACATTATATTACACACAAGGGTGCACAAGATGCATATGCCGAATAGTAACTCCTACTAATAATTAATACTGTACCATCTCAGCATGAATTAAAATTTAGGATTAAAGTATATAATAGATCTATGTGTTAGCTTTCCGAAACTTCAAACGGATCACATTTTTGTTTCCGGAAACTCCCGGAATCGCAAAAACACCGAGAACGCGTTTGTCTTTCGTACAGCTGACACTCAAATAATTCTCCAAAAAGTTACAGAAAGAATTAGGCCTATTAATATATGTTTTTGGAAAGCTAACTTCAATACGCTTTTTTTTTAAAAAACGGGAGATTAAACCGAACTTTGAGCTAGAAGTTATGACATTTCTAAGAGGGCTGAAATTAAAAACGTGGATAAAAATCATGACGAATTTAGATAGTTTGAGACAAAAGAACACAAGTATATAACATAATATATCAAGAACTCACTCTCTACACTAATATATATATATATATATATATATATATATATATATATATATATATATATATATATATATATGAGACACTATAGAACACATCTCCAATACAAAAATATGAGATTAAACATGTAATAATTCATTCATACATAACAACAACACATAGTGTGTCCAAATTTGGAATTTTTCCACATGGACACAACCACAACATAAAGGACACTCCTATGACCTCCAAATTGATACGAAATGGACACAAATAGAGATACAATCATGGGGGTCATTCCTATGGGTTCAAACTAGACCTATATGCATGAGAAAATGAAAAGGAGAAGGGATTTATACCTCCCGGTAGATCGAATCGAAGAAAAGCCTTCCCGGAGCGACACCGACACGTAGAGATTCCAAAAGGACACGAACGAGCTCCGAATCCTCCCAAACTTGGGTAGTTTCCTCCTTGGGTAGAATGGAGAAGGAAAGAAGAAGATTTGGTGGTGAAATGGAAGAATTTGGTGGAGAAATTGCTAGGGATTGCTCTCTAGGAATTTGGGGAAGAACAAGAGAGAGAGTGTGGATGAGAATAATGAATTGAACTTGAGCCTATCCTCTCCCAAAGTGGCTGGCCATATGGGGCTATTTGTCCTATTATGGTAAGGTCCAAAATGCCCCCACTAACCTATTCTATTAGTATTAGGAAAGGGCTAATTGGTTGGGGCTAAATTGGTCATTCTAAAGTCTCTAATCACACTAACCTTATCCATAATAATTAGTCTAACCTCTAACTAAAATATTTCTATCATGTGGACTAAAATTAATATCATGTGGGCCATGCCTAACTAGTGTATGGGTCCATTAAAGTCAACACTACCCCCGGGTCCCCGTTTCAAGTCGGATTGAGCTAAAATTCGAACCCGACTCAAATAATCCCAAAACAATATCATAAATAATAAAATAAATTTCAAAAATATTTTGAAAATACAAAATGACAAAAATACCTATGTTCCTGAAAACTGGGGGTGACAAATTTCCTCGAAATTAAAACCAAACAATAGTAAAATGTCAAAATCACAAGTCATAATTTTAAATAGTTTAAAAATAATTAAAAATCACCAAAAATCATAATATAAAATAATTATCAATAAATTATAATTATAATTACAAAATTTTAAAATTACCCTCATCTAAAAAACTGGATGTTACAATCCTACCCACCTTATAAAAATTTCGTCCTCGAAATTAAGATGATCGCACTCCCTTCTAGGTCAAACATAGTCAAGGGTCAATCACTAGTCAATTTCTCAACATCCAAGTACTTGGTCATCAACTGGTCAACTTCTTAGAGTTTTACCTATGCTAGCTATTTAGGTGTTGGCAACTAGAATTTAGCAAAAAAGAAACTCTATAATAGACTAGCTCTTAACTTTCCAATCCTATCAAGTCACCTATAACTAAATACCTACAAGCTAAGCACATGAATACCAAATACCACATATATATGCTCAAGAACAACAACCCATCATATATATCCTAAGTATATCATCTATATATATATATATATATATATATACATGACTGATCAACCAAGGGTTAAGGCAGACTAAACTTATATGGGTCTGAAACAATGCTTAGAACTAGGCTAAGGATGAATGGTCTGAATCAAGGGGACATGGTATCTAGTGAAGGGTCTGCACACTGCCTATAAAGGTGATCAACACAAAGAAACTCAACACGAAGGGAACTTAACTAAAATGGAAAACTGAACCAAGTATAGGCTAAACAACATGTTTATAACCCTATACAACAATGGCCTATAGATACCAACTAACCTATTTCCTATATGCCAATATCATCTGCAATCTATCTATGCAAATAGACCTCTCGGTCTTAGGTGAAACTACAACTATACTCAAAGGCAGGCTCTGGTCATGGGTGCCTCATTGGAAAAGGTAAGGGAAAGTAGTAATAATCATCAAGGATGTAAGGCATACTAACATCCTATGTGTAGCTGGTTGGTATTATAGATAACAGGAGAATTATCTGCAATGGGTTACTATTCTAACACCAATGCTAACTATCACCTCTAGGGTACAGACACTCTACAAGTCATCATACCATTATACTATGAAGGAACTACCTATGAATAAGCTCTACAAAACTAAATATCCCTACTCCTAAGTCATTTATAACAATCAAAAGGGTATGATGTTTAAACCTTTTCAAGATACAATCTGTTAATCATATGCGTCTGTCCAAAATCATGTTGTCTAGAGTCTTCATTATGCTAGTGAGCAAGGTTACGATAATCACAGAGTCCTTGACTAAGGTACGTACCTCTAGGTTCATGGTATTTAAAATTTTCGTACTGCCGCATGCGACGGCGAAAACCTTAAATTCCTATACCCGAGAATACATCCAAAATCTGACTACATGTCCTCACTATACCAACTAACACGACTATCGAGGATTATAGATCCCATGATTTAGGCGACCTAGCCCATATGATTTTCTCAGAAGAAAAAATCAAACACAATAAAAGAATAACATGATGAAAATAAATCAATCAACAAGGAACAGATAGAATCGGATTTCAAGGTAATTATAAAAGATAATTGCGGGAATGGAATTGAGAAGCACGAAACTTGCAGCAAGATCTCCAACGGTCTGTGCATCCTCGACTGTCATGACGGTAGCGCGCCCTGCTGGTTTCCTCCAGCCTGATGCTAATACTGCACAAATCTCTGCTGCTGATGCTGCATGAATCGCTGCTGCTGAGAGAAACCGGAAATGAAAGGAAAAGTCTCTGTACAGACGGAGGTGCACCTCCAATGTAGCAGAAACGTCAACCTGAGTCGGCACAACAGAAGCTGCGGTCTCGAGGCCCTGATGAACAGGACGAAAGGTGGCCAGCCTCTCGATAGTATCCCCCGAACCGAAGCGATGAGATCGTGTCTTCATAACCATCATGAAGACAGATCAAAACAAGAAGAAATTTCTGAGAATGAAGCAAAAATTCAAGGAGAACAGTTTATATTCAAGGGAAGTCAATAAGCAACAATTTTAGACAAAAAGAATAGGATTAAGAGTTTTTCCTAATGTGATTGAGTACCTCCAAAAATATCCTAATCCAACTGCAGGCTGTAGTGATACTCTAGTTCGAATACCACTACATAAACTCGACCTGCATGGGCCACCACTAAAAATGTGTCACGACCCGCACCCACTGTGAGGGTACGAGAGCATAACAATGCCCAGTCTACGCCACAGTGTCGGCGGTAGAATGCTGTTGTAGGTCATGAACTATAACTAACATAATATGAATACTCTCCATAAGGAGGCCAACATAGAGGTATAACTCAATCACAATCTAAGGTAGAATATAGCATGATGAAAAATGGATAAGAAATCCTCAACTGAGGTACAGCAGAAAGAAATAACAAAGTCTCAACATCTCTAAAATATACAACTCTGAAAATAAGACAACAGCTAAACATGAAAAGAACGGACAATCTAAGCTATCTACACTATACAAGGTATCATCCTGAGCAGCTGCCTGAACCTCCCCAGGGGTCCAGGTCGCGAGTGTCAACTAGGCAAACTCCAAGTAAGGGTGCAGGGTTCCTCATCATCCTCTGTAAAATTTTCAACAGGTCCAGTCAGAACGGGAGCGAGCACAAAACATCTCACGCAGTTCATATCATGTTAGGAAATATAAAGCATACAATAGAGTAAGGTACATAAAATGCTGAAAGAAGAATGTATATAAAAATAGCAGATATTTGATAATGGGAAATATCTATATATGATAAGTAAGAACTGTAAGCAACATGTAATTTAGAGCACAATATGGTTATGTAAACGGGTTAGGTTATACAATAAAATGGGACTCCTTTGTACGTGGGTGTACAATGGACATATACACTTATACAATAGGATTGATCACATAACCAATTTTACTCTCCCTCCCCTATCAATACACAAGGATCCAATTCAGTTACGTTACCTTATACAATGGCTTATACAATGGCTTATACAATGGCTTGTACAATGGCTTGTACAATGGCTCAATGTGATAATGAGAGTACAATATGCATAATGAGTGTACAATGATAAGGATATTCAATAAATACAACATGTAAGTGAAATGCACATCACAATATGTATTTAGTGAATACAAGGAGATAACATCTCAGAAGAAGATCCACATAGTAGTAATCCGTGATAATGATCGTGTCAGCATCAAGTACAATAATCTAGAGCAAGAATGTAAATCCAGACAAGTATGAAATGGTCAGAGAATGTACTCACCTCGTATCTGAATGTCTGAAGTAAATGTACTGTCCTAGATGAGGTACCTGACTCCTAGTTAGAACAACACAAGTCAAGATGTATACAGGAGATGATAATAGTAATCTATAATGCATCTGTATGCTGTCTAGGTCAAACTAGACTAAAGTCAACACTTGGTCAACTCTAGTCAACCACACTAGTCAACTAGGTCAAGTCCTAGCCCAAACAAGTCTAATAAGTCTCGCTAGGCCTAACCAATCCTAGGCTAGCTGTCACACACCAAACACAAGGCTATACAAGCCAACACAAGTCACACATCAAGATACATCACTATCATACATATTCAATATATATATATATATATATATATATATATATATATATATATATTTTATATATATATATATATATATATATATATATATATATATATATATATATATATATATATATATATATATATATATATATAAGAGAAAGGAACTAACATGTAAAGCTATGTGTGTGTGAACATGGAGGTGTACATGAAAAGAGAAATCAACACTAGTTATGAGTTTACACTGCACATGGCACAAAGCTAACCCATCTACATTACACATGTATTATACTTAACATGCATGGCTACAAGTATACATCTATATACATTAGAGTAGAGACTATTTAAGTTATAACTAACATGCATCTATACTTTACATAAATCTATATATATTATAGCAATCATTTAGAGAAGGGTTACATGGCATGGTGGTTGATATAGAGTGGGGTGTTCTTGTACAGAGGGTGAAGTTCATTCTCAGTTTAGTTCCACATTTACATATAAACTAAAGTTAGCTATCCCATAAACTGGTGTAACTAACCACATAAAATGAACCATGTTATCTGAAATCTGCCATTAAGCCAATATCACATATGCATACAGCTCATGCATTGTCTAATACTGAAATTAACTAACATTTCGAATTAAGGGGTTGAAGGTTAACATTACATTCATAGACATTCCACTATATTGAAAACTAAAATTGGCTTGACAATAGGAAAATGAAGGTATATATGCTTACATGGTCAGTTCAGTGTTCGAACAACCTAAAACGAACTAACATTCAATCTAAATATCAGCTATGCATTGGTTCTATGTCTACATATGAAATCTGATATTGCATTTACAATATTTATACATTATGCATTCATATCTATCATTACATATGTACCTTGCATTTATATCTAGCATTCATTATATACTTTCATGCATGCATTGTATATCATTTTTTCATTTATGTATTTATGTATTGCTTACATACATTACATTAATTGCATTCCTACATGCTTGCATTCAACCATATATATACATTAATGTAAAGAGGATATATATTATATATATATATATCATTTCATTCATCTAACATATCATGCATTACATCTATTATTACATTACATTCATGCTTGCATTCATTCATCATTCATTTATTCTCTTGCACCACTATATGCACCATACATTACATACTATGGAACCTACATATTCATCACAAGCCATACTTATACATGCTTACATTAGATAGGATACTTATACCTCATACATCATTTATTTAACTATTTTCTCATGCTTGCATTCTCTATTTAATTACATAATGTATATACATTAACATGGGTTAAAATCAAATAGAACATTATATTACACACAAGGGTGCACAAGATGCATATGCCGAATAGTAACTCCTACTAATAATCAATACTGTACCATCTCAGCATGAACTAAAATTTAGGATTAAAGTATGTTATAGATCTATGTGTTAGCTTTCCAAAACTTCAAACGGATTGTGTTTTCGTTTCCGAAAACTCCCGAATTCGCGAAAACACCAAGAACGCATTTGTCTTTCGTACAGCTGACACTCAAATACTTCTCCAGAAAGTTACAAAAAGAATTAGGCCTATTAATACATTTTTTGGAAAGCTAACTTCAATACGCTTCTTTAAAAAAAAAACGGGAGATTAAACCGAACTTTGAGCTAGAAGTTATGACATTTCTAAGTTAGGGCTGAAATTAAAAACGTGGATAAAAATCATGACGGATTTAGGTAGTTTGAGACAAAAGAACACAAGTATATAACATAATATATCAAGAACTCACTCTCTACACTAATATATATATATATATATATATATATATATATATATATATATATATATATATATATATATATATATATATATATGAGACACTATAGAACACATCTCCAATACAAAAATATGAGATTAAACATGTAATAATTCATTCATACATAACAACAACACATAGTGTGTCCAAATTTGGGATTTTCCCACATGGACACAACCACAACACAAAGGACACTCCTATGACCTCCAAATTGACACGAAATGGACACAAATGGAAATGCAACCATGGGGGTCATTCTTATGGGTTCAAACTAGACATATATGCATGAGGAAATGAAAAAGAGAAGGGATTTATACCTCCCGGTAGATCGAATCGAAGAAAAGCCTTCTCGGAGCGACACCGACACGTAGAGATCCAAAAGGACACGAACGAGCTCCGAATCCTCCCAAACTTGGGTAGCTTCCTCCTTGGCTAGAATGGAGAAGGAAAGAAGAAGATTTGGTGGTGAAATGGAAGAATTTGGTGGAGAAATTGCTAGGGATTGTTCTCTAGGAATTTGGGGAAGAACAAGAGAGAGTGTGGATGAGAATAATGAAATGAACTTGAGCCTATCCTCTCCCAAAGTGGCTGGCCATATGGGACTATTTGTCCTATTATGGTAAGGTCCAAAATGCCCCCACTAACCTATTCTATTAGTATTAGGAAAGGGCTAATTGGTTGGGGCTAAATTAGTCATTCTAAAGTCTCTAATCACACTAACCTTATCCATAATAATTTGTCTAACCTCTAACTAAAATATTTCTATCATGTGGACTAAAATTAATATCATATGGGCCATGCCTAACTAGTGTGTGGGTCCACTAAAGTCAACACTACCCCCGGGTCCCCGTTTCAAGTCGGATTGAGCTGAAATTCGAACCCGACTCAAATAATTCTAAAACGATATCATAAATAATAAATAAATTTCAAAAATATTTCAAAAATACAAAATAACAAAAATACCCCTGTTCCTAAAAACTGGGGGTGACAAATTTCCTCGAAATTAAAACCAAACAATAGTAAAATGTCAAAATCACAAGTCATAATTTTAAATAGTTTAAAAATGATTAAAAATCATCAAAAATCATAATATGAAATAATTATCAATAAATTATAATTATAATTACAAAATTTTAAAATTACTCTCATCTAGAAAACTGGGTGTTACAGGCTTGGCTGACGCCTCCGCTTTCATCGTCGCTGCCGCCGCCGCTGCTTCCATCGCTGCCCTTTCGGCCTCTGCCCTAGCGACCATAATCTTGGTTTTCGTCGTCTTTGCAAGTTCTGCCCTTCGGGCCTGTATCGCATCCCTTTGTGGATTCTTCCCCTTCGGCGACGGTTGTTGTTTCTTTGACGACATTTTGATTAGAAGAGGGTTTGGGAGAAGGAAGAGGGTTTGAGAGAAGAAGAGGAAAAATTCGACCGTCTTATATGATCTTGGAAAGTGAAAAAAATTAGAATAGTTTTGAGTCTTAAATTAAATTTATTACTATTATTACTAGTATTAGACGGTCGAATTTATTACTTTTAAATTTTAAAAACTACTTTCCAAAATTAAATTTATTACTATTATTACTAGTATATATCCATGTGAAATCACTACATAAACATTTAGGATTTTGAGACCCTAATTTTAAAAACTACTTTCCAAAATTAAATTTATTACTATTATTACTAGTATATATCCACGTGTTTTGTATAAATTATTGAAAAATTTGGCAAAAAAAACGTGGTGGAAACATGTTTATTTAAAAAAATTTGACAACATATTTAAGAATGTGAAGTTTAATCTCAATATTTCCATTTTTCGAATATTTGATTATATTTTTGAAAATAAGAAGACTATGTACTTGAAAAGAGTAAAATTGAAACACTCAAAGTTGTCCTCTATTTTACTTTGTAATCATATTTAAGATGGATTTGACGGCAAGATTGACGCTGGCAGCATAATCAATTCTATGACGTAACAAGTCATTGATGGGGATATCGTCGTTGATATATGGATTTGACGTAACAAGATTTGTTAATTATAAAGAGCAATGCTATAGTTAGCAAATCGGTGTAAGTTGTAAGAAGGTTGTAAAAGTTTGATTGTAGCCGAAACCAAATTAAGTTAACAAAATATTATATTTCATTAAATCCCAGCTTCGTCGTCGGAACATTCTTCGGAGAAGTATACAAGAGGAGGACAAAAAACTGTAAAAAACAAAAAAAAAGGGGTCTAGCCCTCACTGGCCTCGCGGAGGATCTCCGCAAAGTCCTGCAGGGTGCGCACACCCGCCCTATGGCACAGGCGGCGAAATGCTTCCCTCTTCTCCAGAGAATCCCGTTCCTCCGGAGTGATCGACAACAGGTCAAAGTTGGGCGCCAGATGAAGAGGTCGAGCGATGACCTCCAGTGACAACCCGCAGGAGGTCAGGAAGTCCGCAGCCGCTGTCAGCCAGTCATGGGCCGGAGGCGCGGCACAGAGGGTGCTCCATGCGGAGAGGCTCGGCGACGACTGGAAGAAGACTCTGGCAATGGTTCCCAACCAGATGATCTTTTTGGAGCCATATTAAATGTGCAACCTACTCAGATGAATGGGGACCCCTATGTATATATATACACGTTCCTAACCGACTCTTCTTATTCCTTATTAGAAGTTGGGAATATTCAATTTCTTATTCCTTATTGGAAGTTAGGGATATAATGCTATAGTTACAACCAAATGCTTACAACACTCTTACAACCTTCACCCATTGCCCACATGTCAGCAATGGGTGAAGGTCGGAAGAGTGTTGTAAGCATTTGGTAGTAGACTTAGCATTATTGATATCTTATTCCAGGCTTAGTTGGTTGTGCTGTTTGGCTTTTATATGGAAGGCCTAGGTTCGAGTCTGGTGTTTGGGTTCTGTAGAATTTTCTATTGTTAACATTTTGTGGGTGCTATTATATACTTCTAACTTAGTATGGAACAATTTTTGGGACTGTTAATGGCCATTCTCCGTTCCTCTAACACGGAGAATGGCACATTTAGGACGGAGAATTGTACATTTAGGACGGCAAATGGTACATTTAGGATGGAGAATGGTAAATGTAGGACGGGGAATGATACATGTAGGACGGAGAACGGTCCATATAGGACGGAGAATGGTACATTTAGGACAAAGGTAGGACAGAGAATGATACATGTAGGACAGAGAATGGTACATATAAGACGGAGAATGATACATTTAGGACTGTTCTGTAGGGTTGTGAATTTTAAATAGTTTGTCTGTTTAGTTTTGTTTTGAATCTATATAAATTAGTTTTGAAGGCTCGTGAAGATGAATTAGTTTGGCTGTTTGGCTGTTAATGGCCATTCTTTGTTCCTCTAAGACGGAGAATGGTACATTTAGGATGAAGAATTGTACATTTAGGATGACGAATAGTACATTTAGGATGGAAAATGGTAAATGTAGGACGGAGAATGATACATGTATAGGACGAAGAATGGTCCATATAGGACGGAGAATGGTACATTTAGGACGGAGATAGGACGGAGAATGATACATGTAGGACGGAAAATGGTACATATAAGACGGAGAATGGTACATTTAGGACTGTTCTGTAGGGTTGTGAATTTTAAATAGTTTGACTGTTTAGTTTTGTTTTGAATCTATATAAATTGGTTTTGAAGGCTCGTGAAAATGAATTAGTTTGGCTGTTTGGCTGTGTAAATAGATTTTAAAGGGTTGTGAAAAAGAAACCAATGTTTTCGTATCGATCACCATTAATTATGGTGAATGGCACTGATACCACTAATATTAGTGGAATTTGCACCGCCAGAATTTATTTTGAATAAGGTAAAATCTGTGTTAGGAAATGGCGAAATCTCTTGAATATGATTACACTGAGATGTTGTATTAATGGTAAAATCTGTGTTGGAAAATGTCGAAATCTCAGAAGTGAGCCGTCTTAGGCGTCATTATATCACAGTCCATTTTATTTATAAAAAAATTAATCATGTAAAAAATTAGTATTGACAAAAGTAAAATTTTGTCAAAATGGAGAATCGAACTCATAAAAAATATCTTGTATGTAGACTAGTGAAAAATATAAAGAAATGCATGCATGCATGCATGCTAACGTTTTCACCATTCACCCCAGAAATGATAGATGATATCTAAATCATTATACATCTCGTATACAGGTTCCCCTGGTACTGGGATTACATTATCAAAGGGTTTTTTAAACGTCTGTATTGAATAACAAATTTTCCAGAGTTCGTCGTCGAAGATCACGTTGAAGCACCCACGTATGTCGAGCACGCTAAGACCCTTGCAGTTGCATATGATAGATCGCAGCGTGCCTCCATTGAACATGCCGAATCCCATATGTAGGTGCTCGAGACGCGGCATCGAATCAGCCACGGCCTTTCCCTCTGCCTCGTTTTTCGTGTCCAGTACGAACTGTTTCTGAGCATGAAATCTGGAGGGAGCATGTTCCTGCTCAGCTTGACCAGACGTTGGCAATACTCTCTGGCGGAAGATATTCCATTCGACGTGATATAGAGGCAGTAGCTAATGTCGAGTTCTTCCAGCACATGGAGAAACTCCAAGTGTCTTACGAAAGTTTCATCACTCACGTCGCACTTCGAAATGCGCAGCACCCTTAGAAATTTCCCACTGTATTACAAAAATGGGAAAACATCAATAGAAATTAACAAAAGTATACGTAAAATTTTGTAATAGAAAAAATAAAGTATTAGAATAAGACCAAATAAAATTTTGCACTGGCCTTAAACATGCAAAAGAGAAGGCGGTTTCATCGAGCTTGTACGCGGAGAAGGACCCTAGATATCCCCCACTGCGAGCTACGAGCTTCATTATGGTCAAACTAATCTCAGCGGTTTGCTAGGTCCTCCGGCACCACTGTACCAAGTCGACGTTAGACCAATAGTCTAAGGGACCGTTGAGTGCCTTCCACCACAAACGGCAAACTGGGGCCACGTTGCACATTACCTCGTCCGCCGGCATCCCCGACAGTACCAGTATCATCGAGAGAATCTCGGTAGGGATGACGGCCCATCCGCTGCAGTTGATCTTGCTCCTCTCCATTGCGACTGTTCTTCTTCTTCTTTCCTTTGTTTCTCTCTAGTCGGATGGGTTCTCTTCTTTGAAAAAGGCTATTTAACCCCTCGTTTAGGGGGTGTAACCCGCTCGTGGAGGTGTGTGACCGAACAAGGCACGAATCTATTGGGAAATAACGGTAATGCTACTGTATTAATATTAGCAATTAGTCGTTTGGGCTCCCAACATATTTGGGTGATGCCATCTCCCATTATGTGACATCTGACATGGCAGATGACATAACAGCTGACATGGCAAATTTTAACCCCAAAAATTATTATCCAAATTTTTTAATGTTAATGATAATGTCAATATTAATATTAATGTTAATATTAATGGTAATGCTAATGTTAATGTTAATGTTAATATTAATATCAATGTTAATATTAATGTTAATATTAATTAATGTTAATTTAATATTAAATTATTTATTTACTATTAATGTTTATTTTAATATTAATTTTATTGTTAAATTTTGTCATGTCAGCTGTCATGTTAGCAACCATGTCATATGTCACATAATGGAAGATGGTATCACCCAAATTTTTTGGGAGCAAATAACATTTTCGTAATATTAGTTTTAATTGTATTGTAAATTTTAAATTAACAGAAAAGCCAATGTAGATTTATTATTAATGCTACTGTAAAATTTTCCCGATCATACCTCGATACTTACGTTTGTCGACCGAGTTACCGTCTTCATCATTATCAAGTTTTCACCCGAATCATCGTCCTCATTGGGGCGTGATGCCGTATTTAATCTGGAGTTGCGCTCGTGCAAGGCAAGATAATAGATTCATAATAGTGTTTATAGCTCAAATTGATAACATAAGCATCGGAAGGAAAACGTAGTATACAACAAGAATCTCTTTTATTGATAATAAACTGAAGGTTACAATGGCTCTGAATAGCCCAACTTAACATGCCAATTGGCTACAACACTCATGATCTCTCTAGCTCAAAAAAGAGTACATTGTTCTATACATTATGCCTCTTTATAGCCAACAAGTAGTCTTCGGCTGAACATCTCCATGTCGCAAGTCAGAACGCCAATACGGTAGCTCCTTTTGAACGCTAAGGACTCCATGCCTCGGCACGTCCAAGCCGAGCCCTGCCTCGAGCTGAACATATCCTGAACTTGTCCACTACCGTGTCCCTACGGCAGATACAATTAGACATAATCTTAACATAAACATAGTGATCGTGCTCATCTATGTCCCATTTCGTCTAGCCTGCAAGGTTAGAACTTTACATAAGAAATCATATCATTTCACTCAACCAACCAACCGTAAACTTAAACATATGCATAAGGGTGGCAGGCGCTGTGCCTGCACCCAGCGCTAATCTCAGTCCACCGGCCCTATCTATATGAAGGTCACGGTGTTTCGCACCGTAATGCATCTTTGGCATCCTTATGTGTAAGACTATGATCGCTTCGATATGGGTTGCTAGTCCAATATCCGAAGGATCCCAAACTTATTGATATCATAGCTTATCACAACACTGGACGGTCGCAACCCGTCCTAATGATGTGCACCATAAATACCATACATAATTCTCTTCTTTGAACTACTCGGTTGAATTAAGATGATGTGCACCATAAATACCATACATAAATACCAACACTGGACGGTCGCAACAATATCATAGCTTATTGAGTATATTATATTGACATTGCTTGTCCTCCATTCGGAGTTGACCGTTCTCGACAGGTTTTGATATTATAACTATTGTTAGATAGTAGAACTGGATTGCGTTCTACGTCATTTCTACGGTGTATGCTGGGATACTGTCACGCACTCATGCCCTTACTTCTGGTACGGGTTGTGATAGGGTGCGCAAGAAAGGAACAATGTCGCTACCGATTCGGTTGGGACCGATAAGTCGGAATCGGCCGGGTCGATCGAACGGGAACGGTTGAATTAAGATCCATTCCACGTTATGGAATGGCTTCTCTGGAACCAAGTTGTCATGACCCGCTACCCAAATTGTTGGGCCGGGTCGAGTCATGCCCAACCTACGTTTGAGATAAAATGTAGTAAGCTGTTCTAAAGACAACAGGATAAGACTAAATGTGCTAACAGTTCTATAAGTGAATAAAAGTCATAAATGCTCCAAACACAAAAGTCGTCTCATATAGTAATAAGTCCAAGTACAAGTCTGAAATATAAAACTGGATACATGTCAAGTTACAAAATACGTAGTCTAATACATGACTACACTAAATATCCCAAGCAACTACGCAAACTAGACGAGTTTTCCCGCAGGAACATCCTCGTAAAGCAAAGCCTGGTCCTCGGCAGTATCTCCATAATATGAGTCGCAGAGTAACTCCTCCTCAGTAAGGACACCTACAACGTTATCCTGTCAGGACGGGAGCAAGTACTGATTCTAGCAAACTAAATATACAAAGCATGAACATGAATGTAATAAACTGGAATCATGGCATATCATGGTTTAATCGGTTCTTTTAGAAATGACAACATATAGTTTAAAAGTTTAAAACCGTAGCATATACGTGAATCGGTCAATAGGTGAATAGGATGTACAGCGGCACTTATCAAGTTTTTCTGGCATACACATACGTGTACGAACGGCATCGGTGTATATCCATACACAAACGTGGGATCAGAACATACGACAAGGTTACATATAGAATGTCACCGAGCGCGGTAAATACATACGGAGAAGGGGGTCATGTTCACGTACAATACTAACAGTTTCTCCTTAACCCGTTATTTAAACATGTGAGAGATATGAGATACTGTCTAAACATGGTAGAGACTAAAAGTAATACAACATGTAAAGTTCTAACTTGCTACCCCAAGGATCAGCATTTAACATGGTTGGTAAATCGCAGTTTATTGTTATAGCAGTATGTAAAGTTCGTAGAAAGTACTTGCCTCTAGCAAAGCAAGCTGCGATAAAAGTGTTATAGATGTTTGGTAACTCGTCACTGTAGAAATAAATACATAAACTTAGTTTTTATACTAAGCTAAAACACTAGCACACTAATTGGTACAACACGACTTGTGACTGGGCACCTAGCCAAAATAATGACTTTAGCATAGGAGACCAATATGGGGTGACACACTACTATAACTAACTTTCTATGGTCTTTACACTAGTGAGGGGTAAGGTTCAACACGGCTATAACTCAAAATAACACAAAAAGTTGCAAGTCATAATTATTCAATAAATAAATCAAATGAACATTGTGTTCCAACAATTTTTGAGATAGACAAAAAAGCTTAATCTTATATAAATTAAAGTACCAAAATGATCCTTGATAATTATAGAAATTTATTATAATTTTTTTGGAATTTATTAACCAGTACAAGTATTTTATAAAAATCAGTTTTACTAAGTACACAGAAAATGAGTTCTGGTTTCATATGCCAAAATAGTGGCAAAACTGTAAATTAAATATTGTAAAAATTATACTAAATTAGCTAAATTAACATAGTATCTAAATACTATTTTTCTAAAATTTTAACAGCAAGTTAAGTATTTTTATACTCTCTCCGATCCTGGTGCCATCCTTTGAAGGTGTCATCCTGTAGACTCTCCCCGATCATGGTGCCGTCCCTGGAATCAAGTCGATGGTCAAAACTATGCCTCACCGAAAAATGAAAACTCTGCCTCACCGGGAATACCAAAAATAATCTTGCCAATATTGTTTGCCATTAAAATTGTTTGATTGCAAATCTTAATACAAACAGAACAGTGTTACAATATAGGACTTAGATGTAGTCCTAGGAGTACACTTTTGTTTAATCTGGGTCCTTAGTGCCAATGGAGCGAGTGGTAATGCGTTGACTCCGTTGACGGGCTGACGACGGTTATCGGTTCTCTGAAGGTGTAGATTGCTCTGGGTGCTGGAGCTTGCCGAGAGGAGGAAGACGTTGAGTGTCTGTCTCTGCCTCTCTGGTGATTCTCTATATGTTTGCTGTGGATTCTGTACGTTGTTCGTATGTGTGTCCGGAAGAAGGAAATAATCCCTCTATTTATAGCTGGGCAGGTTGGCTGCTCATTCGCGCATATGTAGGATGCACCGGTACGTGGGGACGCCACATGGAGATTGCTGATGGAGGCGCATGGATGATGCACCCTACTTGAGGGGTTGAATTCTTCATACTGCTGTTGTGAGCCGGCACGTAGCAGAGGAGAAGATCTTTCTGTTGCTGAAATCTTGGATGAGTTGAGTCAAAGGACACGTGTCGTCGACTCATGGCTCGGAGATCTCGGATCTGATGGAGGGATGATTTGGTGGGATGCGCCTTGGATTGGGCGCATGATGAGATTTTGGCTCGTGACCTTTAGGAGTCACGAACCGTTCTGGGCGCATGGCTTTTGAGGCGCATGCGAGCGACTTTCCTTCTGTCTTTCGGGATCAGAGATTAGTCTGGGGTGCATGGCTTTTGAGGCGCATGCAAAGCTTCAACTGGAGACTCTTCTTCTGTCTTTAGGGATCAGTGAAGGGTCTGAGGCGCATGGATTTTGAGGCGCATGCAGGTTTGGGCGCATGGCCGCGGAGGCGCATGCGGGTGGTTGAGTGGCCACGTGGCAGTAGCCGTCGGAGTAAAGTCATGATGATGCTGACGTTGCCGACGCTTCGTCTTCTGAAAAAGCTGCCGACCGTTCAGACTTTGGGAGATGTGCTGCCAACTCTGTCAGTTCAGCATTTAATGTTTGTGACATTTGATGGACAGCTGAAGGGGCGTGTTGGTTGACGTTCCACTAGGCGTATGGGGACGTATGGAGGCGCATCCTCTGTGATGCGCTTGGTACAGGGCACATCTGTGGGAGGCGCTTGGTGTTTGAAGGGGTGTGATGCGCTGTCCAGCGGGCGTATCCGACACGTCTTTAATGATGCGGCTGTTTCGCTTCTCGAGTGCTTTTAAATAGCCATTTGGCTGAAGTCGAGGCGTCTGGTTCATCCATTTAATGTGAGTTCATTGCACGGAATTCGGAGAGCCATCCACTTGGCGCGTGGGTTTGATCTGCCCGGCCTATAAATAGTGGCATGGAGAGAAGGTTTGCTTCTCGCTCTCTCATGTACTTCCAACCATGAACTTGGATATTCGAGTGCATTCTGTTGATGAAGTGCTCCCGAGGGTGAAGATGAGACGCCATGTCGTCGTTGATGCACTTGAAGGTGACTATTACATCCAAAAGACGGAGTCGAGGGCTTCCGAGGCAGGCGGAAGGTGCCTGTTGCATCCAAAGATAGGGATGTTCGGGCCTCGTCTCCGTTGTTCCGGAAGAGCCGTAGATCGGAATGGCGGTGCTAGGCTCTTTCTTCCTTCAAAGTGGATGTCGCCCACTCTGGTTGTGTTGAAAGCTGCTCCTTTAGCCGTATTTCGATTATGGTCTTCCTTGGTCTTTGGAGGCTCTTTCGAAGCCTCCCCTGGCCACAGATTTGCGGTGCTCTTCTCTTCCTTGGTTCCAGCCAGAGGGTTAAATGCTTTGTTTAGTCGAAGCACTTATCAGGTGAGCCTGGCTGGAAGAGCGGCACATAACTGGGCTGCTGAAGGGATGCACATAACTGAGCTGGATGCACATAACTGAGCTGCTGAGGAGATGGTGGGATGCGCCTGGTTGGAGGCGCATGGTATCTGCTGCGCCTAACTGGCGGCGCATGGTGACTGTTGCGCCTATCTGGAGGCGCATGGTGGCCGCTGGCTGTAGACTTAGGATCTTTTCTTTGTAGAAATTCTCCTTTGTACAACCTTTTCTAGACATGTAATAGACTTTTGTATATAAACAAAAAGTCTTTCTTCAAATGTCTATACTTATTGACTTTGCTGTGAAGTATTCTGTCCGAGTTCTGGCGCATGGGCTTTCTGGTTGTGAAATTCCATGCTTCTACAAATATGGCAGTCTATTCTTGTGTATTGTTCCTTCAACCAATCCATTCCTAGGCCAAGGGACCGATTCGGCCCGCAGCAAAAGGGTCATCGTCTAACCCAGCTATAGTCCGTGATGTCTTAACATTGCTAGTGGCCTTCACACCCTTTCACTGCTTAACAAATGCACGTGACACGGGATGGTGCTTGTTATACTACGATAGCCCAACAAAACTCTTTTCTAATGTGTTCGTGCAACGACTTGACAAGCAAGGGCTACGTCAAGCCTAGCATCGAGGGAACGTGTTGTGCATGCGTTCGACTTGAATAATCAAGTTCTTTGGGTGCATAGACTTATGCAAGAAGCGGTGAAATACGACTTAAACTACGGGACAAGCGAATGTTAATATTAATTGTAGTTTCAATTATATTTTAAATAAAAAGAATATAATTTTAACTTTAACTAGTTTGAAGTAAATGTTAAATTCAAAACTATTTTAAATTTTAGTAGTAATATTAGTTTCAATAATATTGTAAATTTTAAATTAACAGGAATGCCACGGTATTAGAAACCTAGCTAGCTGATGTCACGTTGCTCGGGGCTCGGTTAGTGTTCGTCTAAACTCGTACGTGCGAACTAGTTATTAGTAATGATAACCAAAAATTGAATTTTAAGTTAAAATCTAGTCGAGCTCGATCCTTCCTCTTTATCCCATCTTCCACACTCTCTCTTTCTCTCTCTCTCTCTCTCGAGTTCTCTCACAGGTTGTGTACCTTAACACAACCGATCCCGTAGCATTAAATGCTCTGCATGCGTTATCCTACACAATTTAATAATAAACAATGATACCATATCATTAGAAGAGCAAAAGTTGTCTTGGAAGTCGTAAAAAATTACTTTGTATTGTCTTCTCAATACTTTTTTTGCATTGGAGATGACTTTTTAAATTTATTGTCATTTGTGAATATAGCCGCCTATGCAAGTTATTGTCTTCTGCCTCATGCCACATAGGATACACAACACATAACAAGACAATAGGGTTTCGTAGCATTAAATGCTGCTGCATGCGTTATCCTACAGAAGAGGGCCACGTGGAGATTGTTGTTGCATGCTTCCTCATGCGTTATTAGCTACACAATTTAATAATACATGTACCCAGAAGACGAGAAAGTTGTGTTGTTGGAAGTTGTTTCCTTAAAATTATGCTTGCTCCTAGAATCATTCAAGATTTTTCATGAGCCATCAAAATAGGACCACATGGCGGAGTTACAAGGAAGACAAAAAGGTTGTGTTGTTGCCTTGCTGGAAGTTGTTTCTTCCTGAATAATGCTTTTTGTACCTCCAAATTGTACTTTCAAACTGTCCATCCTTACGTGGCAGCTGACGTGATATGTTGATCTGGCAGCTGACGTGGCAATTTTTTTTAAAATAAAACTAAAAATAAAAATTAACATTAAAGTTAATATTCCAGCTTAACATTAACATTAATATTAATATTATCGTTAACATTAACAATAATATTAATATTAACATTAACCTTAACATTAATATTAACATAAATTAATATTAACATTAAATTAACATTGATATTAACGTTAAATTATTATGGAGAAAATTGGGTAGTTAATTTTTTGGATTAAAATTTGCCATGTCATTAGTCATGTCAGATGACACACTATTATTTAACATGCCACATCAGATGGGAGGGCTATATATTAGAGGGTCAATTTGGAGGTACGAATATAGCATTACTCTTTCTTCTTGTATTGTTTCTTGTCCTTCGTTTCTTCTGCTGGTTTCTAACACACTCTATTTTCTTCAATGTCGACGTCACATGGAGAAAGTGATCGTCGTATGGAAGATTTAGTCGATGAAGAAAGCCTCCTTTCAAGAGGACTGTCAGATGATTTGGATGATGAGCAAAGTTTGGAAGATGTTAGCTTAGGAGACAGTAAAGAACAAGATGAAGACATCAACGCAAACAACGAAATGTTATTTTGCATCACCCTTTCTAATGGATTTAAGAAATACATTATATTTTTACATCTATTTCTCATGTTTATTTTGTTTTATTTTGTTCTTAGGGACGACGATGAATCTCCATTGGATTTCGATGCAGCGACGATGAAAAAAATATTACAATCTGCCAACATTAACAAAGATCCAACCAATCTCTTAGAAGAAGATATTGTTGGCCTACAGTTCAACTCTATTGAAGAAGCAGAGACATTCTACCGAATATATTCAAAAGCATATGGTTTCAGTATTAGAAAGAACGAGGTAAAGAAAAACAAATCTGGGATGGTGATGATACGTAGTTGGTGTTGTTCGAATGCGGGATTCAGACACAAGAAATACAAGGAAGCTCCAAACAGGGTTCGTGAGCCAAGAAGTGAAAGCAGAAGTGGTTGTAAAGCAATTTTTCGTATTGGGTACACCCATAAAACAAAGATGTGGTCCGTCAAAAAATTTTATGTACATCACAACCATAACCTGGCGAATGATTATGAAACAGCTTTTTTGAGATCCCATCGTATGATAACACCCGCAGAGTTGGAAGAAATTAAGCTTATGAAGCAATCAGGGATGGGGACTGGATAGATATGGAATTTAATTGTCCAGCAGAAAGGTGGCTGGGATAAGGTTGGATGGAAGAGAAAGGATTTATACAACGCTCTAGCTCAAGATAGTAGAGCACTAGACGATGTTCATGCTACGACAACACTTACATTTCTTCAATCTAAGGAGGTCAGTGACCCAGATTTCTTCTACGAGTACAAGGTAGACGAAGATTCCAGATTGACCCATCTCTTTTGGGCTGACGGTGCATGTCGATTCGATTACAAATTATTTGGAGATTCACTAGCATTCGATTCTACATATAAACAAATAGAAGTCAAATGTCGTTGGTGATTCTAGTGGGTACAAACAATCATGCGATGACTTGTGTGTTTGGGTTTGCAATGATCCATAATGAGACTACAGAGACTTATTCTTGGGTTCTAGAAAAATTCCTAGAGTGTATGAATGGCAAATTACCAGTGACAGTTCTCACGGATGGTTGCAGATCCATGTATAAAGCAATTGAGGATTTAATGCCCAGCGTAGTTTATCGAACGTGCTCATGTCATATCCTAAACAATGCTGCCAAACATGTACACCGAGAGGGTTTTCACAATAAACTGAGTCTTCTGATTAAAAGGTACATCGCACACTTGCTACTTTACTTTGAAGTATGTTGTTGTTACAATATCACAACTTTAGTAACTGTCCATGTTTTCTAAACAGGTACTATTCAGTCGAAGAATTTGAAAACCGTTGGCAGCAGATGCTAACAGATTATAATGTAGAGAACAATGAGTGGACCACTGCATTGTATAGAACGAGGGAGCGATGGGCGGACACATTCCTACGTGGTAATTATTTTGGCGGTTCTACTGCAACAAATAGATGTGAATCTATGAACGCATTTCTGAAAAGGTTTTTGAATGAGAAGCTGCCACTATGGAAAGCCCTTCAAAATTGTGACTACGGTTTGGCGGCCTTACGTTACGGCCAGATGGGTAAGCATGTCAATGATAAACTCTCAACACCAGTTGTGAATCAAACTAGCATGGCCGTAATAGAAGGTAAATTTGCCGCAATTTACACTAAAACGGTGTTTATAGATGTAAGGAAGGAAATCACACGTTCTGATGCATATACTGTTCTCCATCATCACATCATAAGAGAGGCAGAAGTTTGCACTGTCCAAAAGTATATGTCGCCAAACAGTGTCAACCGGAAGGTTACATTTGATCCGGCCGACAACATCATAAATTGTGAATGCTTATGGATGGAGACCAAAGGGATTCCATGTAGGCATATTTTTTCAGCAATGAAGAGATTGCAAATTTGAGATATTCCAAAGAACTTGATAAAATCTTGTTGGCTCAAGGATTACAAAGAGAGTTATCTCTCCAGACCTGGCTCAGAAAGAAGATTCATCCACCCAGACAGTATTGAGAGCAGAAGGTATGGTGCTATTAATGAACAAGTTAATCCGTTTACATACTATTGTAAAAAATCAAACAAAATTCAAGAAAGGGGAACGGAGTTGATGTCGTCTGTTCTGATGGAGTTGAAAGAAATGGTGACCGATATTGGTGAAGAAGAACAAATGGTAGCTGATGCAGTTCATGGAATGCATGAAGCTTTAAAAGAGCCAAATCCGGTAGCAACAAAAGGAAGGCCTTCTCAAGGGAAATCAAGCCAGCCTACAGAAAGTCAGCCTATCCCGAAGCCTAGAGTATGTAGAGTTTGTAAAAAATCGGGTCACGATTTTCGTAATTGTAAAGTACGAAAGCGAAATAGTGACAAAGAGCAAATGGAATAAAATGAAACGTCGTTGACTTAAGACAATGTCTTTCTTATGTGGCAAGATGTCATTCACACGAGACAATTAGATAAAAAAATATGTTCTCCAATGCAAAAGTTTGAGAAGACAATTAGATAAAAATGTAGAATATCAAATTCCAAGTTCAAAACGTAGTACATCAAAAATGGAGAAAATATGTTCTCCGTGCAGTTCAAAACGAAGAATATTATTCTCCGTTTCAAATGACACGGTGTCACGACCCGCACCCACCGTGAGGGTACGAGTACGTAACAACGCCCAGCCTACGCCGCAGTGTCGGCGGTAGAACGCTGTTCTAGGTCATGAACTATAACTAGCATAATATGAATACTCTCCATAAGGAGGCCAACACAGAGGTACAACTCAATCACAATCTAAGGTAGAATGATAAAGATAGATAAACATGAAATCCAAAAGAGATACAGAAGATAGAAATCTAAGTGTCTAAGATACATAATCCCAGAAATACATCTCAAAACTCAAATACAGTAATCCATAAATACAACTCAAGACAACTGAAAATAAACTATGAGCAAAACCCTAGCTATCTATACAACCTCTACTGTGTCTCCTCTAGGCTACCAGGCAACCTCCAAGCTATCTGTAAAATTTATCAACAGGTGCAGTCAGGACGGGAGCGAGCACAATACATCTCACGCAGATCATAACAGGTTAGAAAATATAAACATGCAAGAGAGTACGATACATAAAACTGAAAGAAAGTATATGATATAAACAGAGAGAGAACTGTAATAGAAATATCTACTATAAGTAGAGAGCTACCAGTGACTAGTGATTTAGAGTACAAAGTCGACATGTGAACGGCTGGATTTGCATATGACTATACTAAAGAGGCGCACATGGCTATACTACTTTGGAATTGTTCACATGACTATTTGTACTCCCCCATACCCCAATCAATACACAAGGATCCAAACAAGTTATGTTACGTACATGGTTTTCACATGAAGCCCATAAATGGGTGCACATGAAGTATACATGAGAGCTCATACATGAGTGCACATGAAGTTCACATGGGGGGCCCAAAAATGGGTGCACATAAAATTCACATGAAGGCTTATAAATGAGTGCACTTGTAATATAGGTTATACATGAGATACATGGGAAACATGACCGATTCATGAGAGCACATGAGATTACACGAGCATGCATGAACGAGCATGAAGCACATGAGAAACATGAATAACATGAGAGCGAGGAATACATGATGTACACGAAACACATGACATAATGTATCCGATGCTCCCGAGGGGGATAACATCTCAATGTAGAGATCCATATAGTACCAATCTGTGATAATATCGTAACAGCATCAAATAAGGTAAACTAGAGCAGGAATATAATTCTAAACAAGTTATGAAATGATCAGAGAATGTACTCGCCTGATATCTGAATGTCCAAGGTAAAGATACTGTCCGAGGAGAGGTGTCTGGCTCCTAATTGGAACAGCACAAGTCACAACATGTCCAGAAGGGTAATGTAAAGCACTATAATACATTCTACATGAATCTAGGTCAAACTAGGCCAAAGTCAACCCTTGGTCAACTCTGGTCAACTGCACTAGTCAAACTAGGTCAAACTAGGTCATGTCCTAACCCAGCAAGTCTTACTAGGCCTAACCAAGACTATCATAGCAAGCACACATCAATACAAGGCTATACAAACCAACATACACTATAGCATGCAATTATTCAATACTCAAATAGGCAAGAATTCACATTGGATATACACTAGGTAATCTATTACTTTAAACTATATATGTCTACACATATATACACATGCATATATTGGTATTCAATATTAGGTCTATAATTATGGCATTTCAAATGGTTATATAAACTTATATATTACAACACAATATGCTAACATATATATAATATACATACATAGCTAAGTTAACTGTATTCATAAATACTTATTTAAGAGGCTATGTTTATGTATGTGAACATGGCAAAGGGGCAAGTGAGGGTTAAATGGGCATACATAGTATATACATATCAAAGAGTGTCAAAGTATAAGTGAACAAAGTGTCAAGTGTGATAGTGTCTACATAGTGTAAGGGGTACATGAGGTAATATAGGATTTGTGTTAACATAGAACATTACATCTCATTAAGTTGTATATTGCATACATTACATCTATTATTACATTACATTCATGCTTGCATTCATTCATCATTCATTTATTCTCTTGCACTACTATATGCACCATACATTACATATTATAGAACCTACATATTCATTACAAGCCATACTTATACATGCTTACATTAGATAGGATACTTACACCTCATATATCATTTATTTAAACATTTACTCATGCTTGCATTCTCTATTTAATTACATAATGTATATACATTAACATGGGTTAAAATCAAATAGAACATTATATTACACACAAGGGTGCACAAAATGTATATGCCGAATAGTAACTCCTACTAATAATCAATACTGTACCATCTCAGTATGAATTAAAATATAGGAATAAAGTATATTATAGATCTATATGTTAGCTTTCCGAAACTTCAAACGGATCGCGTTTTCGTTTCCGGAAACTCCCGAAATCGCAAAAACACCGAGAACGCGTTTGTCTTTCGTACAGCTGACACTCAAATACTTCTCCAGAAAGTTACAGAAAGAATTAGGCTTATTAATATATGTTTTTGGAAAGCTAACTTCAATACGCTTCTTTTAAAAAAAATGGAAGATTAAACCGAGCTTTGAGCTAGAAGTTATGACATTTCTAAGTTAGGACTGAAATTAAAAACGTGGATACAAATCATGACGGATTTGGGTAGTTTGAGACAAAAGAACACAAGTATATAACATAATATATCAAGAACTCACTCTCTACACTAATATATATATATGAGACACTATAGAACACATCTCCAATACAAAAATATGAGATTAAACATGTAATAATTCATTCATACATAACAACAACACATAGTGTATCCAAATTTGGGGTTTTCCCATATGGACACAACCACAACACAAAGGACACTCCTATGACCTCCAAATGGACATAAAATGGACACAAATGGAGATACAACCATGGGGGTCATTCCTATGGGTTCAAAATAGACCTATATGCATGAGGAAAAGAAAAGGAGAAGGGATTTATACCTCTCGGTAGATCGAATCGAAGAAAAACCTTCCCGGAGCGACACCGACACGTAGAGATTCCAAAAGGACACGAACGAGCTCCAAATCCTCCCAAACTTGGGTAGCTTCCTCCTTGGCTAGAATGGAGAAGGAAAGAAGAAGATTTGGTGGCAAAATGGAAGGATTTGGTGGAGAAATTGGTAGGGATTGCTCTCTAGAAATTTGGGGAAATTTGGTGAAGAACAAGAGAGAGAGAGTGTGGATGAGAATAATGAAATAAACTTGAGCCTATCCTCTCCCAAAGTGGCTGGCCCTATGGGGCTATTTGTCCTATTATGGTAAGGTCCAAAATGCCCCCACTAACCTATTCTATTAGTATTAGGAAAGGGCTAATTGGTTGGGGCTAAATTAGTCATTCTAAAGTCTCTAATCACACTAACCTTATCCATAATAATTAGTCTAACCTCTAAGTAAAATATTTCTATCATGTGGACCAAAATTAATAACATGTGGGCCATGCCTAACTAGTGTGTGGGTCCCACTAGAGTCAAACTACCCCCCAGGTCCCCGTTTCAAGTAGGATTGAGTTAAAATTCGAACCCGACTCAAATAACCCCAAAACAATATCATAAATAATAAAATAAATTTCAACCCCAAAATTATATCATAAATAATAAAATAAATTTCAAAAATATTCAAAAATGTAAAATGACAAAAATACCCCTGTTTCTGAAAACTGGGGGTGACAAATCTATCCACCTTAAAGAAATTTCGTCCTCGAAATTAAAACAAAGCAATCACAGGAAACACATGAAGAAAACAATCTCATTCAAATACTTTTCAAAAAAAATCAGCAGTAAAAAAAATCTCTTTGAGGCACATCAAACATTTGTAAATAAAAACTGATACGTGTCCACTACGGACACAAAACCATCACAAAATTACACCTATCAAAGGTCAAAATCAACAATCACCAACGCAATAAATATCAAAATAATTCAAAGAGATCAAATGCAAAATATCCTTAAGCCAGAAATGACATTAAAACATCCTAATCACATGGTTAGGCTCTAAGTCAAACAGTCTCTAGGATTTCACTAGCAAAACATCAAAATCACAAGTCATAATTTTAAATAGTTTTAAAATAATTTAAAAATTACCAAAAAAATCATATCATGATTTAAATGTCAAATCAATAAATAATTAAAATTACAAAATTTCAAAATTACCCTCATTTTAGAAAACTGGGTGTTACAAGTCTACCAGCCTTAGAAAAATTTCGTCCTCGAAATTAAAATGTTCATACTCCTTCTAGGTCAAACCTCCCACAATCAAAGTCTCAGAACTTAAACAATCATACGATTTAAAAGGATGACATACAGGGTCATGGCATACGGTGGTAGTGAAAGTCTCATCTAGGTATACTAGTCATGCTAAACCAAAACAGTCATAGGATATCAAAACACACAAGCAATCTAGGGTGCTAAACTAGAAAGGATACAGAAATAACAATCATCAAGACTGTAAGGCAGTCTACCATCCTATATGAAAACTGGTACTTATCAAAATAAAATAAAGTTAACTATCATTTATCTAATAAGGGTACTATTCAAGAAAATCAAAAGTTAAAGAATGAAAGCCAATTGCATGAAAATCCAATCACAATATATTTATAGATATAGCGTTAGAGAGGGAAAAGCTAACATTATGTACAAGTTATGTAGTTAGTGTGTATATGGGTGTATGTGGACATGTTCATATGGTTAGATAATAGGCGTGTGTGTATGTGAAATATACATGAAAGTGCATAGGAGGATTTGGGTTTCAAACAATAACTATCAAGTTACACTAATCATGGCATATTGGTTAAACAATCTACAATACACAACTCATTTACTCATAACATGCATGGCTAACCATATCTATATATATAAAGAGTTAGAGATTTAGTTATATATCTATATACATTATAACATGTATGCATAAACTCTATATATATCTATATAGATATATGAACATAACATAGAGAGAAAGGAATATGTTTACATGACAGTGTATACTAAGTTAGGATGTGTGTGTCCTTGTACAGGGTTATAGCTTAGTATTAAAAGGTTAAATCTAGTTTTAGTTCAGCATTTACATACAAGAATCTGAAATAAGCTAACATTTAAACCAGTGTAATATTAACCAACCCTTTATCACAACCTAACATGTAAGAATATGAAACCTAAATTTATATCCCTACATACCACAATGTATATAGCTCAAAATATTACATTTGAAAAAATAAAACAACAAATTGAACTAAACAATTGGAATCCACTATTAAGGGTTAATATGCACACAGTCTTAGATTTGTCAAATTCAAACACAAAACTCAACCAATTCCCTTAAGAGTTAAAACCCTGTATATAATATACATGTGCAGTGATATAAACAAAACTACTAACATGAAATTTATATTTGAATTACGAATTTAAACTGGAAAAAGCAGAGAACCAAAAATATTAGGATTTTGACAATTTAAACATTAACGACATATTAATATGTATTCAGATAGGTGAAAATCAAGTGTAGCATGCATAAGTGTCAGGAAAGTGTCCACTATATATATTCATATATATTCTCATGTCCCAATATAAAATTTTAATTCTACGTTAAGACCAACAATTAGATTTCTACCAAGGTTGCAAGCAGGTGATTGACGTAATCAAGATAGTATTATTATTATTATTTAATACAAGAATAATAGCAAGAAAGAAATAACGATAAAATCTGTTTTGCTTATCTGTTTAAAAGAAAAATCCATTTTGAAACTCAGAGCTAAATTATCAAATCCAAGATAAGGTCTAGCAAAATCATTGATTCATTATATTAAGAAAAAAATTCATAGTAAGAAGTCACACAAGGTTTATAACAACAGCCAAAGCTACTACTAAGTTAAATAATGAGAAACAAAACAAAACAAAAATTTTCTCTTTGTTTTTTTTTTGAAAGACTGAACAAAAGTAGTGAAAACATGTTCAAAAGCATTTAAGGTACAATCTGATAATTATATGCGTCTATCCAAAATCATAGTGCTCTAAATCCTCGTCATACTAGTAAGCAAGGCTACGATAATCACAGAGTCCTCGACTTAGGCACATACCTCTAGAATCATGGTATTTAACATTTTCGCGATGCCGCTAGCTTGGCTGTGAAAACCTTAAATTCCTACACCCGAGAAATATATCCAAGTCAGACTATATGTCCTCACCATGCTGGCTAATATGACTGTAGAAGACTAGATTCCATAACATAGATGACCTAGCCTATATAATTTCATCTTGACAAAATTAAATTAAATCAACAAAGAATACCCCAAAAAATTAAATTTATCAACGAACATCAAGATTCAAAACTGAACAATAATCCATCAAATCATATAAATACAAACTCGGATGCAACAGCTAACATCAAGATTCAAAACTCCACAATCATCATCAAAATCAAGTTCAACAACAGAAAGTAAAGATAAATCAAATCAAGGGAAGAAGAGTTTTTCAAATCGAAGTTAAAATAAGATTCTCAAGGGTCGTCCCAGGAATCTCTTAAAAAATCCTAACTGTGATTGAGTACCTTCAAAAAATATATCCTAATTCTACTGCAGGCTGTAGTGGTACTTTAATTCGAATACCACTACACAAACTCGACCTGCATGGGCCACCACTAAAAACGTATCACGACCCGCACCCACCGTGAGGGTACGAGTACGTAATAACGCCCAGCCTATGCCGCAGTGTCGGCGGTAGAACGCTGTTCTAGGTCATGAACTATAACTAGCATAATATGAATACTCTCCATAAGGAGGCCAACACAGAGGTACAACTCAATCACAATCTAAGGTAGAATGATAAAGATAGATAAACATGAAATCCAAAAGAGGTACAGGAGATAGAAATCTAAGTGTCTAAGATACATAATCCCAGAAATACATCTCAAAACTCAAATACAGTAATCCATAAATACAACTCAAGACAACTGAAAATAAACTATGAGCAAAACCCTAGCTATCTATACAACCTCTACTGTGTCTCCTCTAGGTTACCAGGCAACCTCCAAGCTATCTATAAAATTTATCGACAGGTCCAGTCAGGACGGGAGCGAGCACAATACATCTCACGCAAATCATAATAGGTTAGAAAATATAAACATGCAAGAGAGTACGATACATAAAACTGAAAGAAAGTACATGATATAAACAGAGAGAGAACTGTAATAGAAATATCTACTATAAGTAGAGAGCTACCAGTGACTAGTGATTTAGAGTACAAAGTTGACATGTGAAATGCTGGATTTGCACATGACTATACTAAAGAGGCGCACATGGCTATACTACTTTGGAATTGTTCACATGACTATTTATACTCCCCCATACCCCAATCAATACACAAGGATCCAAACAAGTTATGTTACGTACATGGTTTTCACATGAAGCCCATAAATGGGTACACATGAAGTATACATGAGAGCTCATACATGAGTGCACATGAAGTTCACATGGGGGGCCAAAAATGGGTGCACATAAATATAGGTTATACATGAGATACATGGGAAACATGACCGATTCATGAGAGCACATGAGAGTACACGAGCATACATGAACGAGCATGAAGCACATGAGAAACATGAATAACATGAGAGCGAGGAATATATGATGTACACGAAACACATGACATAATATATCCGATGCTCCCGAGGGGATAACATCTCAATGTAGGGATCCATATAGTACCAATCCGTGATAATATCGTAACAGCATCAAATAAGGTAAACTAGAGAAGGAATATAATTCTAAACAAGTTATGAAATGATCAGAGAATGTACTCGCCTGATATCTGAATGTCCAAGGTAAAGATACTGTCCGAGGAGAGGTGTCTGGCTCCTAATTGGAACAGCACAAGTCACAACATGTCCAGAAGGGTAATGTAAAGCACGACAATACATTCTACATGAATCTAGGTCAAACTAGGCCAAAGTCAACCCTTGGTCAACTCTGGTCAACTGTACTAGTCAAACTAGGTCAAACTAGGTCATGTCCTAATCCAGCAAGTCTTACTAGGCCTAACCAAGACTATCCTAGCAAGCACACATCAATACAAGGCTATACAAGCCAACATACACCCAACTCTATATAGCATGTAATTATTCAATACTCAAATAGGCAAGAATTCATATTGGATATACACTAGGTAATCTATTAATTTAAACTATATATGTCTACACATATATACACATGCATATATTGGTATTCAACATTAGGTCTATAATCATGGCATTTCAAATGGTTATATAAACTTATATATTACAACACAATATGCTAACATATATATAATATACATACATAGCTAAGTTAACTGAATTCATAAATATTTATTTAAGAGGCTATGTGTGTGTATATGAACATGGCAAAGGGGCAAGTGAGGGTTAAATGGGCAAACATAGTGTATACATATCAAAGAGTGTCAAAGTGTAAGTGAACAAAGTGTCAAGTGTGATAGTGTCTACATAGTGTAAGGGGTACATGAGGTAATATAGGATTTGTGTTAACATAGAACATTACATCTCATTAACTTGTATATTGCATACATTACATCTATTATTATATTACATTCATGCTTGCATTCATTCATCATTCATTTATTCTCTTGCACTACTATATGCACCATACATTACATACTATGGAACCTACATATTCATTACAAGCCATACTTATACATGCTTACATTAGATAGGATACTTTCACCTCATACATCATTTATTTAAACATTTACTTGTGCTTGCATTCTCTATTTAATTACATAATGTATATACATTAACATGGGTTAAAATCATATAGAATATTATATTACACACAAGGGTGCACAAAATGCATATACCGAATAGTAACTCCTACTAATAATCAATACTATACCATCTCAGTATGAATTAAAATCTAGGAATAAAGTATGTTATAGATCTATATGTTAGCTTTCCGAAACTTCAAACGGATCACATTTTCGTTTCCGAAAACTTCCGGAATCGCGAAAATACCGAGAACGCGTTTGTCTTTCGTACAACTGACACTCAAATACTTCTCCAGAAAGTTACAGAAAGAATTAGGCCTATTAATATATGTTTTTGGAAAGCTAACTTCAATACGCTTCTTTTAAAAAAATTGGAGATTAAACCAAGCTTTGAGCTAGAAGTTATGATATTTCTAAGTTAGGACTGAAATTAAAAACGTGGATACAAATCATGACGGATTTGGGTAGTTTGAGACAAAAAAACACAAGTATATAACATAATATATCAAGAACTCACTCTCTACACTAATATATATATACATGAGACACTATAGAACACATCTCCAATACAAAAATATGAGATTAAACATGTAATAATTCATTCATACATAACAACAACACATAGTGTGTCCAAATTTGGGATTTTTCCACATGGACACAACCACAACACAAAGGACACTCCTATGACCTCCAAATTGACACAAAATGGACACAAATGGAGATACAATCATGGGGGTCATTCCTATGGGTTCAAACTAGACCTATATGCATGAGGAAATGAAAAGGAGAAGGGATTTATAACTCCCGGTAGATCGAATCGAAGAAAAGCCTTCCCGGAGCGACACCGACACGTAGAGATTCCAAAAGGACACGAACGAGCTCCGAATCCTCCCAAACTTGGGTAGCTTCCTCCTTGGCTAGAATAGAGAAGGAAAAAAGAAGATTTGGTGGTAAAATGGAAGGATTTGGTGGAGAAATTGCTAGGGATTGCTCTCTAGGAATTTGGGGAAGAACAAGAGAGAGAGTGTGGATGAGAATAATGAAATGAACTTGAGCCTATCCTCTCCCAAAGTGGCTGACCATATGGGGCTATTTGTCCTATTATGGTAAGGTCCAAAATGCCCCCACTAACCTATTCTTTTAGTATTAGGAAAGGGCTAATTGGTTGGGGCTAAATTAGTCATTCTAAAGTCTCTAATCACACTAACCTTATCCATAATAATTAGTCTAACCTCTAATTAAAATATTTCTATCATGTGGACTAAAATTAATATCATGTGGGCCATGCCTAACTAGTGTGTTGGTTCCACTAGAGTCAAACTACCCCCCGGGTCCCCGTTTCAAGTAGGATTGAGTTGAAATTCGAACCCGACTCAAATAACCCCAAAACAATATCATAAATAATAAAATAAATTTTAACCCCAAAATTATATCATAAATAATAAAATAAATTTCAAAATTATTCAAAAATGTAAAATGATAAAAATACCCCTGTTTTTGAAAACTGGGGGTGACACACGGTGAATATCATTCTCCGTTTCAAATTAAAACGGAGAATGAACATTCTAATGTGTTTTTAACACTGGGAATCTTATTCTCCATTTCAAATTAAACGGAGAATACCGTTCTCCGTTCCAAATTAAACGACGAATAGAATCCTCAATCGTTTTAATACTGGGAACGGATTCTCCGTGCAGTTCAAAACGGAGAATATAATTCTTCGTTACAAATGAAACGGAGAATATCATTCTCTGTTTCAAATTAAAACGGAGAATGAACATTCTAATGTGTTTTTAACACTGGGAATGCTATTCTCCGTGTAATTCAAAACGGAGAATTCTATTATCCGTTTAATAAAACACAGAGAATGCTATTGTGGTGTCGTGGTTACAATGCTAGACTTGTATTTCAGAGGTCATTGGTTCAAATCTTGACTATAACAAAATTTTGTTTTATTTATACTTTTTTGTAAGTTATGTATGGGGCCCATTTAAAAGGGAAAAAACTTTGATACAGGATAGAAACTTTGATACAGTAGGGGTATCAAAGTTTTGATACCCCTATGTATGACATGTGGTCCATCTCAAAATTTATGTATGTATATATATATATATATATATATATATATATATATATATATATATAAATATATATATATATATATATGTTTACACGTTTTACAAAGCAGGAGGGGACCACATGTCATACATAGGGGGTATCAAAATTTTGATACAGTAGGGGGTATCAAAGTTTTGATACCCCCTATATATGACATGTGGGTCCTCTTAAAATTTATGTGTATATATATATATATGTGTACACATTTTATAAAGCAGGAAGGGCCCACATGTCATACATAGGGGGTATCAAAACTTTGATACCCCCTACTGTATCAAGAAAAAAACTTTGATACAGTAGGGGGTATCAAAGTTGGCAGAATTCGAAGGGGCAGATTCATTGGTATTAATGGCATATAAATGGCAGTAGTTGGAAGAGTTTATTCTAGTCTTACTTAGCTTTACTTGAGAAGGGAGAGTTATTCCATGCCTATAAATGGCAGTAGTGTAGGGAGAGTTTGTTCTCGTCTCACTTAGCTTTTCTTATGGAGATGGACTCTACCGATCCCCCGCCTTGGCAAGACGCTTTTCTCTTGGTTGTCGATCTCCTCGTTCGAAGAAGCTTTGGTGGTGAAGTCCTTCAAAAGACTGAGATGTGCCTGGGTTTGGATTTATTGCCAACCCACGCTCTGTCGAAGCGCCCGCACGTTGATTGGCTCGGACTATGTACGGTGTTCCTTTGCCGCAAGGAGTTTATTTCTTCGACATGTTCCATGATGAAGAAGGATGCCTTTGTACGGTGCTCTGCCTCAAGGAATTCCTTTGCCCTAGTGAGTTCCTTTGCTCTGACGATGCACGATGAAGTGACTTGCCTCAAGGAGTTATCCAACGTTTCCTATGTTCTGACGATGCACGATGAAGAACATCTACCACGTGGACACGAACTGAAAGACGACGGAGAACAACACTCCTCCTTCACAGTCGAAGCTTTCAATTGAATTCCTTGAGGTAAATCGCTTCATCGTGTTTCGTCAGAGCATAGGAACCTTTGGATGACTCCTTGAGGCAAATCACTTCATCGTGCATCGTCAGAGCAAGAGCAAGATGAATTCCTTGAGGTACAGGAACAGAAGCAAAAGAATTCCTTGAGAGCAAAGGACCTTGCAAAGGAATTCCTTGAGGCAGAGCACCTTGCAAAGGCATCCTTCTTCATCCTGGAGATGCACTCTACCGATCCCCCACCTTGGCAAGACTCTTTCCTGCTGGTTACTGGAAGAGCCGCAGGGTTTTGGTTGAAGAAGCTTTGGTGGTGAAGTCCTTCAGAAGACTGAGATGTGCCTGGGTTTGGATTTATTGCCGACCTATACTCTGTCAAAGCGCTCGTACTTTGATTCGCTCTGACTATGCACGGAGTTTCTTTGTTCATGGAGTTCCATTGCTCTGACTATGCACGGAGTTCCTTTGTTCAGGGAGTTCCATTGCTCTGACGATGCACGATGAAGTGATTTGCCTCAAGGAATTCTTTTGCCTCAAGGAGTTCCATTGCTCTGCGATGCCCGCACGCAGCTCACATTTAACTTTTTTCTTGATAGTAGGATTTTATGTAGTATTTCAGACTTTCATAATGTAAATGTAACTCAAAAAGGTGCAGGGCATCGCCCCGACGATCTTGAGATGCAAGCAATGTCCTGATGAGACCCACCAAGGTGCCATCGTCAGACTCTGCAGGCTGGACTGGCTGAACTGGGGGCTCGGGGTCCCCGGAATGCATGACTCGGGAGGCCACTCCAGAGTGCTGGGCTTGGTCTCCAGGTTGCTGCTGGTCCACTGGAGGTGCTCCGCCTTGCTGATCGGTAGGACCAGGAACAATGCCGCTGAAGGAAACGACATAGGAAACAATAAGAAAGGACCATGATAGATCGAGGATATAAACATGTGATCAGGTCAAGGATTCTGAAAGATCAGAAGGCACGAGTAGAGATCAAAGGCGAGTGCTGATTGAGACATCTATCCGGTAAAACCCTCACACATCTTGATCTACAAGACCTGCATGGGCCACCACTTAAACCGTGTCACGCCCCAGAACCAGAATACTGGAGAGCGGGGGACAGACACAGCCAGCTATGTACATTGAAGTGAATCTCACATCGCAATACGTTCACGGCTGTCTAGATGCATGAGGGTTTACTACAAGCCATCAGCCTCTTAAGGTCAATAACAAGCCTAGTGTCTCAATCTCAAGCAACAAGTAGATATAACAAGATGGTAGATCATCAGACATACAAGGTAAGGCATCCCATACATTACATATTCAGATGATCATGAAGCTAGTCATACAAAATACGAAGCAAGAGTTTAAGTCATACATGATCAACCCTATGATTTGTCAATCATGCTACAGCCCGTAAGCAGACAGTAAATAAAGTTGCAAACGAGCTAACACTTGCTCGACGGCTAAACGCCTCAAAAGAATATTTTTACAAGGGAGTGGGAGAGCAAAATAAAACCCACTCGTTGCCGGGATTCCTTCTAGTGTTCACCATCTGGCAGGAAGGTTGGAAGATCCTCGGTAGCTGCTCCGAAATCTGGCCATACAAAACCAGCTGGGTCAGACCCCAGAAAGAGCAAGTGCCACAAAGGAGGCTTCACTTAAGAACTAAAACCAGCATGTCAGCACATAAATCATAGATGAAATAACATAAGACATGAGTTAAAGAAAAACAAGATGATAAACGATAAAATAACTAAAGGACTATTCCGGTAACCAAGTTACAACCCGTAAACCAAATAAGGACCGGGGTTGTAACCCTTCACATGAACAGAACTTAGTCTCGAACCAATTATCGATAAAGTAAAGTATAAACAAGCATGTCCGGAGATATCCATGTACCGGATCTGGGCAAGACTAGACAAGATAGGACTCCATCCATCATTCACGGCCAAGCAAAGAGTACGGCTTGATACTTAACTAACTAGGGTTATCACAAGCTTAGTTACTAGCAAGATGCAATGAGGTACGCCTACGGCCACAAGCCCTGCAGACTATCCAGGTTATCCAGACGCAAGGTTCAAGCTTAGAGTTATCATGCCTTGTAAGGTGACTTGGATGCAACACATGACAGTGTGCATAGTAATCGTTTCATGTAGTGCCCCACATAACAGTGAGCTGGAAATGTGCCCTACTCGTCGGCAGGCTACAAGTCCATCAAGGAAGGCGCTCAGATAACGGAATTACTTGTAGCCGGAATACCTCTCTATATGCTCTACTTGATCAATCTAGTCATTAACCTAGTCAGATTCGGTATGAATCCCTGACCGTGGTAACCAGGGGTACATGTCCTAGACATGATGCGAGACAAGACTGGTTGCTTACACAAGCACATTCAATACAATCACCCACGGTGTCAAGAATTCACTTAGCATGGCAAGTTAGCCGTCGCAACAGTGTATCAAGGTTATCGTGTCAAGATTACTTGTCAAGATTACTTGTCAAGGGTGCACCACGACGGGTCACCATCATGTCATGTTACTTATCAAGATTACTTATCAAGGCAAGGATGCGTCACGACGGACCACCATCAAGAATTAACATATCAAATTACTTGTCAAGAGTGCACCACGGTGGGTCACTAATTATGCAATTCCATCAGTAAGCCTTGTTCCGATTAACATTCATAAATACTGTCATAATCATATCGGGTTCATGTCAAGTTTACATCAAAGGCGTAAGGATATAAAATGGCTGCAAATTCATAAAAGGGGAATATGGGGACATAAGGCACCCAAGGGGGGGGAAGCAAGGGGTAGCGTACGCTCCGGACAACGTACGCTCAGGACATGCGTACGCTCAAGCCAGGGCACGCTCAAGTCTGCGTACACTCAGGCCAGGGCACGCTCAAGTCTGCGTACGCTCAGGCCAGGGCACGCTCAAGTCTACGTACGCAAGAGGCCAGGGCACGCTCAAGTCTGTGTACGCTCAGGCCAGGGCACGCTCAAGTCTGCGTACGCAAGAGACACGCTTCCAACAAGAAGCGTACCCAAGTCTGCGTACGCAAGAGACACGCTTCCAACAGGAAGCGTACCCAAGTCTACGTACGCTGCGCTAAAGAGCATGCGCAGCTCAGTGGCGTAAGCTAAAAAGCTCGGCATACTGCTCACTGTCTTCTCCAAACCAGCAAGAACTCCAAAAGCTTCAAAAGTTCATAACTTGGTCAAAACAAGTCCAAATCCAACTTTTCAAAGGTCAAAATTGGGTAGAAGAAAATTTCCTACCACATAGAACCATCAAAACTTGAAAACAAAGAAGTTTGATAGATCAAAACCACCAAAATCCGAACATAACTAAATTCTAGATCTACAAGAACTTAAGCCTCAAAATGGAAAATGACAAGTTCTAATGTGTCTTAGAAACATGAGGAGAAGCTAAAGGAACAATAAAATGGGCTCTCTTGTAGAAGCAAGTTGCACTTGCCTATGGGTGTGGAGAGTTGGGTGGAGGAAGAAGAAGAAGAAATTAATGGAGGAAGTAATGAAGAGAGAGAGAGTGTTGGTAGAGTTTTTAATGAGAGTGGGATGTGGTGTGTTGAGGGTGGAGCATAGGCTAAGGTGTTCCAATACACATTAAACCAAACCAAACCAACCCAAACCAATTAAAACCGAGCCATGTCAAAACCCAAAATACGAGAATACCAAAATTGCACAAGTTGAGAAAAATAAAAACATGCCAAAAATCCAGATACGAGTATAAATACGAAATACGGGAAATACGGAAAATGAGGGTGACAACACTACCTACCTTAAAAGAATTCCGTCCTCGGAATTTAATCAAGAGGCTAGAGATGTCGAGCAAGATATATCAATTGCAGACAATACAGAACTAGTAGTCAATCAAGCAATCATTCATGCAAGCAAGGAACTTAAGCATAAGGCATAAGAAGACATTATACCTTACGAGTCAAACAGGTCGGGATATCGCGATCGGATATCATCCTCACGCTCCCATGTTGACTCACCCAAAGAGTGATGACCCCAAGCAACACGGACTAACTTGATAGTCTTGTTCTTGAGTATCTTCTCCCTCCGATCCAATATGGATACGGATCTCTCCTCATACGAAAGGTTGGTACCAACAACCAATTCCGAATGATCAAGGACATGACTCGGATCCGGGATATACCGTCGTAATTGGGATATATGAAAGACATCATGTACCTCACGTAATAACGGTGGAAGAGCGAGATGATAGGATACATCACCTACTCACTCTAGAATATCAAATGGCCCTATATACCTAGGACTGAGCTTTTCCCGTACGCTGAATCGAATGACGCCACGGGTAAACGAGATCCTAAGGAATACGTGGTCGTCGACAGAAAATTCAAGAGGACGCCGATGAGAATCGGCCCAATGACGCTGGCGATCTTGGGCAACTCGAAGATGATCTCGGACTTGTCTGACCACCTCAATAGTCCGCGTCACCATCTCTGGTCCAAGCATTTGCCTCTCACCGATATCGTCCCAAGCTAAAGGAGATCTGCACTTCCTGTCGTACAAGGCCTCGAAAGGTGCCATCTGGATACTAGCCTGAAAACTGTTATTGTACGAGAACTCTACGAGATGCAGGTGATCTTCCCACGAACCACCGAAGTCGAGTGTACATGACCGCAGAATGTCTTCAAGAGTCTGGATCGTATGTTCTGACTGACCATCTGTCTGCGGATGGTAGGCTGAACTGAACTTGAGACGAGTCCCCAAACTCTCTTGAAGACTCTGCCAAAAGTACGAGGTGAATCTTGAATCTCTGTCGGACACAATACTGACTGGCACTCCATATAATCTGACTATCTGCCTGAGGTATATCTCTGCAAGCTGATCCGTCGACTGACCGATTCTAAAAGGAAGAAAATGAGCTACCTTCGTGAGACGATCAACTATAACCCAGATGGCATCCCTCCCAGCTGGGGATCTAGGTAATCCAGTTATAAATCTATGGTAATGTGCTCCCATTTCCATTCCGGAATCGGTAAAGGTTGAAGAAGTCTAGCTGGTCTCTGATGTTCGTCCTTAACTTGTTGACAAACTAAACAACGAGAGACAAACCGGGCTATCTCCCTCTTCATGCCATTCCACCAAAAATGATGTCGAATATCACGATACATTTTCGTACAATCGGGGTGAATGGAATACTGAGAACTGTGGGCTTCTGCCATGATCTCCTGTCTGATATCACCACTGGGTACACAAAGACGCCTCCCATGTCGGAGTGTACCATCTTCATGAATGCATAACTCTGGTCTCTGTCCTGTCACACATTCTGTCCTAAGCCGCTGAAGCTTAGAGTCCGTGGACTGAGCTAACTTGATCCTCTCAACTATGCTGGACTGAACTTGCATACTGGCCATCAATGCTACACTGGAAGGAAAAACAACTTCAATACCAATCTTCTGAAGATCTACTAACAACTCTGGCTGCGCTATTAGAAAATAAACTCCGGCTCTCCTGCTCAATACATCTGCTACCACGTTGGCCTTCCCAGGATGATACTGCAAGCTGATGTCATAATCCACAAGTAGCTCTAGCCATCTCCTCTGTCGCATATTAAGATCCTTCTGGGTAAACACATACTTCAGACTCTTGTGGTCGGTGAAAATCTCTACCCGATCTCCATACAAATAATGTCTCTAAAGTTTTAATGCAAAAACTACGGCTGCTAACTCCAGGTCATGGGTTGGGTAATTTCTCCCATGGTCACGAAGTTGACGTGACGCATAAGCGACTACCTTACCATGCTGCATCAAGACACATCCTAATCCCTTGCCGGATGCGTCGCAATAAACTGAAAATCCTTCCGTCCCGTCGGGAAGAGTGAGAATGGGGGCCGTCATCAATCTATGCTTCAACTTCTCAAATGAACTCTGACACTCTGTTGTCCAAGCAAACTGCACATCCTTACGGGTCAACTGCGTCAGTAGTGCTGAAATCCGAGCAAAGTCTGACACAAAGCGTCGGTAATAGCCGACCAATCCGAGGAAACTCCGAACTTCTGCAACGGTACTAGGTACTGGCCATGTCTCTATAGCCACTATCTTCTAGGGATCAACTTCCACTCCACCTCTGGTGATGATATGACCCAAGTACGAGATACGATCCAACCAAAACTCGTACTTACTGAACTTTGCGTACAACTGGTGCTCCCTGAGAATCTGAAGAACTACACGAAGATGCTACTCATGCTCTGCCTCGTTCTTGCTATAGACTAAGATGTCGTCTATGAACACTATCACGAACTGGTCCAAATAGGGCATAAAGATACGATTCATGAGGTCTATGAATACGGTCGGTACATTGGTCGCTCCAAATGGTATAACAAGGAACTCCTAATGTCCATACCTAGATCTGAATGCTGTCTTCGGGATGTCCTGCTCTCTGACTCTGATCTGATGGTACCCTGACCGCAAGTCAATCTTCGAGAATACTGCCGCTCCCCTGAGCTGATCAAATAAATTATCTATCCTTGGTAAAGGATATCTGTTCTTAATGGTTACAGAGTTCAAGGTACGATAATCAACACATAATCTTGATGTACCATCCTTCTTCTTCACAAGAAGCACCGGAGCTCCCCAAGGTGATCCGCTAGCACGAATGAATCCCTTGGTTCTAAGTTCTTCAATCATCTTGTACAGAACCTCCAACTCTGATGGTGCCATCTTATAGACTCTCTCTGACACTGGTGCCGTCCCTGGAATCAAATCGATAGTGAATTCTACCTCTCTCTCTAGGGGCATGCTAGGAAGCTCTTTGGGAAATACGTCAGGAAACTCTTCTACAACTCTGGAAAACTGAACTGCTGCTGCTACGGCCATCCGCAATGCTGGGGATGAAGGTTCTACTCCGTCTCGAGAAAATAAAAACTCTGGCTCACCGGAAACACCAAAAATAATCTTGCCGACATGGCAATCTATACTAGCATACTGGTCCCTCAACCAATCCATTCCTAGGATCACATCATAATCGGCCATCGGAAACTCTATCAACCTAGCGGGAAACTCTCTACCGCTGACTACTATTCGACACGAGGAAAACACCCTATCTACACCTACAAGTCCGTTACCAGTAATTATATTGAGCCTTACTGATAATGACTCGAGCTCCAGTCCTATCCGTGTCACGAATCGTGCAGACATAAATGAATGCGATGCACCTGAATCAAATAATACTGATGCAGGAAAAGAGTTGACGAGAATGGTACATGCCACCACCTCACCTGATGCCAACTCCTCCTCTACGGTCAAAGCCATCGCTTGACCGTGCCTTCTGGGTGCTGGTCCCGTCTGCTGGAAACCTCTCGGGTGGTTCTGAACCTGAGCTTGGACCTGGGCATACTGCTGCGGTCGCTGCTGCTGGAATGCCTGAGCCTGAGGCGACAATGGTCTCGGAGGCTGATACTGCTGCTGCTGCACTGGTGCTGGTCCCCTCACTGAGGGACTAGTCTGGGTCGATGAGGATGAACCGGCTCTCTGTGGGCAGGACCCTATCATGTGATCCGGTGCCCCACAAGCCAAACACAATCCTTGTGCTTGGCGACATTCTGACACTACATGCCCTAGCTTCCCACAATGAGTGCAGCCCATTGTGGAAGACTGCCTCCGCTTCTGCTGCTGAGGATACGTCGGAGTCGAATGCTGAACCGACGTAACTGATGCTGTCCTCCTCGAAGCCCCAATGGTCAAGGCCCTAGCTGCCGGGGCTGGGGCTGAAGACTGGATCATCTGACCATGGGACTGCTTCCGTCCTCCAGTTCTGTCTACAATTCTCTGCGAGGTATACTCATGCCTCTTAGCTGCCCGTAAAACAGCATCAAAGGTCTGATGCTCAAACTGGTCCACTGCTAGAATGATCTCTAGGTGGAGTCCCTGCTGGAACCGCTGCGCTCGATCAAACTCGGTTGCCACCAAAGTAGGAGCAAACCGACTCAGTCTTGAAAACTCGGCCGCATATCCATTGACCGTCCTGCTCATCTGCCTGAGATTGGTAAATTTCGTCTGTAAGTCGTGCCGAGCCACAGCATCGAAGTACTTGATCTGAAACTTGTCACTAAATACTGCCCACGGAACAGGCGTTGCCAAACCAACTTCTATCATCGCCCACCAGGTGCGGGCTAGGTCCAATAACTGTAGACGTACCACAGCTACCTTCTCTCCTTCTAGAGTCTTGGCTGCATCTAAAATAATCTCAATGTCCTGGAGCCACGCATCGGCAGCAATAGTGTCTTCACTCCCATCAAAGAAGGGAGATTTGAGGCACTTGAAACTGCTAGCCGCACTGTTCCCTTGATAACCAACACGGCCCATGGCATCCTGTACTGCCTGGTGCAGGGCATCGCCCCGACGATCTTGAGATGCAAGCAATGTCCTGATGAGACCCACCAAGGTGCCATCGTCAGGCTCTGCAGGCTGGACTGGCTGAACTGGGGTCTCTGGGTCCCCGGAATGCATGACTCGGGAGGCCACTCCAGAGTGCTGGGCTTGGTCTCCAGGTTGCTGCTGGTCCACTGGAGGTGCTCCGCCTTGCTGATCGGTAGGACCAGGAACAATACCGCTGAAGAAAATGACATAGGGAACAATAAGAAAGGACCATGATAGATCGAAGATATAAACATGTGATCAGGTCAAGGATTCTGAAAGATCAGAAGGCACGAGTAGAGATCAAAGGCGAGTGCTGATTGAGATATCTATCCGGTAAAACCCTCACACATCTTGATCTATAAGACCTGCATGGGCCACCACTTAAACCGCGTCACGCCCCAGAACCAGAATACTGGAGTGCGGGGGACAGACACAGCCAGCTACGTACATTGAAGTGAATCTCACATCGTAATACGGTCACGGCTGTCTAGATGCATGAGGGTTTACTACAAGCCATCAGCCTCTTAAGGTCAATAACAAGCCTAGTGTCTCAATCTCAAGCAACAAGTAGATATAACAAGATGGTAGATCATCAGACATACAAGGTAAGGCATCCCATACATTATATATTCAGATGATCATGAAGCTAGTCATACAAAATACGAAGACTAGCAAGAGTTTAAGTCATACATGATCAATCCTAGGATTTGTCAATCATGCTACAGTCCATAAGCAGACAGTAAATAAAGTTGTAAACGAGCTAACACTTGCTCGACGGCTAAACGTCTCAAAAGAATATTTTTACAAGGGAGTGGGAGAGCAAAATAAAACCCACTCGTTGCCGGGATTCCTTCTAGTGTTGTCACGACCCGCACCCTGAAGAGGGGCACGAGCACGTGGTTACGTCCAGCCTACGCCGTAGAATCGACGGTAGAACGCTGTATATAGGGTCTGTAAATACTACGACTAAACAGATAAATGTACCTGTACAGTATATACACTCCGAACGGAGGAACATAGCAATACAGTCTCAATCACATATATCAAAACTAAGGTAGATAGCATGGAAAAGAGATATGATAGAATAAACAAAAAACGAGTCCAGAAATATCCACAAGTCTCAGCTAACACAAAATCCATAGTCTCAGAATAGTAATAAGTATAAAGGTACTACAACAGAAATGAACTAGCTGGCTCGCAGGCCAGGCAAACCTAACTAAAACTAGGCTACTCGGGATGAGCGAAGTCTAGTGGCTCTACCACTAAGCCCCTGTCTAGGTCAAGTCCATCAGACTCTATCCCGTAGTAAGTCGGACAATCAGCCTCTAAGTCATCTGTAAAATTTGTTAACGTATCCTGTCAGGAAAATGAGCAAGTACAAAACACCAACAGCAGTTCCATATGAATTGAGAAATACTATAAGAGACAGTAATAATGAAATACAAGACAAAGAATATAGGCGACTTGGGAACCATTTGAAAGCCGAGTTACAACCCTTAAACCAAACAAGGACCGGGGTTGTAACCCTTCTTTCAAACAGAACCTAGTCCCATCATCATGGTACAGTATAAAAGGCAGGTAGAGCATATGAGAAATGAATCATAGCATAGTGAAAGTACAGTAAGTAAAGGTGAACTGGAATGTAAGATATGACAACAAATAAATAAAAAGTGATTTGAACTATTAGGGCGAAATGTGATCGGCTAGGGAATCACGGAAAGGTTATCCACTTGGCCCGACAATCACACGAAAAGAAACCTCTGGAGAGGGTCATGCCGGCCAACCTAGATAACCGGCACGGGGTATCTGCTACACCCTACGTGAGGTAAGGGTGGCGCTAGCAATATATAGTAACACACAGAGGCTTTGATCACATAACCCCTAATAATTCCCCTCTATCCCCCGAATAGTATCACGGATTCGGACATGGAACGTCATGACACGAGGTTTCGTAAGAGGGTAGCTAGTCCCCTTAGGAATCGGTTTCTATACAAGCATGGAACACGGAAATATCTCATACTCATATACCAAGAAAGTCCAGGAATAACATCTCATGACAGGATCCGATGTATACTAGTCCGTGAACCGTCGTGTCGAAAATTAAGTAAAACACTACGACTGAATCGGATATAGTAGATATCAAGACAATGAAAACTATCAGTAAATTTACTCGCCTGTGGTCCTGAGCTGATAGAGTGAACAGACGCTCAGAGTGATCACAGACCTAAAATAAGATACTATGAGTCAAATAGGGCTAAATACTGAAAATGGAAGCTAATACAAGCCATGAATGCAAGTCTAAGTCAATACTAGGTCAATCTAGGTCAAACTTGGTCATACTAGGCCATACTGGTTCATACTAGGTCATACTAGGTCACTGGAAGTCATTCCAAGTCAAACTAGGTCAATTGGGATCAACGGTTGACTTACAGTTGACTTTTGGTCAAAAAGTCAACTCTGGTCAACTCTGGTCAACTTTGGGTCAACCCTAGGTCAAACTAGTCTAATTTTGACCAACTATTGACTTTCAGTCAACTGGTCAACTCTGGGTTGATTTCGGTCAAATCGGGTCGCTTAAAGACTAAGTTTGACTCTCGGTTGACTGTTGTTGACTTTTGGTCAAAAAGGTCAACCGACGTCAAAACTAGTCTTAGAATACCATATTTGATCATTACCAACCACGGGGATCAAGTTCTAACACCATCTTAGGCTTCTAACACTAATATCCTATTTCTAGGCAAAACTAGCATTTACCCTTCTAAGGTAAATCCCGATACCTTGCCAAAAACCAAGGAAACCTTGCAAATACCCATGACACTAGCCTAGGCTCCTTAGGGTAGCTAGATATCAACCTATCTAAGGTTTACCTACCAAGAAATTTGGGTATCCTAAGCATCTAGACCATCTTACGACACATGCTAACCATTTACCCATTACCTTACCTATATCATGAATTTACCCTTTTCATTACCTCACTCACCAACACCACTCACCCTCACATGATACCACACTCTATTAGGCCTCTCTATAGGTTCCCTAATAGGTTTCCTACTAGTTTAGACAATAGGCTACCTATGGGTACTAGACTACACTCAAAACACCTCACAAAACACTCACACACATCTCACAAATACACACACACATGGGTAATAAAATGGACAGATTTGGGATGTTGGTGGACTGATTTTGAAGTGGGATTGGGGCTGTCATTTGGGTATGAAAAGTGGACTGATTTATAGGTGAAAGGGTGGCTATGAAGGGTGGAAATTTGAGTGGTTTTGGATGGGTTTTAAGGGGTTTATTGGACTGATTTTTGTGGGGCAAAGTGGGGGCTGCTCTTAGGTGTTTTGGGGCTGTTTTTACCCTCTACAAGCTGCTGAAATCAACAGCAAACCCCCTCCCCCTTATCACTCCACAACTCACTCTATTAACTACTCACAACTCTCACAAACAAACACACAAACACCACCACTACTAACCTCAACACCAACACCAACACCAACACTAACACCAACATTACCCTCCCCTCCTTGGCCGACCATGGCTGTCCATTAGGACACCAAATCCACATCACAAACACATCACCATATACTCCCCAATATATATATAAGCCATATATATATATATATATATATATATATATATATATATATATATATATATATATATATATATATTTATATACATATATATATATATTTTTTATATATATATATATATATATATATATATATATATATATATATATATATATATATATATATAACCACATATATATAAACAAAAGAAAGAATGAATATGATACATTTAGATAGAATAAACTCATTCTAAAATGTGCAAAAATCTGGAATATATGGAAGAACAACACAAAAATTATATTAGAACAATATTCATGTGTCCAAAAGAGGGTTTCTCCTATTGGGATACAAACCTACATGTTGGACACTCCTAGAAATGTCCAAAGGACACAAAAATAGTCTCTAATGGGGACACAACCATGGGAATCATCCTAATGGGTTTTATATCCAATCTATATGAGAAAAGAAACAAGTTTGGAGAAGGAATCACCTTGCTTTGGAGAAAGAATCAATGGGAAGCTTCAAAAGTGGAAGGAGCCCTTTGGAGAAGAAGAAGAAAAAGTGGATGAGAAAGAATGGGAAAGTGATTTTCTCTCTCCTCCTTATCCCCACTCTATGGCCGGCCACACATGTCCCATTTGTCCTATTTGGATAATTACAAGTTTGCCCTCCAATGGTTTAAATAGCTAATAAATAGGAAAGGGTTAAGTCGGGGGTAGTTTAGTCAAACCGAAATCACTAATCTCTAACTAAATATTAACTAAAATAATTAGTCTAGTCTCTAACCAAAATATCTAACATGTGGGCCATGGCTAACTAGTGTGTGGGCCCGCTAAGGTCAAAACTACCCCGGGTCCCCAAAACAAGTCAAAACAAGTCGAAATGAGTTGAAATTCAAACCCGATTCAAATAACCCCAAAATAATACAAATAATAATTAAATAATTCCAAAATAATTTTTAAAGTGGAAAATTACCAAAATACCCCTGTTTGTGAAAACTGGGGATGACAAGTGTTCACCATCTGGCAGGAAGGTTGGGAGATCCTCGGTAGCTTCTCCGAAATCTGGCCATACAAAACCAGCTGGGTCAGACCCCAGAAAGAGCAAGTGCCACAAAGGAGGCTTCACTTAAGAACTAAAACCAGCATGTCAGCACATAAATCATAGATGAAATAACATAAGACATGAGTTAAAGAAAAACATGATGATAAACGATAAGATAACTAAAGGACTATTCCGGTAACCAAGTTACAACTCGTAAACCAAACAAGGACCGGGGTTGTAACCCTTCACCTGAACAAAACTTAGCCTCGAACCAATTATCGATAAAGTAAAGCATAAACAAGCATGTCCGGAGATATCCATGTACCGAATCTGGGCAAGACTAGACAAGATAGGACTCCATCCATCATTCACGGCCAAGCAAAGAGTACGGCTTGATACTTAACTAACTAGGGTTATCACAAGCTTAGTTACTAGCAAGATGCAATGAGGTACGCCTACGGCCACAAGCCCTGCAGACTATCCAGGTTATCCAGACGCAAGGTTCAAGCTTAGAGTTATCATGCCATGTAAGGTGACTTGGATGCAACACATGACAGTGTGCATAGTAATCGTTTCATGTAGTGCTCCACATAACAGTGAGCTGAAAATGTGCCCTACTCGTCGGCAGGCTACAAGTCCATCAAGGAAGGCGCCCAGATAACGGAATTGCTTATAGCCGGAATACCTCTCTATATGCTCTACTTGATCAATCTAGTCATTAACCTAGTCAGATTAGGTATGAATCCCTGACCGTGGTAACCAGGGGTACATGTCCTAGACATGATGTGAGACAAGACTGGTTGCTTATACAAGCACATTCAATACAATCACCCACGGTATCAAGAATTCACTTAGCATGTCAAGTTAGCCGTCGCAACAGCGTATCAAGGTTATCGTGTCAAGATTACTTGTCAAGGGTGCACCACGACGGGTCACCATCATGTCATGTTACTTATCAAGATTACTTATCAAGGCAAGGGTGTGTCACGACGGACCACCATCAAGAATTATCATGTCAAATTACTTGTCAAGAGTGCACCACGACGGGTCACTAATCATGCAATTCCATCAGTAAGCCTTATTCCGATTAACATTCATAAATACTGTCATGATCATAACGGGTTCTTGTCAAGTTTACATCAAAGGCGTAAGGATATAAAATGGCTGCAAATTCATAAAAGGAGAATATGGGGACATAAGGCACCCAAGGGGGGAAAGCAAGGGGTAGCGTACGCTCAGGACAGCGTACGCTCAGGACATGCGTACGCTCAAGCCAGGACACGCTCAAGTCTGCGTACGCTCAGGCCAGGGCACGCTCAAGTCTATGTACGCAAGAGGCCAGGTCACGCTCAAGTCTGCGTACGCTCAGGCCAGGACACGCTCAAGTCTGCATACGCTTAGGCCAGGGCATGCTCAAGTCTGCGTACGCAAGAGACACGCTTCCAACAGGAAGCGTACCCAAGTCTGCCTACGCAAGAGACACGCTTCCAACAGGAAGCATATCCAAGTCTGCGTACGCTGCGCTAAAGAGCGCGCACAGCTCAGTGGCGTAAGCTAAAAAGCTCGACATACTGCTCACTGTCTTTTCCAAACCAGCAAGAACTCCAAAAGCTTCAAAAGTTCATAACTTGGTCAAAACAAGTCCAAATCCAACTTTTCAAAGGTCAAAATTGGGTAAAAAAAATTTTCCACCACATGGAACCATCAAAACTTGAAAACAAAGAAGTTTGATAGATCAAAACCACCAAAATCCGAACATAACTAAATTTTAGATCTACAAGAACTTAAGCCTCAAAATGGAAAATGACAAGTTCTAATGTGTCTTAGAAACATGAGGAGAAGCTAATGGAACAATAAAATGGGCTCTCTTGTAGAGGCAAGTTGCACTTGCCTATGGGTGTGGAGAGTTGGGTGGAGGAAGAAGAAGAAGAAATTAATGGAGGAAGTAATGAAGAGATAGAGTGTTGGTAGAGTTTTTAATGAGGGTGGGATGTGGTGTGTTGAGGGTGGAGCATCGGCTAAGGTGTTCCAATACACATTAAACCAAACCAAACCAACCCAAACCAATTAAAATCGAGCCATGTCAAAACCCAAAATACGAGAATACCGAAATTCCACAAGTTGAGAAAAATAAAAACATGCCAAAAATCCAGATACGAGTATAAATACGAAATACGAGAAATACGGAAAATGAGGGTGACAACTCTACCCACCTTAAAAGAATTCCGTCCTCAGAATTTAATCAAGAGGCTAGAGATGTCGAGCAAGCTATATCAATTGCAGACAATACAGAACTAGTAGTCAATCAAGCAATCATTCATGCAAGCAAGGAACTTAAGCATAAGACATAAGAAGACATTATACCTTACGAGTCAAACAGGTCGGAATATCGCGATCGGATATCATTCTCACGCTCCCATGTTGACTCACCCAAAGAGTGATGACCCCAAGCAACAAGGACTAACTTGATAGTCTTGTTCTTGAGTATCTTCTCCCTCCGGTCCAATATGGATACGGGTCTCTCCTCAAACGAAAGGTCGGTACCAACAACCAATTCCGAATGATCAAGGACATGACTCGGATCCGGGATATACCGTCGTAATTGGGATATATGAAAGACATCATGTACCTCACGTAACGACGGCGGAAGAGCGAGACGATAGGATACATCACCTACTCGCTCTAGAATATCAAACGGCTCTATATACCTAGGACTGAGCTTTTCCCGTACGCTGAATCGAATGACGCCACGGGTAGGCGAGATCCTAAGGAATACGTGGTCGCCGAAAGAAAATTCAAGGGGACGCCGATGAGAATCGGCCCAATGACGCTGGCGATCTTGGGCAACTCGAAGATAATCTCGGACTTGTCTGACCACCTCAATAGTCCGTATCACCAGCTCTGGTTCAAGCATTTGCCTCTCACCGATATCGTCCCAAGCTAAAGGAGATCTGCACTTCCTGTCGTACAAGGCCTCGAAAGGTGCCATCTGGATACTAGCCTAAAAACTGTTATTATACGAGAACTCTACGAGATGCAGGTGATCTTCCCACGAACCATCGAAGTCGAGTGTACATGACCGCAGCATGTCTTCAAGAGTCTGGATCGTGCGTTCTGACTGACCATCTGTCTGCGGATGGTAGGCTGAACTGAACTTGAGACGAGTCCCCAAACTCTCTTGAAGACTCCGCCAAAAGTGCGAGGTGAATCTTGAATCTCTGTCGGACACAATACTGACTGGCACTCTATGTAATCTGACTATCTTCCTGAGGTACATCTCTGCAAGCTGATCCGTCGACTGACCGATTTTCAAAGGAAGAAAATGAGCTACCTTCGTGAGACGATCAACTATAACCCAGATGGCATCCCTCCCAGTTGGGGATCTAGGTAATCCAGTTACAAAATACATGGTAATGTGCTCCCATTTCCATTTCGAAATCGGTAAAGGTTGAAGAAGTCCAGCTGGTCTCTGATGTTCGGCATTAACTTGTTGACAAACTAAACAACGAGAGACAAACCGGGCTATCTCCCTCTTCATGCCATTCTACCAAAAATGCTGCCGAATATCACGATACATCTTCGTACAGTCGGGGTGAATGGAATACTGAGAACTGTGGGCTTCTCCATGATCTCTTGTCTGATATCACCACTGGGTACACAAAGATGCCTCCCATGTCGGAGTGTACCATCTTCATGAATGCATAACTCTGGTCTCTGTCCTGCCACACATTCTGTCCTAAGCCGCTGAAGCTTAGAGTCCGTGGACTGAGCTAACTCGATCCTCTCAACTATACTGGACTGAACTTGCATACTGGCCATCAATGCCACACTAGAAGGAAGAATAACTTCAATACCCATCTTCTAAAGATCTACTAACAACTCTGGCTGCGCCGTTAGAAAATAAACTCCGGCTCTCCTGCTCAATGCATCTGCTACCACGTTGGCCTTCCCAGGATGATACTGCAAGTTGATGTCATAATCCACAAGTAGCTCTAGCCATCTCCTCTGTCGTATATTAAGATCCTTCTGGGTAAATACATACTTCAGACTCTTGTGGTCGGTGAAAATCTCCACCCGATCTCCATACAAATAATGTCTCCAAAGTTTTAATGCAAAAACTACGGCTGCTAACTCCAGGTCATAGGTTGGGTAATTTCTCTCATGGTCACGAAGTTGACGTGACGCATAAGCGACTATCTTACCATGCTGCATCAAGACACATCCTAATCCCTTGCCGGATGCGTCGTAATAAACTAAAAATCCTCCCGTCCCGTCGGGAAGAGTGAGAATGGGGGCCGTCATCAATCTATGCTTCAACTTCTCAAATGAACTCTGACACTCTGTTGTCCAAGCAAACTGCACATCCTTACGGGTCAACTGCGTCAGTGGTGCTGAAATCCGAGCAAAGTCTGACACAAAGCGTCGGTAATAGCCGGCGAATCCGAGGAAACTCCGAACTTCTGCAACGGTGCTAGGTACTGGCCATGTCTCTATAGCCACTATCTTCTGGGGATCAACTTCCACTCCACCTCTGGTGATGATATGACCCAAGTACGAGATACGATCCAACCAAAACTCGTACTTACTGAACTTTGCGTACAACTGTTGCTCCCTGAAAATCTGAAGAACTACACGAAGATACTGCTCATGCTCTATCTCGTTCTTGCTATAGACTAAGATGTCGTCTATGAACACTATCACGAACTGGTCTAAATAGGGCATGAAGATACGATTCATGAGGTCCATGAATACGGCCGGCGCATTGGTCGCTCCAAATGGCATAACAAGGAACTCCCAATGTCTATAGCTAGATCTGAATACTGTCTTCGGGATGTCCTACTCTCTGACTCTGATCTGATGGTACCCTGACCGCAAGTCAATCTTCGAGAATACTGTCGCTTCCCTGAGCTGATCAAATAAATCATCTATCCTTGGTAAAGGATATCTGTTCTTAATGGTTACAGAGTTCAAGGTACGATAATCAACACATAATCTTGACGTACCATCCTTCTTCTTCACAAGAAGCATCGGAGCTCCCCAAGGTGATCCGCTAGCACGAATGAATCCCTTGGTTCTAAGTTCTTCAATCATCTTGTACAGAACCTCCAACTCTGATGGTGCCATCCTATAGACTCTCTCTGACACTGGTGCCGTCCCTGGAATCAAATCGATAGTGAATTCTATCTCTCTCTCTCTGGGGGCATGCCTGGAAGCTCTTCGAAAAATATGTCAGGAAACTCTTCTATAACTCTGGGAAACTGAACTGCTGCTGTTACGGCCATCCGCAATGCTGGGGAAGAAGGTTCTACACCGCCTCGAGAAAATGAAAACTCTGGCTCACCGGGAATACTAAAAATAATCTTGCCGACACGGCAATCTATACTAGCATACTGGTCCCTCAACCAATCCATTCCTAGGACCACATCATAATCGGCCATCGGAAACTCTATCAACCTAGCGGGAAACTCTCTACCGCTGACTACTATTCGACACGAGGAAAACACCCTATCTACACCCACAAGTCCGTTACCAGTAAGTATATTGAGCCTTACTGATAATGACTCAGGCTCCAGTCCTATCCGTGTCGCGAATCGTGCAGACATAAATGAATGCGATGCACCTGAATCAAATAATACTGATGCAGGAAAAGAGTTGACGAGAATGGTACCTGCCACCACCTCACCTGATGCCAACTCCTCCTCTACGGTCAAAGCCATCGCTTGACCGTGCCCTCTGGGTGCTGGTCCCCTCTGCTGGAAACCTCTCTGGCAGTTCTGAACCTAAGCTTGGACCTGGGCATACTGCTGCGGTCGCTGCTGCTGGAATGCCTGAGCCTGAGGCGGCAATGGTCTCGGAGGCTGATACTGCTGCTGCTGTACTGGTGCTGGTCCCCTCACTGAGGGACTAGTCTGGGCCGATGAGGATGAACCGACTCTCTGTGGGCAGGACCCTATCATGTGATCCGGTGCCCCACCAGCCAAACACAATCCTTGTTCTTGGCGACATTCTGACACTATATGCCCTGGCTTCCCACAATGAGTGCAGCCCATTGTGGAAGACTGCCTCCACTTCTGCTGCTGAGGATACGTCGGAGTCGAATGCTGAACCAACGTAACTGATGCTGCCCTCCTCGGATCCCCAATGGTCAAGGCCTTAGCTGCCGGGGCTAGGGCTGAAGACTGGATCATCTGACCATGGGACCGCTTTCGTCCTCCAGTTCTGTCTACAATTCTCTGCGAGGTATACTCATGCCTCTTAGCTGCCCGTAAAACAGCATCAAAGGTCTGATGCTCAAACTGCTCCACTGCTAGAATGATCTCTAGGTGGAGTCCCTGCTGGAACCGCTGAGCTCGATCAAACTCGGTTGTCACCAAAGTGGGAGCAAACCGACTCAGTCTTGAAAACTCGGCCGCATATCCATCGATCGTCCTGCTCATCTGCCTGAGATTGGTGAATTTCGTCTGTAAGTCGTGCCGAGCCACAGCATCGAAGTACTTGATCTGAAACTTGTCACTGAATACTGCCCACGGAATAGGCGTTGCCAAACCAACTTCTATTATCGCCCACCAGGTGCGGGCTAGGTCCAATAACTGTAGACGTACCACAACAACCTTCTCTTCTTCTTGTAAAAGCATGGAAAATATCAGAATGGTGATCTATGCGGCTCAGAGTAGGAGAACCCCATGCGGCTCATACAGTAGCAGTCCCATGCGGTTCAGAGAGACTCTTAGTCTCATGCGGCTCGGACAGAAGAGTCCATGCGGCTTGCATAGAGACAGTCCTGCGGTTCAAATAGTCCACTAGCCGCATGTGGTTCAAAGATACATACGGCTCACAGAGATATGCGGCTCAATACCACATGTACCCACGAAGACCCCTTCACACAGCTGGCCATCGAGCAGTCTGCCTATTTAATGCTCTGTCATGATTTGACAGCTGACGACTCTGACATAAAGTATCATAATGGCCCTGCCATAATGACAGACTCTTGGGAAATATGAGAAAATCTCTGACGCGATTCGAGATTGACACGTGGCTACTCCCATGCGGCTCCAGTGAGGAACAGCTTCATGCGGCTGGGAAGGATCGTCTTCCTGCGGCTCACCAAAAGGCCATCCCATGCGGCTCGCAGTTGCTACCCTTATGCAGTTCACCAAGGAACCATCTCATGCGGCTCGCAGTTGCTACCCTTATACGGTTCACCAAGGAACCATCTCATGCGGCTCGCAAATACTATACCTATGCGGTTCGCCGAGACGCTGTCTCATACGGTTCATGGATGTCATGCGGCTTTGGCAGAGTCTATCATCAAGACACGTGGCAGAGATTCGATGACAGCTGGCAGCAAAGATGATTATGAGATGCAAAGATTTACCAGATCCTAATGACCATATCCTCATGATTAATGGGATTAGGTCATATCATTCCTAATCGAACCAATGGGACACGTGGTGGGAGATCCAAGCTACACAATCAATCATGAAGATTTAAAGCAATCAGCATTAATTATTCCAAAGATTTAGTGCTACCCCCAGTTATGGCCCAGATCCTTCACGCCTAGAACGAATGGTCTAGATTGATTAAACATCAGGCCACCGCCACTTTGAGAATGGGTAATCAGCTAAACCCTAATGATGCCTCCCCACTATTATAAATAGCAGGGTGCCATTCCCTTGCAAAATATATACGGTCAGAGAGGAGATATACAGAGAGAGAGAGACCCCAATAATCAGAGAAAAAAATACACAGAGAGAGAGAAGCTAGAAGAGCAACAGAGAAGCAAAAAGAGCATTTCTTCGTCAACGCCAACCATCTTTTCACAAGGAGCCAAGGCTGCATACCGATCGTCCAAGGAGTAAGGCAGGGCTGCCGTCGCCTTCCCGAGCCTCTATCGTCATCTCCCAGAATCTAAAATAAACAATTGTACTTAGACTGATGTACCTAGGTTTTCGTCCCTAGGCTTTCTTTGTACGAGCGAGTTTGTATTGTGAGTCTAAAGTTCAGTCCTCCCATAAAACTGTTCTGTACTTTTTACAATTAATGGCAAACACGATGGTAACTCTGCTGGGGACAAACTTCTCCACGGTTGAGGAGTTGGTGACGCAGTCGGATGCAGCCAAACTTGGCTCCACGTAACAAAAGATGGTCGTCCGCTTCGACCAACAAGCGTTTGAAGAGATGCTCTCCGAAGGAAGCGCTGGCCCGGTCCAGAAGCACACCCGCACAACGAAGGCTCGCAGAGAGTGGAGGCCAAAATCATTTGCTCCTCCCCAAGCCCCCGACGGGATACCCTCTGTTGCTCAAGACGGCGAGAAGGACTCTTCTGCGGCCCCACTTTAAACCGTAGACAACTCTGCTGTCCCCAAGTCCGACAGAAGAAAATACTATGATGCTGGACTTGCAGGGGCAAAGAGGAACTCTACGCGAACTAAGCCGCATAAGGGTGCTAGCCGAGTAAAAAAGGCTCATACGGCCATATCTGCTAGCCGCATGGACAAAGCTCATACGGCCACAGCCGCTAGCCGCATGAAAAAAAATCATGCGGTCACATCTGTCAGCCGCATGGTTTATGCAGCTACAGTCGCCAATCACATGAATGAAACACATGAGGCTACAGGAGTTAATCGCTTACAGAAAACCCATGCGGCCACAATCACCAACCGCATGCGGCCAGCCTGAACGATCGTGACTCCTAGTCGCTCAAAAACAACTCATTCAACAGCAGAAGACAATCGCATGCAGACAGCCTGCACGGTACCCAACTCTAGCCACATAGCGTCCGTTCCACGCTTCTCTCGATCAGTATTCGACCGTCTCTCATACGGTCCTGACCCTAATAGTTCTCTGGATGATAAGCCAGACTCTGTGGTACCCAACTTGGACTCCTCCTATTACGCACCCACAAGTGCTAAAAGGAGGAAGTCTAGGGCAGCGCGGGCTCATCAAGCCCAGTCAGCTGTTCCAACCTCTGACTATCGGGGTGTCCCGTTGACTATCACACGGGCCTCGGATGGAAAGTTGTATACAACTGCTCAAGTCCAGCCCCCGGCGACAAACAGACAGAGTGGTTCCTCTGACCTGCGGGAGACGATCCTCCACAAACGCAAGGAAAGAGAAGGTGTGTCGGCATGCAAAGAGTCCTCGCTTGGACATCGCTGCACCCAAATCATCGTCAATTGCTGCTGCAACAACCCGGCAGTGACGGAAGATCGGCCATCCGTCTTCCAAAGGCTACAGCACCCGAACTCAGAAGATGAGGCACGTCCCGTTGTCTCCTGCAATTTTGCTCAAAAAGTCCCCGCCGAAGGGAGAAGGAAAAAGACGAATATCTCTAGTCCCAAGATATCAACCACCACAGCTAAGAAACTATCATCTAAATGGCTGTCCTCTACTGGTGTATTCCAACACACCCGTTCAAAGACGAAATTTACCGCAATGGGAAATTCTTCATCCACATCCCTGGGGGTTGAGAGAACTGGGGGTAGCACTCCTTCGAACATCCACAACAATCCGATGTTTCAAGAAGTCGGGCCCGCACAAACAACTCTTCCATCAGGAGCAACAAATGCTAATGTCCCCGAGGACATCCGTAACTCTCAAGACGAAGCAAGCTCTGAAGCTGGGAGTGCTGCTCCCTCCGAGTCTAAACCGGAAGACAATATCCCCACATATCTCGATGACTTCTCGGTGCATGGGTACGACTCGGAGGGCACATTCTCCACCGTTCCTTCCATCACTCCTCACATAAGGACGGTGTTCATGACGGACAGCAATCAAGGTGGTTCCAGTGATCGCCAGCACATTGACAGTCTCGAAGCCATACTACTTGCTTTGGTCAAGTCTGTAGACGAGATTAAAGCGGCCCTGCCCACTCTACAAAGAGGGGCGCCCGGTCAAACAAGCACGGGCCCCACGGTCAATGTAGATTCGAACTCAGCGGCACCAAACTCGGGCAATAATCCTCCCGAAATAACAGCCTCTACCGTGACAAATGAGACCCGAGAAGTGAGAAGAGAGATCCAGGAGCTCCGAGCCATGTTCCATGCCCGAGAAAACGCTCAAGATCTCAGAATACGGCAACCATACCCTGCTGAGTGGAGGGATGTTCCATTTCCACCAAGATATAAGCCGTTCAACATCAACCCGTATGATGGCAAAACCTCAGCAAGTCGGTACATCACTTACTTCGAGGTCACCACCGACCATCTGCCCCAAGATGATGCGATCCTCACACGGTTATTCATTAGGGCATTAGAAGGAGTCGCCTTCGATTGGTACCGCAATCTACCGGACAACTGCATCCACTCATTCGCCGGCTTCAAGCACATGTTCTTGGAATGATTCTATGAAGTAGGACAAGACGTCACTATGTCCACTCTCATGGACGTCATCCAAGGGGAGAAGGAGCTAACAAGGAACTACATCGAGCGGTTCCGCCAGACAGCCATGAAGCTGCCTTCCAGAAATCCAGATTCTTTTTTGATTGAAATTTGCCAAAAGAGACTGCTTCCAACGATCAGTCTCTGGATGGACGAGAGTCAATTCAAAGATTGGAAGGCGTTCATCATCAGCGCCACAAGCGCTGAAGAACGACTGAAGAAGGCCCGCCAACTGGGGTTGCACATCTCAGAAGGGAAAAACAAGGGCAAGCGTCCCAACAACGATAATAGGGGTAACCCCTCCAACAATCGGGACAGCAAGAGAAAATAGGCTATGGTGGCCGACACGGCCCAGAAGCCCGAGTCACAGCCAGCAGACAAGCAATGGCCTCAGATCACCTACTCTTTCGAAGACGGCCACGTCCAGTCTATCTTAGATATGCTCATACAAGGGGGTAGAATTCAGCTTCCTCCACCAAGACGGGAGCCTCGGCCGACTGATTTGGAGAACCCAAAGTTCTGCCATTACCACGGTTATGTACACCACGCTACACATGACTGCTACCAACTAAAATGGTACATCCAAAGCCTCATCGATTCAAACGCTCTAGCCATCGACTTCGAAGAGGTAACCGTAGCAGCCAATATGGTGTCCGTACAATTCGGTAACTTCCCTCCGATGGAGACTCAAGACGGGGTAATCCCCGTCCCTCTCGCGACAATGGAGATTACCAATCTTCCTCCTCCCCAGGAACAGGCTGCTGGTCTAGTACCTCTCACCACCTCACGAGGAGAGGTCATGTGGGTCCATCCAGACTTGGTGTCAGAAGTAACTCGGCCCAAACCATCTTCCACTAACAAAAAGAGTAGAAAAATCAGGACATGCCACACAATCTCAGCAGACAACGAGGAAGCTACATCCGTCGTCATGCGGTCCGGAGTGCAATCCCAACCTGTGGTTGACAGTCCAGCTGAAAATCATCAACCCACTACAACTGATGCTCCGGGACCGGCTCAGCCTTCGACGACCGACAAGCCTAGGCCGAAGGAGACTCGCTTCGACAAATCTCTCCGAAAGGACGCAGCCCAAGGACTAGAGAGACCCTACAACTTTGACATCTTAGCACAATTGGCTAACACTCCGGCCAAATTGTCATTATACGAACTCCTAAGGCTCTCCAAGGACGTTCGTATTGTATTAAGCGAAGCACTCCAAAATGCCGATGCTTATCTGGCTCAATCCAACCTCACCGGGGAGGACTCACCCGTGGATCTCCAAGACAGTGCTTGCACGTAAGCAATGCCCAACATCATCTTCACTCCGCAGGACATGCTCATCAAAACCAATCTACATGATCGCCTGCTATACTACACGGGATACATTGGTGACGTAAAGGAGGATCGGATGCACATTGATCCTGGCTCCTCTATAAGCATCATCCCGAAGGGTCTGCTACATCATCTTTGCATCCCAATGCACCGCCTGACACCTACAAGCACCGCCATCAGCGGTTTCAATTCGGGCAGGAGCTACCCTATTGGAAAGATTCGGCTGAAGTGTCAAATCGGCGACCTCCAATCCGAAGTCACCTGCTACGTCATAGATGCAGACACTTCTTACAACATCCTCTTGGGGGCGCCCATGGATACACAATTATATGATCGTGCCTTCCACGCTATAACAGTGCTTCAAATACGTCGACAAATACGACTTCGTGAAGACAGAGTTTGCTGATATCGATCCCTTCAAAGGGGTCGAATCTTACTACTCGGACTCCTGCTTATACGAAAAGTCGAAGAGGCACCTTGATGAAGGAGACGCACAAACTCATACCGAGACAGCCACAGGATCAGAAGGACCCCTGACGATCCACCTCCAAGCTCGCAAACTGGGCAAATCCGCACCCCTCACCGCCACTCTGCGAAAGGACGCGATCAGCCTCTCGGCGCAAGAGGAGCAGATGATAATCCGGCTGCCAAGGTCCGGCCAAGTGCCGAGACCCACAACGGGGCCACTGATAATCCGACTGCCGAGAGTCAGTCAACCACAAATAGGGAAGCTTAACCCCTCGGACAGGCCGCTGACAATACGCCTTCCCAAGAAAGGCTGTCACCTCGATGCAACATCTGACACTTCCAGCGAACCAGCCACTCCTCGCTTCACATCAAATGCCAAACTGGGGGTCGCCAGTCTGCCAACAACTCCACGCTCTGCTCCATCAACTGAACCACTGACAATCAAGCTTCCTAGGTCGTCCTCTCAGTCTTCATTCACACAGGGGGTAGCCGAAGGGGAACCGGAGCTAGCCAAGTATGTGGCTGCCCACACTGATGTCCCCTCAGCTGATGATGTAATCCCCCTAGAAAAGATACCTTACTTCATCAATAAAGGGTTATCTTTGAACTACACCGAGCTCAATAAGCTATGTATAATGTATGCCATGGAACAAGGTATAGGCGCTCACCTACACACACAGGTGACAAATGTGTACACCGCGATCCAACTTACTCCAGTAGAAGACGCTTACCGAATATTCGAGGGAGGAGATCATCCAATCATCTTCGGCCGGACGAACAACCCGTATCCCCTCACCATAGAAGAAGTCGACCTCGGGTCAGATGTCGGGAGACTGCCTCTGTATCTCTATAGCCCTCAATCCAAATATCTCATACGGAAACAGGGGTATAATCTGGAGACGACACCAGGATTGAACTACGGCACTGGACGACGATTACCTTTAAAGCCGCCAGTCCCCGCGGGCAAACCACGAAACTACTATAACAAAACTCGATACGGGTTAGGGTATGTAACGCCTACTATGACCCCTGAAAGTTTAGATGAAGAATGCGACTGGCAGTCAGATTCAACCGGATCACCAACTTCCGACTCAGATACCAGCATCGAAGATGTATTCAGACAAGTCATGTCAGTCAACATGGCATTCGTCGACGCTTATGAGGAAGACGAAGACATTCCCAAAATTCTCGAGCTAGAGCCATGGGCCCAACAATTGGACACACAATGGGAAAAGCGGTTCGAACTGAGAGAACCTCCTACTGAAGATGAGGTCATACAAGTAGATCTCGGCAGCGAATCTTCTCCAAAACCAATCTTCATCAGTAAAAGCCTAACCGACGAAGAACGGGAATCGCTGTTAGAACTTGTCAGAGAGTACATTAATGTGTTCGCCTGGAGCTATGAAGACATGCCAGGGTTAAATCCTGATATCGCTCTTCAATAACTCAACATCCGACCAGATGCAAAGTCGGTCAAGCAACAACAGCGATGCTTCCGTCCAGGCATCATGGACGCGATCGAAGCTGAAGTCAACAAACTGATAGCCAGCAGTTTCATTCGAGAAGAGCAACATCCCGATTGGATCGCCAATATAGTACCCATCCTCAAGAAGAATGGGAAGATTCGAATCTGTATCGACTTCCGCAACCTGAACGAGGCATGCCCCAAAGATGAATTCCCCCTTCCTATCACAGACATCATGATCGACAATACCTGCGGCTTCGAACGCATGTCATTCATGGATGGCTTCTCGGGGTACAACCAAATCAAAATGTCTCCTGACAACGAAAAGTATACATTATTCCGAATACCGATTGGCACGTACTGCTACACAGTCATGTCTTTCGGTTTAAAGAATACTGGCACCACATATCAAAGAGCCATGAGCATCATCTTCAGAGACTACTTACGCAAGACGGTGGAGTGCTACGTTGACGATATAGCCGTTAAGAGCCGTAGCAAGGGAGACCATCTGCAGGATCTAAGGACGGTATTCGACCTAATGCGAACGCACAATTTGAAAATGAACCCTACGAAGTCCTTCCTGGGCGTATCCAGCAGGAAGTTCTTAGGCTTCATCATCACTGCAAAGGGTATCCATGTAGACCCCGAGAAGACAAAAGCAATCATGGAGATGGGTCCCCCGAGAAATCTCTGCGAACTCAGAGGCCTTCAAGGAAGGCTAGCTTACATCAGAAGGTTCATTTCCAACCTCTCCGGGCGATGTCGGCTATTCACGCACCTCATGACGAAAGGAGTCTCATTCGTATGGGACGAGGAATGCCAGCGTACTTTCGACAGCATCAAAGAATATTTGTCAAATCCTCCAGTTCTGGTAGCCCCGGTTCCTGGAAAACCATTCCTGCTCTATGTTCGAACAATAGAACACTCCCTCGGGGCTCTGCTGGCACAGAACAACGATACAGGCCATGAGCAGGCCATATATTACCTCAGCCGAATGATGATTGGGCTAGAGCACCGATACACCGCTGTGGAGAAGGAATGCCTCGCCCTGGTGTTCGCCATTCAGAAAATGCGACACTATGTTATCGGACAAACGATACATGTGATCTCACGAGTCAACCCTCTCAGAGTCCTCATGACCAAACCAGGGGCACTTAGCTCTCGACTCGCTACGTGGGCAATATTACTGTCCTCTTACCATATGATCTTTGTCCCACAGAAGGCAGTCAAAGGTCAAGCCCTGGTGGACTTTTTAGCAGCCCACCCAGGCTCGGAGTCCTCCAGAATATACGAAGAGATCCCAGATGAGGTCGTCGACTCGCATGCAACCTCTCACGAAAATATATGGCGAATGTTCTTCGACGGCGCTTCGAGGGCCGGACCTAAAGGCAATATAGTCGTCGAAGTTGGGGTAGTGCTAATCTCCCCTTCTGGATTGGTAATTAACTGCGCTTACTCTCTTACCGAGCCCTGCTCTAACAATATGGCCGAGTACAACGCTCTGGTCATTGGCCTCCAACTTGCAAGAGAGCTGGGGGTAGAATACCTTGAAGCCTATGGCGATTCCCAGCTTATCGTCAATCAGATCCGGGGCTCATGCGAAGTCCGCCACGAAGACATGATCCCTTATCACCAAATAGCGATTGACATCATCTCGTTGTTCAAAGGGTTCTTCATCGAATATGTCCCCAGACTCCGAAATATCGAAGCAGATGCCTTAGCCGGTCTTGCCGCTTCCCTAGCAGTTCCGAATTATGATCGCCAATCAGTGGATGTGATAGGCCACGAACTGGTATGTTCCAAAAACAATGTGCAATTCATGGCGAGTTATTCCGCACAGACGATCGATGACGCCCCAGATTGGAGACAACCATTCATCGACTTCGTCGTCTACAACATCCTGCCCGAGAACCCAAAGGAAGCCACTTCCATCAGAAGGCGTTCTTTCAGATTCTTCTACGATACAGAGACAAAAATGCTGTATCGCCGTTCCTACGACGGATTACTGCTTCGGTGTCTGTCGAACGCAGAAGCCAAAGAAGCCGTACGAGAAGCCCATGACGGTGTCTGCGGGGCCCACCAGCCTGGCCCGAAACTGCAAAATCGCCTTCGCCGAATGGGCTACTATTGGCCCACAATGGTGGCAGATGCGATAGACTATGCCAGAAAGTGCAAAGTCTGCCAAGTCCACGCGGACTTCATTCACCAACCATCCGAATTTTTATATCCGACGGTGGCGTCCTGGCCATTCGAAGCATGGGAAATGGACATCATTGGTCCAATCACCCCACCTTCCTCCCGAGGACATCGCTTCATACTTGCGATCACGGATTACTTCTCCAAATGGGCGGAAGCTGTCCAACTTGCAGAAGTCAAGACTTCAAACGTGATCAGCTTCCTTAAGCATCACGTCATCTACCGCTTTGGACTGCCCCGAAGGATCATCCATGATAATGGGCCGCAGTTTGCAAGCCACGCATTCTATCGGTTTTGCGATAAATACCGTATTCAGAATATCGCCTCGACGCCGTATAACCCGGCAGCAAATGGGTTGGCAGAGGCATTCAACAAAACAATCATCAAACTCCTCAAGAAGTTTGTCTCCTCTAACAAACGTGACTGGAACGAGAAGCTCGGCGAATGCTTACGGGCTTATCGCACCACGGTCCGAACAGCCACCGGGAATACACCATTCTTCCTAGTATACGGAAGTGAGGCAGTCCTTCCCTTGGAGACCCAGATCCCCTCACTACGTGTCGCCCTCACACATCAATTGACGACCGATGATAACTACCGACGTCGACTGCAAGAGTTAGAGGCTTTAGATGAAAAGCGCCTCCTAGCTCAGCAAAGGATCGAGCTATACCAAGCACGCATCTCAGGAGCCTTCAACAAGAAGGTCAAAATCAGAACATTCCAGGTAGGTGATCTCGTCTTGGCAGTCCGGAGGCCAATGGTCATGACTCACAAGTCCGCCGACAAATTCCAGCCAAAGTGGGAGGGCCCATTTATCATTGAGACGGTATTCTCCAACGGTGCTTACCGCCTTGCAAAGCAAAATGGAGACTTGCTCATGTTGCCCGTCAACGGTAATTTCCTGAAGAAATATTATGTCTAAACAACATTCGCTACAAGATCTTCGAGTCATGTACCCGCTGGTACTACTGAACTCACATCCACAACATTTCAGATTATCGAGTCATGTACCGGCTGGTGCCGCTGAACTCACCCCCATATTCTTTTCAGATTATCGAGTCATGTACCCGCTGGTACCGCTGGACTCACACTTTCTCAATATTCTAAATTACCGAGTTATGTACCCGCTGGTGCCTCTGAACTCATATTCCGGTCACTCTTTCAGATAGTAAGTCACGTATGATCATACCTCTGAACTTTCTTCCTGGAAGAGATCCTCCCTCATGATCCAATACCCGCACTCCCAGTGCATAAAAAGGGTAATCGATCCACAAATTTCTGAAAACGGACATGTCCTCATTACCTCTGAGTCATTTTCACTTCCACCAAAAACAAACCGCCCCTCACATAGAACTTCCACGTTCTCCTACCTCTGAGTCGTTCTATGTACCCCCTCTTCATTGAGCCCACTCCTGCCATGTCATCATTACCTCTGAGTGGGAAGGCTCCATCGAAGAAACCTTCATGCTTGCCATGTCCACATTACCTCTGAGCAAGTATGTCGGTCTCCTTTCGACCTATTATTTGTACCCACAACCGGAGTACGACAAGGATAATAGGTCCACAAATGTCCGATGTTGACCACGAATATCTTTCGTGAAACCTCCCCTGCCATGTCCTCATTACCTCTGAGCAGGAAGATTCCACGGTGAAACCCTCATGCTTGCCATGTCCTCATAACCTCTGAGCAAATATGTTGGTTTTCCTTTCACCCTATTATCTGTATCCCGAACCAGGGTACGCCAAGGATAATAGGTCCACAAATATTCCTTTGCTAAGCTTCTTAGCATAAATCCACCACCCCACCATGCCCCGGGAGCCCAGCTTCTCTACGGCATTCTTTTTTCCTAGCACCGAGAACGTCCATGACCACTTTGCCACGGCTGTTCCGGACATCCTGTCCAAACTTGTTATCCGTATCTAAAACTAAGGTACGCCTAGGATAACAGGTCCACGAATAAATTCCCCAGCAAGTCTAATTCCACAGACGCCACAAGTACAAGAAAGAGATGATGAGTCGAAACATGCTCATTTATTCAAAATTCAACGTACTAGTTCATTTAGGATCACATCCCTTACAAAAAAAAGAGAAAGCAAAGAAAACAGACAGCTGATCACTGCTCTGGGGCACATAACGCCCTGAGACGGTCCGTCAGCAAAACAACCGACCGCTCAAACCTCTGGGAGGCTCGACGCTCCGTCTCGTGGGTCAGCACCGTCTCGTCCTCCAGATGAGCGTGAGCCTGCCAGTTATCCTCAAATTTCTTAAAGGCCCGCTCCAGGTTATCGGAAGATCGGGAAACCTTCTCGGCCTCCCGAACGATCGACTCCTGCTCTGCCTGAGCAGCCTCCAGCTCTGACTCTAAGAAGGCCAATTGCCTCTGGAGTCCAAGAATCCGCTCCTTCGTATCAGCAATTCCACGAGAAGCAGACTCTTCCCGAGCACGGCAAGCCTGACTCCTACGACCCAGCTGGTCATACGAAGCGGAGAACTTATCAAGGTATCCCCGTACAACTGGCCCAGCATTATCTCGGGCTAGCTTAATCCTATCCCGAGCAGCAATGAGGAAGCCCCGCTCCCGCTCAATCGCAGCAGGCAAGCCCGCCTGTCATATCGCCAATAGTTGGGTCACAAGCTGATCGGCTTCGGTCAGCTTAGGTTCCAGCAGTGCAGCCAATCCCACCCCACCACGGAGGGACTTCTAGGTTGCAATCTGACCCCGAGCACACTAGAGAGATAGAGAAAATAGGGTCCCCCGTTCCATGGCAGCGTCCACGCCCCTTTTCAAATAACGATAGAAGCTGTCGACCACATCCTGCGTCACCTCGTCCAGAGTCTCCGTGGAGGCCGGTGTCAACGGAAGTGTGGCTGGCAGCACCGAAGAAGACACAACAGAATCCGCCGCTCCTGCTACAAGAGAAACCAGCTCCGTACGGAAGGACGCTTGAACAGCGGCCAACTCCTCTTCGGCAGCCTGCAAAATTTGAATACTCGGTAGGGTCGAGAGGTCAGTCTCCGGAGCCGTATAATCTGCGGAGGATGAGGCGGAGACCATCGCCAACCCCATTTCCGTCGACCTGGAGCTGGCAGGAGGCCCCTCGACATGGGACGGCAAAGAAGAAGGAACGCTCCTTTCTCCCATATCACGGCAGGCCGAGCCTTCCCCAAGAACATCCACGGTGGGAAGTAAAGGGTCAGGACCTGCAGGGCCAAGGCAACCATGAATTGATTTGACCCGGAGAATATGTTGATAGAGTAAATAAGCTCCCTCACTAGTCAATATCTGGCTTATCTTACCAGTGGAGGAGTGTGAAGGCCGAGGTTCGCCTGCAGCCACTGCAGCCCCTTCACCAACAACCTCCGAGTCAGGTATAATAGTCTCCTCCGCCCTTGCATCCTCGGAAGGAGGTGCACCGAGATCGACGTCGCCTTGCTGAAGTTCAGCGGTCTCAGAGGTAGGGCCGAGGAAACCTTCGCCACCCCGGGCCGAGACCTCAGCAACCTGGGAGCTGCCAGCCGCCGTCAAGAGAGCCCCTGCAGAAAGGACCGTGGCACACATGTCGCTAATCAAAGCAGTAAGGATCGGATCAACTTCAGGGGTGGTAGACGATTCAGGAGAGGACGGTTCATCGGACACCTACAAAGAAAAGTGATTAAGTTATATCTCCGAGAGAAAAGAAAACTACAACAAAGAGATGGCTACGACTTGGTCTTACCCCCGGGGTAGCGTCTGTATCTTCACCCTTCTCGGTAATAAGAAATCCACGAGACCTAACAGCAGCTCTCTTCACGAAAAAGGTCGCTCTACTGTCAGAAGACTCGTATCTGACCCGTTTACGTGAGGGACCAGACACAGCTGAAGGTTGTTCTTCTCTCACTACTTTCTCTTGTGTAGTAAGCAACAGATCTTCCGTCGATTCATCGGGTGTGGGAAGCGGTTGATCCGCTACTTCTTCACCCCCACCAGAGAGGGAGCCTTCGCTATCATTGTCATCCTCCTCCTCAGCCGACTCGAAAGGTTCTGATTCAGGAAGGGGAATCTGGAGCGCCAGTTGCTTTCTAGCCTTAGCCCCCTTGGGCTTCTCCTCTAAACCGGTACCCACGATGAAACTGGTACTCGGATCAAAGTTAACAGGAGGCTTGTTCGCCATAACGTGATACAAAGCAGCCACGTACAAAATTTCCCTCGGTGCCTTAGCATCGGGAACCGAGAAGCTGGCCCGAGTATGATAAGCGTCATAATAATTCTACGCCCGGACACCATCAAGAACGCTGCCTTCAAAAACCAAACAAGGGTTGGGACAATCAAGGAATAACTGGCTATAACCAAATTGGCGGGAAAACCTACTAGGCAGGTAAGGCTCCAAGTACAAATTATCTCGGTTACGATAAACCAGATGCGCGGGGCGGATATTGCGCAACCAAGCAAGCATATCCGGAGACTGAAAGTGAGAAGGCCCGGTACCGTCAAGATGTACCTTCCTCACTTCCTCATCAGAAAAGGGAGGAACAGACACAAAAAAGTCACACCCATCCACCCTCGCCAGCGCCCTCCGACAAGCTGGTATAGTGTTATATTCCCAAGACCGGCGATGGCATTTGAAAAGGAAAGCGTCTTCATCTGTAGCATCTTCCGCTATCCCGGGTCCCATCAAAGACCTGTAGTGCATCGCCAACCACCCCATCAAATAGTGGAAAGGCAGTTCTACGTGCTCAAAATCCAAAGTCTTCTTGCGAGCAATAACCTTGGACGAGAATGTTCGAAGACCATGGCGTATGCTACACACCATAGCAGGAAGGAGGGCCAGTCTAACTCCGAATACTAGTTTAACGGCGGGGAGGATGAAATGACGACCAATCCTCTCGATAGAACCCGCTCCTCCCGAGACTACGCAGTTCCGTAGCCATATCATTAAAAATCCAGCCAGGAGCGCCTTCTCCGACATCTGTATGGTCCCGTAGTGAAAATAGCTAAGAGAGTCAGTTTGACTCCCGAATATGTCGCTCTTGGATCGTGACTTCTTGACACTTGACATCAGATCCCTTACCTCTCCATGCGTTCGAGGGGCTCGAGGAGTAACTTCGCCAGAAGGATCAACTTTAAAAAGATAATTAATCCAGGATGTGGTGTAGGGAGTGGTCCCCTCGGAGCTATCCGCCGTTTTTATAGCCATCTGATGACAAGCACTATGATGGCACAGCAACTCCGTACACCGCAACAGAACCTGGGAGTCGTCGGTCCAAGTCCTCAAACTCCTCATTCGACGGGGTATACACCTCGAAAGGCTCATTCCCCCATGGAAGTTTGGAGACTGTATACATCTCATGGAGAGCAAGCCCCAACTCCCCTCCTGGCACAAAGAACGTTCCCGTTCGCTGGCTATACATCTCCAAGAGTGCCACGAACAGTGGCTTATTGATAGGAAGCCCATGACAAGTGCCCCGGATGGCCTGGTAAAGTCCCACCTCCCGCAAGAATGCTCCGTAGGTCTGCAAAACCCAAGTAGTCAACTGGGCCCAAGTAGAGGTGGGGTTTATCCAGTTCGGCAGTGCCAGCCTACCAACGGGATAAGACTTCTTGCGAACAAGCCGATTCAGGAAAGTATCAGCTTGAGTAAGTGTGAAGTTGGGACCGTATACATTCATGAAAGAGCCCGGGGCCAGGCCCATCATATAACGGAGGACGGAATCCTTACCCGCATATGCTGACCGCATGTTCGAATTATAATGGATGTTGCCCATCAACATCCCTGACTGAGTAGGAGTTAAGTTACACACCATCTTCCTGTCCAGCAACACCATATTGAACCATGACAAAGGATAATGACGTTCCATGAGAGGAATATGGATTGCCACCCCATCCAAAGAAAAATCCTAGTTCTCGGAAATCTCTAAAACTCGGGGATTCTTGATGATTAGAGCATCTCCAAAAAGGAACAAAGGCTTCAGGTATTTTCCATCCAGCTTTCCAGTATTCATCATAGAACGGAGGTAATGGAGAGTCTGATTCTCAATGGCCTTCAACCTCTCCGAAGGCTCATCAGTAGGGAATTGATTCAACACATGCTTAATTAAGTCGTCAAGACGCACGCCCAGGGCGAATTGATTTGAACCCACTATAAGTTCCCCCGCAGGATTTACTGGCAGATTCACTGAAGAAAAAAACAAAAAAGAAACAAGTCAAAAAGATAGCTGAAACACAAAACTACATGATGCTCATGCGGCTCGGTATAGCCTCATACGGCTCAGTTTGAAAAGGTTCATACGGGTCAATCCAAATGAGCTTATGCGGCTCAGTTTGAAAGAGCCCATGCGGCCCAGTTCGAATAAGCTTATGCGGTTCCGCTAGAAAGGAACTCATGCGGCTCAGTACGGATGAGCTTATGCGGTTCGAAAAGAGTATATGCGAATATGGTCCGATCCGAATAAACTTATTCGGCTCGAAAAAGCTTATGCGGCCCTGCGAGGATGAGCTTATGCGGTCCTGTTCAAATAATCTTATGCGGTTCAATTCGGAATATGCTTATGCGGCTCGGTTTGAAAGAGATCAGACGGCCCGGATGGTGAAGCAGTTATGCAAACAACTTTCACGCGGCTCAGGCCTGTCATATCCCATGCGATCCGAATATGAGTCGGACACACAGCATACTTGGGAGTATAGGCTCGCGTGTAAAATATGCGACGTAGCCATAGCAGTTCATATTGATGGCCCTACCAGCAATAGGTGGGTGAACGTCGGAGTGGAAGACAGGCACGTCAGCCGTCGGAGGAGCCGCCACGTTCGCCGCCGTAGTCGATGAAGACGCGGCCTTCTTACCCTTCGCAGCCGCAGAAGATGACGCGGCCTTCTTGCCTGTAGCAGCAGCAGTCTTCTTGGGAGCCATTACCAATCGCTGAGAGGAGAGGACGAAGATGAAGTCTGCAACGAAGAGTTCGAGCAAACGAGAGAAGGTAAAGAAACCCTCAAAGAATAAACTTACTCCTACTTATAGGCGAAGGAGGCTCGAAAAGAGAAACAAAATAGACGCCTCGATCTACGCGCCGCCTAAAAGAATAAACCGCTTCGGTCAAAACAAAACTGACCCTTGGGATCCTCCCCCAAAGAGGCGGCGAATCAAGGGCATTTAATACAGAAGATTTGCACACGTGGCTAAGACACATGGCAAAAAGCTTATGTGGTCTCACAGCTCATACAGCCAGATAAATCCATGCGGCTATACTATCCATGCGGTCAACAAAGGCCATGCTTCTTATTCAAAGTATTTTAATTTTGCAAATTGAAAACTTTGAAGGGGGTCTTGTAAAAGCATAGAAAATATCAGAATGGTGATCTATGCGGCTCAGAGTAGGAGAACCCCATGCGGCTCATACAGGAGCAGTCCCATGCGGTTTAGAGAGACTCTTAGTCTCATGCGGCTCGGACAGAAGAGTCCATGCGGCTTGCATAGAGACAGTCCTACGGTTCAAAGAGTCCACTAGCCGCATGTGGTTCAAAGATACATGCGGCTCACAGAGATATGCGGCTCAATGCCACGTGTACCCACGAAGACCCCTTCACACAGCTGGCCATCGAGCAGTCTGCCTATTTAATGCTGTTATGATTTGACAGCTGACGACTCTGACATAAAGTATCATAATGGCCCTGCCATAATGACAGACTCTTGGGAAATAGGAGAAAATCTCTGACGCGATTCGAGATTGACACGTGGCTACTCCCATGCGGCTCCAGTGAGGAACAGCTTCATGCGGCTGGGAAGGATCGTCTTCCTGCGGCTCACCAAAAGGCCATCCCATGCGGTTCGCAGTTGCTACCCTTATGCGGTTCACCAAGGAACCATCTCATGCGGCTCGCAGTTGCTACCCTTATGCGGTTCACCAAGGAACCATCTCATGCGGCTCGCAAATACTATACCTATGCGGTTCGCCGAAACGCTATCTCATGCGGTTCATGGATGTCATGCGGCTTTAGCAGAGTCTATCATCAAGACACGTGGCAGAGATTCGATGACAGTTGGCAGCAAAGATGATTATGAGATGCAAAGATTTACCAGATCCTAATGACCATATCCTCATGATTAATGGGATTAGGTCATATCATTTCTAATCGAACCAATGGGACACGTGGTGGGATATCCAAGCTACACAATCAATCATGAAGATTTAAAGCAATCAGTATTAATTATTCGAAAGATTTAGTGCTACCCCCAGTTATGGCCCAGATCCTTCACGCCTAGAACGAATGGTCTAGATTGATTAAACATCAGGCCGCCGCCACTTTGAGAATGGGTAATCAGCCAAACCCTAATGATGCCGCCCCACTATTATAAATAGCAGGGTGCCATTCCCTTGTAAAATATACACGGTCAGAGAGGAGATATACAGAGAGAGAGACCCCCCCAATAATCAGAGAAAAAAAATACACAAAGAGAAAGAAGCTAGAAGAGCAACAGAGAAGCAAAAAGAGCATTTCTTCGTCAACGCCAACCATCTTTTCACAAGGAGCCAAGGCTGCATACCGATCGTCCAAGGAGTAAGGCAGGGCTGCCGTCGCCTTTCCGAGCCTCTATCGTCACCCTCCAGAATCTAAAATAAACAATTATACTTAGACTGCTGTACCTAGGTTTTCGTCCCTAGGCTTTCTTTGTACAAGCGAGTTTGTATTGTGAGTCTAAAGTTTAGTCCTCCCATAAAACTGTTCTGTACTTTTTACAATCAATGGCAAACACTTCTGGAGTCTTGGCTGCATCTAAGATAATCTTAATGTCCTGGAGCCACGCATCGGCTGTAATAGCATCTTCACTCCCATCAAAGAAGGAAGGGTTGAGGCGCTTGACACTGCTAGCCGCACTGTTCCTTTGATAACCAACATGGCCCATGGCATCCTGTATTGTCTGGTGTAGGACATCGCCCCGACGATCTTGAGATACAAGCAATGTCCTGATGAGACCCACCAAGGTGCCATTGTCAGGCTCTGCAGGCTGGACTGGCTGAACTGGGGGCTCGGGATCCCCGGAATGCATGACTCGGGAGGCCACTCCAGAGTGCTGGGCTTGGTCTCCAGGTTGCTGCTGGTCCACTGGAGGTGCTCCGCCTTGCTGATCGGTAGGACCAGGAACAATGTCGCTGAAGGAAACGACATAGGGAACAATAAGAAAGGACCATGATCGATCGAGGATATAAACATGTGATTAGGTCAAAGATTCTGAAAGATCAGAAGGCACGAGTAGAGATCAAAGGCGAGTGCTGATTGAGACATCTATCCGGTAAAACCCTCACACATCTTGATCTACAAGACCTGCATGGGCCACCACTTAAACCGTGTCATGCCCCAGAACCAGAATACTGGAGAGCGGGGGACAGACACAGCCAGCTACGTACATTGAAGTGAATCTCACATCACAATACGGTCACGGCTCTCTAGATGTATGAGGGTTTACTACAAGCCATCAGCCTCTTAAGGTCAATAACAAGCCTAGTGTCTCAATCTCAAGCAACAAGTAGATATAACAAGATGGTAGATCATCAGACATACAAGGTAAGGCATCCCATACATTACATATTCAGATGATCATGAAGCTAGTCATACAAAATACGAAGACTAGCAAGAGTTCAAATCATACATGATCAACCCTAGGATTTGTCAATCATGCTACAGCCCGTAAGCAGACAGTAAATAAAGTTGCAAACGAGCTAACACTTGTTCGGCGGCTAAACGCCTCAAAAGAATATTTTTATAAGGGAGTGGGAGAGCAAAATAAAACCCACTCATTGCCGGGATTCCTTCTAGTGTTCACCATCTGGCAGGAAGGTTGGAAGATCCTCGGTAGCTGCTCCGAAATCTGGCCATACAAAACCAGCTGTGTCAGACCCTAGAAAGAGCAAGTGCCACAAAGGAGGCTTCACTTAAGAACTAAAACCAGCATGTCAGCACATAAATCATAGATGAAATAACATAAGACATGAGTTAAAGAAAAACATGATGATAAACGATAAGATAACTAAAGGACTATTCCGGTAACCAAATTACAACCCGTAAACCAAACAAGGACCGGGGTTGTAACCCTTCACCTGAACAGAACTTAGCCTCGAACCAATTATCGATAAAGTAAAGCATAAACAAGCATGTCCGGAGATATCCATGTACCAGATCTGGGCAAGACTAGACAAGATAGGACTCCATCCATCATTTACGGCCAAGCAAAGAGTACGGCTTGATACTTAACTAGGGTAATCACAAGCTTAGTTACTAGCAAGATACAATGAGGTACGCCTACGGCCATAAGCCCTGCAGACTATCCAGGTTATCCAGACGCAAGGTTCAAGCTTAGAGTTATCATGCCTTGTAAGGTGACTTGGATGCAACACATGACAATGTGCATAGTAATCGTTTCATGTAGTGCCCCACATAATAGTGAGCTGGAAATGTGCCCTACTCGTCGGCAGACTACAAGCCCATCAAGGAAGGCACCCAGATAATGGGATTGCTTGTAGCCGGAATACCTCTCTATATGCTCTACTTGATCAAACTAGTCATTAACCTAGTCAGATTCGGTATGAATCCCTGACCGTGGTAACCAGGGGTACATGTCCTAGACATGATATGAAATAAGACTGGTTGCTTACACAAGCACATTCAATACAATCACCCACGGTGTCAAGAATTCACTTAGCATGTCAAGTTAGCTGTCGTAACAGCGTATCAAGGTTATCGTGTCAAGATTACTTGTCAAGATTACTTGTCAAGGGTGCACCACGACGGGTCACCATCATGTCATGTTACTTATCAAGATTACTTATCAAGGCAAGGGTGCGTCACGACGGACCACCATCAAGAATTATCATGTCAAATTACTTGTCAAGAGTGTACCACGGCGGGTCACTAATCATACAATTCTATCAGTAAGCCTTGTTCCGATTAACATTCATAAATACTGTCATGATCATATCGGGTTCATATCAAGTTTACATCAAAGGCGTAAGGATATAAAATGGCTACAAATTCATAAAAGGGGAATATGGGGACATAAGGCACCCAAGGGGGGAAGCAAGGGGTAGCGTACGCTCAGGACAGCGTACGCTCAGGACATGCGTACGCTCAAGCCAGGGAACGCTCAAGTCTGCGTACGCTCAGGCCAGGGCACGCTCAAGTCTGCGTACGCTCAGGATAGAGCACGCTCAGGTCTGCGTACGCAAGAGGCCAGGGCACGCTCAAGTCTGCGTACGCTCAGGCCAGGGCATGCTCAAGTCTACGTACGCTCAGGCCAGGGCACGCTCAAGTCTGCGTACGCTCAGGCCAGGGCACGCTCAAGTCTGCGTACGCAAGAGACACGCTTCCAACAGGAAGCGTACCCAAGTCGGCGTACGCAAGAGACACGCTTCCAACAGGAAGCATACCCTAGTCTGCGTACGCAAGAAACACGCTTCCAACAGGAAGCGTACCCAAGTCTGCGTATGCTGCGCTAAAGAGCGTGTGCAGCTCAGTGGCGTAAGCTAAAAAGCTCGGCACACTGCTCACTATCTTCTCCAAACCAGCAAGAACTCCAAAAGCTTCAAAAGTTCATAACTTGGTCAAAATAAGTCCAAATCCAACTTTTCAAAGGTCAAAATTGGGTAGAAGAAAATTTTCCACCACATGGAACTATCAAAACTTGAAAACAAAGAAGTTTGATAGATCAAAACTACCAAAATCCGAACATAACTAAATTCTAGATCTATAAGAACTTAAGCCTCAAAATGGAAAATGACAAGTTCTAATATGTCTTAGAAACATAAGGAGAAGCTAATGGAACAATAAAATGGGCTCTCTTGTAGAAGCAAGTTGCACTTGCCTATGGGTGTGGAGAGTTGGGTGGAGGAAGAAGAAGAAGAAGAAATTAATGGAGGAAGTAATGAAGAGAGAGAGTGTTGGTAGAGTTTTTAATGAGGGTGGGATGTGGTGTGTTGAGGGTGGAGCATAGGCTAAGGTGTTCCAAAACACATTAAACCAAACCAAACCAACCCAAACCAATTAAAACCGAGCCATGTCAAAATCCAAAATACGAGAATACCGAAATTCCACAAGTTGAGAAAAATAAAAACATGCCAAAAATCCAGATACGAGTATAAATACGAAATACGGAAAATACGGAAAATGAGGGTGACAGCCAACCTCATCGTTGTCATCTTTTGGTGAGTTTTATTGTCATTTTCTCCCGGTATTTCGAAGGGAGGAGTTGTCAACATATTCATATAATACGCCGTATACAAGAGGCAGTTCGGTGCCCGTTGTTGTGGGCAATTTGGAGAATAATTCAGCAGTTTGCTCTCATACTCCATCTTCGCCGGGCATCTCTCCCTCATCTTATCAACTTTTCTCCTGACGGTAGGCTCTAAGGTGTTCTTCATTAATTCTACATCCACCTTGCACTTATCGTACGTGTTTTGCCTCAAGGAGTTGTAGTGTGTCCAGTCGTAGGAGATAAAGTTGAATGTGAGCAGAGTATAGTGTTTGATGGATGCATTAAAGAGTGGGATGAATAGCAACTCTATGTCGTCCTCTAAACCCATGACGAAGTCTACTAACTCTGTTTGGATGTCTTCAAAGGTGCCGACTTTTGCGTTTTCTTCATTGGCACGTTGAACGATGGTCTGTTTTCCAAAAACAATACACAATATTATGAGTAATTTTTTCTGTCATTTTTTATCGGTGTACACAAGAATATAGATTTTTCTGTTTGAATTCTTACCAATGTGTAGGCCATCATGAATGCAGACCACTTATGTGATTGGGGCGCCGGCTTTTGCTTCTGGATCAATGGCACGTCCTTTGAACTAGACGGGGCACACCTTTTACTGCCTTGAATTTCTCTCAGCTTCCTTATTTTTATGTCCAGTATGCCAGCCTCCACGTCGTCATAGTTGAGTATGTCTTGCATGTCTACTGCCGACAGCTGGACTGAAACTCCATTTTTACCCTTTTTCGGATAAAATGTGTATACAATATCACTGCACATAAATTTAGTTTAGATTAAATTAATAAAGACAGATTCTTATTACATAATTGTGAAAAAAATTTAGAAAAAACAAAAGAAAAAAAGGGTTCTGATACATACTTTGGAGACTTCTTTTTGGAAATTACGATGTCGATGTATTGCTTCTTCAGCTCTTCATCCGCATGTTTCTAAAGTAAGAGTTCATCGCATTCCCTTAGTATGACACAGTTCTTCTTTAATTCAGCCATTTTGGCATCTTCTCGGGATTTCGGAGCGGCATTAATTTTCCGCTTTTTATTAGCCTCTCCAACTATATTGCTTTTTATTAACCTCTTTCCCCCCGATCCTCCTCTTCTTTTGACTTCTTTTGGAGCAGCAAGTTCAGCAGCTACTTGAAACTCCTCACGCTGAAATGCTACAACCATGGCTTCAAGATCAACAATTTTCCCATCCTTTTCATTGGCTTCAATATTAAACGATTCAACTTTATTTTGAAGCTCCATTTTCTCCTCAACGAGCCTTTCATTTGTTTCTCTGAGTTGTTCGATTGTTCGTACTGAAATAAAACAAACAACAATAAAATGTATGATGTGAACCTAACACGGAGAATGACATTCTTCGTTTGGAATTGCACGAAGAATAACCTTTCCAGTATCGAAATGATAGAGAATAGCAATTATCCGTTTCTAATAACACGAATAATGCCATTCTCCGTGTTATAATACACGGAGAATAGTCATTCTCTTGGAAGATTATAAATCAAAAATTTGAAATAGAAAAGATTTTACCTTGTGCATGTAGCTCTGATTTAAGAACAGAATTCTGCTTTCTCAAATCCTCCTGTTCATGCACAGAGCCCTCCATCACAATGTTGACTGCACGTTATTGTGCTTCTTCTGCCTCGAGCTCTTTCAGCTTTTCTTTGAGTATGGCATTCTCAAAGTTGGCTATACGTAACTGCGCTCCTTGTGCCTCCATCTCTTCTAACTTTTCTTTGAGTTCTTTATTCTGCGCAAGAATATCAGAATTATGTCTTCTCAAATCCTCCAATTCCTTTGCTGAGTCATCTATCACAGCGTCCATTTCATGATGCTGTGGTATCCGTTGTTCATCAAAATTATCTCTACCTGCTTCTTGGTGTTCTTCCTCTCCCTCTTTTTCAACTTCTTCTATAGGTGGCTCATCTTCTTTGTGCCCTTCTTCTTCCCCAACAGGTATAACCAGATCTTCAAATATCATCTTCGATCTCATTTTGTTATGATATTCGGCCTTGAGGAAGTTTGAGATTTCGTACCCATTCCATGTAAAAAATCTTGGGTAATCAGGAATTGGGGCAAACTTCCTTTCCACAAATTTACTATGTTCTGTAAACCAATAGAGGAAGTATATTGTGCAACCTTCCAATTTATAGAAAGACAATGAGTAATCCCCCTGTTCAGTTTTGCTTCTACTCCTCTTTATGCTATCCATTACGTATGACAGGATTAACCTTGGCCAGCATATACTGTTGATGACGTCCACACTGTCTACCAAGGCCAAGAATCTGTACGGCAAATTTGAACCGCCAGACTTTGTGAAGAATACTGTTTGGCACAAGTGGAAGATTATTAGCTTGGCCAAATCATCTGGATTAACATCGTTATCTCCGCCACGAAGCCGTCGTAACAATTCAGAGAACTTGTCTCTCACTTCCTTATTCGTGACTTCTGAGTGTTTGCCCTTAGTATTAGCCAGCAATCTTGTGAAGTGATCTCTACACAGGCTCAATGATGCTGGTTGTGTGGGCTGCTGTTGTTTTTTCTTTATCAATCTTCTGTAAGAAATATCATCATCGCTTTCTTCATTCAGCTGTAGACCGAATATGACTGTCATATCCTCGACGCTTGGCGCAATTTTAATAGTGGTGCTCAATTCAAAGCACCCGACGCCATCTTCTTCTTCTGTGTAACTTGTAATTAAATTCTCAAGCCCTTCGGAGACCTTGGCCACTTCGGAGACGTGGACTCTGTTTTGGTAGAAAATCTCGACAAAATTCCAGAAATCGGTATTCTTCAAGGAACCAATAACTGGCTCAGGTAAACGGCCAACATCTCGATTGACCTCCTCCATAAGATTTAGCATTGGCTTGAAGGTAGAACGGAAAAGTCTTGAATCCTTATTCCTTGCAGATTTTTTTTCTACAAAACAAAACAAAAACAAAAAATTAGATCGGAGAATGGCCATTCTTATTAGTTTTAACACTGGGAACGGCATTCTCCGTTTCAAGTTAGACGGAGAATGCCATTCTCCGTTCCAAATTAAACGACGAATAGAATTTAACATTCAAATGCATTTTATGACGGAGAATGTCATTTTCCTTGTAATATATACAGAATTTGCGAACATAAAATCAAAGTTATACCTTCTGTTTGTACTTCTTTTTGTTTAGCAACTTTTTCCTTTGTGCAACTTTCTTAGAATAGGGTTTCCGTTGTTCTCCGTCTATCGCTTTTGGATTTTTTGTAACTGGCGTATCTTCTCTAATTGGTGATGCTGCCGGTGATGATTCTGCCGCTGATGCCGACATGGTGTGAATATTACGAATGGGGAGGAAGGTTTGAAGATTTTGGAGGAGAATGACCTAGGTTTGAGTACAGAGTGGAGTATGGAAGAAGAGGAAGCTTCGAAACGGTTTTCTTTTTTTTTTTTAATAAAAGGGTTCGGAGGTGTTTTGAATTAATTAGAAGGGCAAAAATGTCATTCGATGGAAGGGCAAAAGATTCATTTCTGCTTAATTATATTAATTTGAAGGGCAAAAATGATTCTGCTTAATCAAAAAGAATCGAAGCCGTTTGGCAAAAATGTCATTACAACTCAACAAAACAAATGAACATAATACATTAGGGGTTTCCATACATTAGATATAAAAGAAGAAGAAAAAAAATCATCGCCTTCCATATTCAATTATTTCAGATTGGACTTCTTTTTTAGCTCTTCATTGTGCTCTGAAGTTGTAATCCATTCAGCAGCTTTGCGTCTTTTCTTTCCCGCATCAAACTGCATATAACAAACATAACATCAAAAATATTGCTCTAAAAAGTTGAAGTTTTTGATGACATATTTTCAGACTTACATCGAGAGAACGGTAGTCTAGACTACATCGGTCTTTCATGAATGATATTACAAAAATCCCACAATCAACATAATTGTCTTGGCGGGAAACATAAGAAGGACGTTTTATTGCAAAAGTAGAAAAGATGAACCTAGCATCTCTCAACTTCAAAATCTCTTCTTGGAGAAAGAGATCCAAATTTGAAAGCTACAATTACCAGAATACAATATGTATTAGTATACCGCGTATCTTGTACCCAATTCATAAAAATTGATGAATATGAGCTTACTATTTCTTTTATGACTGTTTTGCTTTG